>JAZGTH010000019.1:8230000-8470000 GCA_036877525.1 Chromobotia macracanthus
GCGTACACTTCAGGCCGCTCACACTGAGCGGGAGGGCCAGCAGGCAGAGGAGGAGGGACAGCACACAGAGAGTGCGGCACAGCTGGGCGGAGCTTGAGAGGGCGAGGCCGGAGTCGTACACTTTACACTGCAGACGCCCCCACTGTGACAGACAGCTCATCCACAGCCCCTCCCACAACACCTGCGACACCACCAGCTCATCCCCCACGAATGCAGACACACGCCACCAGGGGGCGACACAAACCACAATCTCAAACGCCCAGCCTGCAATGGCCAGCACAAGACCCAGCACCTGCAGACCAGTGTTCGCCATGAGAGAGGAGATGTGAGGCTGCTCTTGGCTTCGGGGATTGAATCTTTTACAGGACAATCTCAAAGCAGGTCCGGAGAAACTCTGGAGAACTTCTGTGTTCCTCCTTTAATTAAAACAATAATATGGGACATTAGTGCACATAAATGCTGTTACAAAAGCTCATACAGTACATGTAAACCATACAAGTAAATCGCTTATTTACAAAAAAAAACACTGTCACTGTTAAACTGTAAAACTAAAACTCCAAAGTGTAACTGTACCACTATTTTACTTTAGCAGTAATAATAATCACAATAATAATCACTGTTATTTCAAATGTTGTCATAGAATATAATCTTTGCATTATTAATCTGTGCATAAATATTATTACAGATATTATATCTAGAAGTGACATCTCCATTATTATTATTAATAATATTTTTTTTACCACAACTATTGATTAAGTAGACTATTTTGCTCTTTTATTCTTAATTTACTTTCTCTTTTTAAAAACACTATGACTTCTGTAAAGAAAATGATTAATTACAGCAACACGATTACAAATCAAACATTTGAAAATACAGAGAAATGGCTGAAAGATTTTAGTTGTACTTACTGTAACTGACCAGCGTCTGTGTGTATCCCAGATGATGTGCTGATCTTTTGTCTGTGTTTGTAGAAACTCTCTTTGTCTGCACATGTGGGAGTCGATTAGCATCTGACCCACTGAGAATATCATCTCATAATTCTGTCACACACACACACAGAGCTGCGGCATGCACTTATGTAAGCCCCAACACACACACAGAAGAGCCACGGCCATGCACATACGCATTTCACAAATATATATTCACTGTTATGACCACATTTCAACAGACACACACACACACACACACACAAAAACTTTTTCTGTTCAAGCAGCAGGTGGCAGTATAGATGAATTTTGTGTTCACTGTTCACTGACAGCTCCACAGCAGAAGAAGAACTCATGAACCATAGCAGAGTAAATATGAACATGTAGACTGTCATGTTTTTTTTGGCTGCTCATTAGTTGTATTGTGTTCTTCTTTTGGGTTTGTCAGTTGTCTTTGTCTATCATCCAGCAGTTTATGCAGATCAGAACTCTCCCCTATGAGATATAAGGTTTGTAACACAAGTATGACAGAAAAGCATTTGTATAGTTTTTCCAACAGCCTGACATTAAACTGCTGTATTAAACCTCCTTAAGCAGTAACTATGGAAGAGGAATTATCAAATTCAAACTCAACTGTGGCAGTCGTAACTTCAGGCCTTCTAGCGTGTGTGGTGGAGACACCCGGAGCTTTAAGTGCTGTTGGGATTCCAGTCCTCCTACTTGTGTTCATCTCTGCTGTTGCTTACGGAGGTTTAGGGGACACTGGTCTTTCACTAGTTTGGATGGGGCTTCAGTGTGTCGGGATATTCAGAGTCAGTGTTTCACTGATTCTGTTAGCAGCTGTTGGGCAGCTGGCCGCAGATGCAGCTGTGAGGTGGACGGGGCTGGAGGGTGTAGCTGCAGGGTTCGTGGCATCGACTGTTGGAGCGACTGTATCAGCAGTTGTATCAATGATTGTAGCAGCTGTAACAGCTGGGAGAATAAGAGAACAAGTGGACACTGCTGTCAGTCACCTTTCCACTCTGATCACCCTGGCGAAGGGCTGGAATCTTCTGTCTGACGTGGGAATATCAGCGGAGATGCTGATGGTTGGGGTTGTGATGGCTGGTCTGATGGAGGCCACAGTGAGTGCATTTCCCTTGAGCTTTCTTGCAGGAGTGGGTTTGGGGTTCTACATGGATGTCTGCAAGAAAAGGAACAGGTGAGGTGCAGGAGGAAACAGAACAGAAGATGAAGATGTCCCTGAGATAAAGGATGAGGGAGGAAAAAAGAAACGAAAAAGAAAAAAACAACACCACAAAAACTCACTTATTGTTCACCATTCAGACATCGTCTCCAAATGATTGTTTTACTTAGGTAGAATGTGTGAATGTTTATTTATATTAACAGAACTGTTAAAAATGAGTTTTAGATATTCTGTTGCTTTAGACTGAGTTGGTGGTGTTTGTGGTCATTTACACACAATGAAGGCACACAGATGTTATTCTGAAAAAAGTTTTAAGTCTTTATTAGTATTTTTGGTTATTAACAAATTGAAACTGAAACAGTTCAGGAATAATGATGTGTGATATGTGGAGTTTTTCTCAACACATTTCTACTTTACAGTAACGACAGTAACGGTAACGGTAACCATCACCAGTTTTGTATGTACAGTTAATTTATACTGAACTGGTGGGTCTTAATTAAATGTAAACTGTATTAGTCATGTGCCAAGTACAGGCGTCTGGAATGTGTAGTTATATTTGAGAAAACTGAGCTAAAATAATAATTGTGTGTGCTGTTCTGGGGCTTTAATGTTGATGATGATATAATGATGATGTGAATGTATAAATAAAATCAAAATTGATTCTGTTCTTCTGTTCAGAAAACCTGTCAAAATAAAGGTCCTTTCAGAAACAATGTACTATAATGCATAATAAACTAACATATAACTAACATATGTTATACTACACTAACATATTTAACATAAATCCAGAAACATTTACTTAGGAGACAATCTTAAAAACCTTTGCATGTATAAAATGCAATAATGTTGGAATGATACGGAATCAGTTTATTTCCAGTAAAAGTTTTGCCATCAATCAGTTTGACACATTTACAATAAAGTTACAAAGATGTACAATAAAGAATAAATTGGAATCTAAATCTTTATAGTAAGTACCAATGCAGTAAAACAAAACACAAACAGCTCTTACAAGAGTCATTTCTATTTATTAATTTGACAGACACTTTTATCCATAGTGACAGAATATTTCATTTTATTTTATATTTCATGTTAATGCATGTGTTACCCACAACCTCATTGCTGCTAATGTTCTTCTTTACCAGCAACAAAAACGACATGTTTAATACCTGCTGAAATGACACTGAATTTAATTATTGATGTGTTGTTGACGTGTTTTGACTATTATTGTAAGATTTATTCTCTTTGCTCTTCTTAACCTTGTTCACGATCAGTCTGATGCCCACCCCCACCCCCACCCCCACTGCACATCCACCTGCTAATAAAACTGCAGGTAAAACCACGGCCTCTGTTACACCCAGCGCTACACCTCCTGCCACAGCCGCCCCTGTTCCCAGTGCTGGCCCCACCCCTAAAGCAGCATCTCCAGCCTTCTTCAGTAACTCTTTTCTTCTAATCTTCTCCTGAGCTTCTTTAAACATCTCATTCGTGTCATGCGCTCCTCCGATTCTCTGTACCATTTTCTCAATCATCTTCAGAAGATCTCTGACCTGAGTCTTGTTAGGCTTGTTTTCATTATTGAATGCATGAAATCTCCACCCACAGCTCTCAGTGAGAGTTGTCAGATGTTTGCTTTCCTCTACATATTCTCTCAAAGTTTTATTTTTCAGCTGTTCTGCATGAGTGAAGAGAACGATGGTATATTTCACAGCATCTTCACCAAAGTTCTTCTGAATGAGTTTTACGGCCTTCTCCTCCTCTGCTGTGAATCTCACACCCAGATTGATCACTAGCAGAAACACATGAGGACCAGGAACACACAACTCAACACATTTATCTAAGTGTGTCTTCATGTTCTGTTGATTGTCAGGTGTTGAAGAGACGATCATTCCCTCTCGTTTCACAGAATGTCTACTGCACTCTGTTGTAACTTTCTTCGGTGAGGTGTCTGCTTTGAACATTTCCTGTCCCAGGATGGTGTTTTCTGTTGCACTCTTCCATGTTCCAGTTTTACCCACCAGAATAATCCTGAAGTGTGTAATGCTGTCATCAGAATCTGTGAATCAAAAACTATCATCAGCCTTCAGATAAAAGAGGAAACGTTACAGCTGAAGTGCTTGAATAAGCTACATGTAGTTTTCATATTAAAATTATAATATGTAGCTTAATGTCATGTAGTTTTAATAATCAATGAAAAAACAATCTGAAAAACAATGAAAAATCTATTGCTGTGCAGTATGTATCCTCACACTTTCTTCAGAGAAATACAGATACATTATGTATCTAGAATACTACTGTACAACCTCCTAACACTATGTTTAATAATGTGTTTATATTTTGTCATATATATATATATATATATATAGTGGAGTTTACATTTACAAGAGCATATAAGACAAAAAATTGGATGTATTAATCACTTCAAGAAACAAAGAATACAGAAAATTCAAGCCAAAAATTGAAATACTTAATGAAAGAAGTCTGTGAGATATTTGTGTCTGAGTCTGCCATAAGCCACTGTAGAAAAATTATGTATTAATGTTATATATGAATATACAATACAATACAATATTAATGCAAAAGTCACAATTATTGCACATTCATATTACCTTAAATAAACTTTAAATTAAACTGCAGGAGGTGTTGTTCCAGGAGGAGGTCTAGTTGCAGTTGGAGCAGCTGGAGTGTTCACTTACAGAAGCTTTAGACAATGGAGGGAATCAAGAGATTAGGATTCTTTTGATAATTATTGTTATATGACTGCTGTGATTATCTGTGTGGTTGCAAGTTATTTCATTAAAGGAATTTTTAATAATGATTTTAAAAAAACACAAATCAGAGTAAGGATTTTTTCTGACTAACTGTTTTTTTTTCTTTTATGATAAATCAGTTCTGTTTTATAATTTTACTTCTCTATAATGAAGATATATTTTACCTTGTTGTCATGTTTAGTACTTCTGAAATATTGCTGGGTCTTACATGTGAAGTCTGTGGTATACTGTACACAAACGTGTTTATTGGCTTGTGTTCAACATGATTTATTGCAAAACTACTGTAATATTGTCAGAATTAAGTAACTCTATTTTGACTGGCTGTATTTCTTTGCTCAAACAATATTCTTAACTTAACAATCAGGTGAAATGTTTGAATACAGTTGTTCACATGATCATTTCTGATTAATGGTTCAACAGTCTCAAGCATCTTAAATGTTTATGACACTTTATTCCTTATTAAATGATAAATAAAGATTTACTCTTTCAAACATGAGATGGCAGTCTTGTTCTGTTTCTCACTTTTGCTATTAAGCGTACAAAGTTGGTTTCAGTTTATCATTGATGTATTCGTTTTTGAGATGTTTTTTGGTAAGTTTAAACCACACCTGCACAACATCATGTAACTTTCTCAAGCCAGTGGAGGCTTCAAACATGTCTATGACTGAACTACAAGAATACATGTATTCATTTAGCAGATGCTTTTGTACACATGAGGAACTTCCAGGGGTGCAGATATGACTTGTCAATCTCTTGTCATAATAACGTTTACAATATGAAACAACTAAGTGATCAAACTACTTTTTTCAAATCAATATACATTTTTATGTGCATAACTCAGATGCATAGAGTGTTGTTTTATCTAATCTTTTGTTTTTAACAAATTACAATTTAATAATTACTCATTATTTGAATAATATATCAAATCTATTGTGAGGCTTAGAATGAAGTTGGATCTCAGAGATCAGCTGCTGTTTCAGTCACTGTTTAAGGTGAATATGACGATGTCTCTTGAAAGCAGATATTCAGTCTTTTTAAGTAACACTTTTAATAAATAGTTTTTTTATGCTGCAGTACAACATATTTATGCTAGATGTCAATAAATATTGATGCTTAGCTTCACAAAGGCTGTTTTGCATTTTAACATCTTTCATATTCTAATATATTTTTTCTCCAGCACCACTAAATGACTGAATTTGTGTTTCTTCAGCTGTTAGTTCCAGCTGTTTCTCTGTAGGTTTTGCAGCTAGATTTTGTGTTGGAGTCTGTGGAACATCAGCTACTCTGATTGTTGTGTTGTTTGGTCAATGCTTGTAGAAGAACACTGTCCATCAGAAGAGGGTCAAACAGCCATGTTTACAATCATTCGCTTTTTCTCCATTTTCTTACAGAATGATGATTCCAGTAATGACACATACACAGCTCTGGACCTCCAGACCAGATCCTCTGACCCGTATGACACTCTGACTGTAAGCCTAATTCACTTCAGGTTTATTTCTGTAGTGCCTTTCACACTGTAACTGCAGAAAGAGGAGGAGTCAAATATGACAGGGATCATATTTTTTTCTTAAAATAATGTAGAATGAATGAAAGTCACTGGTGGAATCATATTGTGTTAAAACAGCTGAACAATAAATAGGATGAGGAAAACAACACATGATTTCCAGTAATGAGACACAATCTCATAATTAATGTTAATTAATTCACATAATTCATTTATGTGTTTAATGGTAAAGAGTTGATTTTATTTCAGCTCAATATGCAGAGACACATTTGATTATCCATTATTATTATGTTAATATTTACTAAGTGTTGCCCTGTTTATTGTTTGGTGTTTTGCTTTTTCCCATTAGTTTGTTTGTTGTTGTTTTTATGTTGGGCTGAAGTGTGACCCAGACATGTTTCATATGAGTCAGTATCTGTATGACGAACATGCTGTTTGTTTAGTGACAGACTGACACACAGTCACACACATCATCTACTATCTGTCACTGCTGCTTTTCTCTCCTCCACAATCAGTTCTTGATTGAGCTCTTTCTCCAGCTGGACCTTGCGTGCCAGTCCAGCTCTCCATCCTTACCTCCAAACACCTGTTCACCCCTCCTTCTCACGCAGACCACCTTCACATGACATCACAATCACTTTTGATTTCACTGAATCAAGTTCTTTTAACGTGCCATTTTAAAGATCAGGGCACAGAGATTTACTGTGATTTTACCATGCTGTAATAAACTGCAGTTAGCATTATTACAGTAAAATCTCAATTATATGCTTTAGGGATAAGTAATTAATTCTAAATGATTCTCTTTCGAACACTATAAGAATCAATAACTTCACTATTTAACGTTTAATATATTTTTGTATTTGTTGACAGTGCTGGATAACACCATTTTACCACAGCTTTATAGTAATTAAACTAACCATAGTAGTTTGTATTAGTAGTGGTTGATTTACCCTTATGGCGTTCTTATAGTAAAAGTGTAGTAACCATGTTTTTTTGGCAGATTACCATTTGTATAATCACAATTCTACAAATACCATTGTTAAACTATGGTTGCTTAATTTGTTGCTTAAGTTGCTTAAACCGTGCTTAATTTGTGGTTTAACTATAATAACCATGTTTTTTTATTTTATTTGTAGTAAAACCATGGTTCATTTTTGTATGGGTACTTTGGTAATTTTTTGTAAGTGACATCAGACCCCTTTAAATGCAGAATCTTGAGTTTGTTTGGATCGGGTGAACACAGAACAAACGCACACAGATCATGGTGTCATTTGTCAAACAGGTGTAAATTCACTGCCCTTTGCAGACCGTGCCTTGAGGCAGACCAGACACACAAATCACATTCAAACGAGTGATGTTCAGTGTGTTAACCTCACTGTGGACGGTTGCTAGGGCATTGCTGTGTGGTTGCTAGGGTCTTCTGAGTGGTTCTTAGGACTGTAAGTTAAAAGCGCTGTCTCCTGTGTGTGGGGTGCAAGGTTGTGGAGTGTTTTTGTTCCTGCGCTCTGAAACATGCACACAGAACCACACAGGCCTTTGTGATGACAAAGTAAAAAGAGGAAGAAGACTCTTCAGGTCGAGTTCTGAGAAGAGTGTGAAGGACGCTGCTCTTGAACACGTGCCACGCAAGCACATTACTGAAGTTTTGTTGCCATATCAACACAGCATTGCCACTACTGCTGTTAGCATCTGTTCTGATGAAGTGTGTAGTAAACCCTAAAGTACAAGCATAGCTGAAATCACACTGTCTCTAACCATAAACAGGTCCGATTTAGGATTTGGAGGTGGACAGTAAAATGGTAAACAAACCCCACAGACCTGCCGTATCTAGAGAACTGAATATTACAGAGAATTAAGGAATGGACTTCTGTGACCTATACCAGTCTGCAACCAACAGTGTCCTAGCAACCACACAGAGAATAATCATTTGTTTGAAATTTTAAGACATACATTAAAGTTAATGTCAGTTTGTCAATCCATTATATGTATGTGGCTTCAGTATGAAGTGGTACATTTAGTTTCATTTAGTGAGTGTACTGTGTGTTCTGCTTTAATCGAATCGGTGTTGGATGCTGGTGGAGGTGAAGACACCCACAGCAGCCCTGATCTCAAGCAGCAGATTGAGAAGTCTTTTCTTAGATGAAGCTTCTGAAAATGTGTCTCCTCTGAGATTTTTTGAGACACTTTGTTCTGTGAGACTTTTTTGAGTCTGAAATCAGGAAATGACCATAAACGTTTCTCATCAAATTCTTAGAAGACCAAATGATTTACATTGTGCTGTCCACATTAAATTTATAGCACTGTACTCTTACTGTATGTCAACAGATCCTGTGTGTGGATGTGGAGGTAAATGACTGGATAAGGGCTGCATGAAGTGATCGTTTTTCTCACACTGTTTGTTTAAAGCCTGATACAGACTGCTTTTCTAAACCGCTTTTTGTGTTTTAATGTCTGGGTCGTGATGTTTCCTTCCGCATTACTCAAATAAAAGCGGATGCACTCAGCATTTAATGAGTATAACGAGCGGAGAGTAATTACTGAACATTAGATGTGTGTACAACTCAATCTAATCCAGAAGATAAAACATGCTTTTAGCAGCCCGTATGCAAAGGTCATGAATGAAAGGTCAGGTTTTGAATAGCTTTATTTTTCTTCAAAGCTACAGGTAGGAGTAGATTTGATGTTAGGGACAAGGTTTTGTTTGACATAGATCTGATGCTAGGGACAGGGTTTTGTTTGTGTTAACAATGTTACAGTTGCAACATTAAATCAGTATATAGTATTCTGTGCGTATATACACATTATTTGGGTACATTTAACACCTACTACATTTGGGCAGTACACAACCAAAGCTGCTATGTCCCACAATGCATTGCCATTAACTTTACTTTCTCATTTTTAATTGTGACTGAAGTGAAATCAGCTGTGTAGCCATCATTTGATCAGTCGTGATCAGTAGCATACTTCTGTTTAGTTTCAAGCACTGTAAGCTTTGCAGGAAGTCTGTATGCTAACATTCTGAACACAGCCAAAGGCTTTACCCAGGCATTTCTGTTGGGAATGAAATACTATTTTCCTGCCTGTACAGTTTTTGTATGGGAGTGTTTAGCACTAAGAAAGTAACCACAGATCTGAATGTAATTATAAATCTTGCCTGTAAAGGACGAACATCAACCTCCAACTCCCGTCATCTGTTCATCTGTATAAATGTCAGCCTGCACGCGAGCGAAATACCCAACCCATACACACACACGTTAACAGTATACCTCAAACAGAGTGAGCGCTGTATGTCTGTCTGAGTCTCTGTGTACAGCTTTAGCTATACTTTTGAGGGTCAAATGCCCTGACTAACATAGTGCTCCTCACTAGATAAAAATGCTCATAAATCGTCCAAATCAAGTTTTTCTTTAAATCTAGTTTTAGTCACATGTTTGTGTGAGGGTTCGGTTTAGGGCTGAGTGATAGAAAATATTATGAGCCTGACATAAAATCAAGGAAAATCTATAAAATATTATCCTATAAAATTACCTCATTAATATAGTCAAACAAATGTGTTCCTCTGCATGTGTGTGCGTGTTTGCCCTGTCTAGGTAACAGAAACCATGTACACTGCACTGCTGTATGCTAAAGTGTGTAGTTAGCAACTTTGCGACATTTGAAGCTTAATAAACGAATGACAAATGAAAACAGACAGACAGATAGCCTGAAGTTCTTCATATTGGAAAAATATTTTCACTGTAAGTTTAAAGATATTGATTTTGCTCCAGTGAACACACTGATGAATGTATGCAGTGTGATACTGTAAGAATCCCAGCAGCTGTTTGTGGTGTCACATCTGTGTGTGGAAGCATCTGAACAGTGTTATGCAACTCTGCAGTAAAGATTTATCAATCATCTAAACACCCACATCCCTGTTCAATCCTTTCAGTTCTCTCTCTGTGTCTGAGTGGCTGAAGTCTTTCTAAACAGCTTCTCACAAAATAAGCACATAATCAAGCTGTATCACCTTTTGTAAAAATATTTATTGAAAATTACTGTAAGGTTTATATACAATATCACATAACAACCATTCAAAATGCCAAACATTTTCCAGTGGTTTCCATTAGACCACAGTAAGATCAGATGCCAGATTTTATTTGAATGAAGGATTGTACAGTGATGTACGGTTGTGTGCCAGTGTTCTGCAAATGACACATTGAAAGTACCTTTCCAAATGACATATGGCTTATAGTCTGACTAATCCATATAGTTTCGTGTTTTTTGGAAAACAAAAACGTAAAAATGTTGCCATGCTTTTTGTTGCTATAAAAGCGCACGTCTTCCTTTCAGTATTTTGTTTTCACTGAATCTGACATTTGTCCGCTGCTTTGCCCTGCTTTCTGTTGTCGTCGGGACCCAGAACAAGCCGCAGGTCGGTGCCAAAACTCGGTCTGCGCGCCAGCGGGTAGAGCGCACCGCACGGAGCGTCCCATGGTGCGGCTTTACTCCCTTTGTTCCCCCGGCCAGCCGCCCGGAGCGCCTGATACGATCGGATGGACACTTTCCGATGCTGTGAGGGTCCAGTCTCCAGGGGCAGACCTCCGCGTCTCGCCAGCGCTTCAAACACCTGCTCCAGATTCACACTGGCCTTGGCCGACGTCTCGAACAGAGCGCAACCGTCCCCGAAAGCGCGCAGCACCTCCGCCCGGGACACCGCGAGCTGTTCGGAGGGCAAGTCCACCTTGTTCGCGCAGATCACGGTGGGCACACAGAGTTTGTGTTTGGATCGGCGCAAGGCCATTTTGGCAGATACGATCTCCGCATGCAGAGCATGAACCTCCTCAAAGGAACTGCGATCATCCAGACTGAAGACGAGCAGAAATATATCTCCTGAAACAGAAGAGGAGGGCGCTTGAGTTATGATGCATCACCGAATATGTGTTAATCATAATGCACAATGTTTCTTTCTCTACTCGGAACCATACGTCTGGATGTTGATGAAGTACGCGGTGGTAACCTGCACTACTTCCTCCATAATGCACAGCGTTATGAAATCTCAGATATCATATTAACCTTTATGGCATTGTGATGGTTCAGAAAAGTCATCTCCTCCATGGTGTGTTATGAATGGTTAAGTGTTTCATTACTGAAATCTTTTACGCACCGGTTAGAATGGACAGTCTTCTCTTCGCGGGGAAGCTCCTCTCTCCGGACGCGTCCAGGATGTCTATCTGGTACGTCTCCCCGCGGATGTGGTAAAGTTTCCTGTGGAAATCTTCACACGTGGGCTCGTACTTGTCCTCGAATCCGTCGCGCAGAAAGCGGCGCAGGATTGAAGTTTTCCCGACCCGCGGCGCGCCGAGCACCACGATGCGCCTGCAGTTTTGCGGCTTGGTGCCGTGCGGCTGCTGAAGACTCGTGTGTCCGTTCAGGACCAGCGCGGCCAGCTGGTCCAGCGGAGATCTCCTGCAGTGGCTGTCGATGGCCAGATGCGGCTTGTCGCCGCTGGATGCCCGCACCACCCTCGCTTTCTTCTCTTGGTGCTTCAGCTGCGTCGTGGCTAGTTTCAGGATGCCCATTCCGGCTTTGGAGAAGGCGCTGAATTTGAGCCCGACGTTTCTGTACGCGAGCAGGACGCCGGCTGAGCTGGCGCAGGGGAGAGCGCAACTCTTGCGCTGGATCACCTGCAAGGCTGAAGCGTTGGGAGGAACCAACACCGGGTTAAGGCTCTGATCCAGCTCCATGACGGGTGGCATTGAAGGCCACCTCTAACCGCTCGCTTTCAGCTGAGTGTCCAGCGCGCTCCGCCAGCCTGCGTCTTATATACGCGCGTCGCACGTCATCAGTGTGATTGACAGGTGAGCAGCGCGCGACGAAACGGAGCAGATCTCACGGTGACCGCGCAGCGCGCGCCCGCGGGTGATGAGTGCAGGGCAAATATTAGACAGTTTGTTTTTGTGTTACAAACAATAAGTAAAATCGGTACTGATAAAATGAACAAAACAAAATCAATAACTTCATTATAATAATATTGTATTACTGGCTAATAATAATGAATAACGTCTATATATAGCTTTTCTTCTGCTAATGTATACATTTGTGTTAAGTGTATTATTTGGCCATGTTTATTATAGTTACATCTGTATGTGTTGCTGTATTTCGGCCTCTTCATTCCTTCGTTTCAGATGAAGGAGGATCCAGCGTACGTCTGTTGCCATGACAACACGGCAGCTCTGTAAACAAAGGTAGCGGATGTTAAACAGTGAAGGCTTTACTCTGGACTAGTTTCTGAGCTGCTTTTAACTGCTTTCTCAGTAAATCTGTACCGACAGAAAACAGTGTGTGTTAACAAAAGCTTTTAAAGTTTCCATCACAATGGCGGGTGTTGTGAAATCAACCAGCAGGATCAGTAAAAGAGAATCCAGACCGCTGGGTATGAATATGTGACTTTTTCAAATCAATAATAGTTTGTTTATTTACCACTGAAACGACGTAATGTTGCTACTCAATCAAATTCACATCAGCTATGACCCAGTCAGTCTGATTCAGGTGAAGTTCAATAAATTCAGATCAGAAAAGGAGAATGAAGAGATGTAATGAGCTTCTGATCAGATTCTGTTACTTGGTTTTTGATTTCGCTGTTGTACATGTATGTTAAGGATTTCTCTCGTCTCTTTACAGAGAGAAAGACAGGGAAACGTTTGATCATCATAAAACATACTTTACATGGTTTCATTTGTTTCTCATGCTATGGCATCGATTCAGACATTTAAAAATATTGAGGTTTGTATGTAGAGAGAGAGACTGATTAATGTGAATATATGATAAGACATAATGACTCCATGAGAGGTTTCATGAGAGGTTTCATGAGAGGTTCTTGTGATCTTTGTCTCCAGTGAGTCCTGCCTCCTTTCATTGTCTTGTTTTTCTGTGGTTTGCTCATGTCTTCGGTCAGATGATACAGGATGTTCTGACTCTGAGTTTCTCAGAATAAGAGCCACTGCAGATCCAGACAGGCAGAGAGGACACGTGTTTGTTTGAATGGGGCAAAAAAGTTTTTGTATTGTGACCGTGGTGACAATTTCTCTCCACAACGCAGAGAAAACACAGACTTATATAACAGCATATCAGCTGTGTGTGTGCTGTCGTAAGCTCAGTAGTGGCTCAGTATCTGCTGTTATCAGTGCAGGCTGCTGTTCTCTCTGAATATCACACACATACAAACACATACACAGTTATTGTTTGCCTTTCATGCACCTTTGAGGTTTTTTCCATGTACAAACTGCTGTTATATTCGATCAGATATCAGCGGTTATTTTGCTTGTAATTTGATCAGCATTCAGTTTGAGAGGCACTTGCTGATGTTTACACTGACTGTGCCGTGTTTTCTTTTGTTTGTTCATATGTTTTGTTTTGGACATGACAGTAAGAGATACTGAGATATGGAAATGATTATGGAACTGTAGGGTGTATGTGTTCCTGCATACAGCTGGATTCTGATAGTGTTCAGAGGTCTGATTATTCAGTATATTTGATGGAGAAAGCAACATTTTAATATTACATGTGAATAATTTAAAGCATATCAAATATTAAATGTGATTATACTAGGTTTACATTTTAACATAAATTACAAAAGAATTACAAAGTACAGTGTAATTTAATATAATTCATTATATGGTATTATAGACAGTATATGTTGTTTGTTACATGGTTTCTGATTATACAGCAAGATATTTTAAATATGTACTTCTGAGAGTGCATGGTTAGGTATGCATATTTTGAGATCTGTGTGAGTTTGTGGTGAGCTTCTCATCAGCTCATTCTTTTCTCATCCTCCTCCTGTGTCAGATAAGAAGCAAGGGAGAGGCTGTGAGGAGTTCTCATCATCATGTGTGGGTGAGCAAGATCAGAGCTCCACGCTCAATGGACACGACATCCAGAGTCTGACCATCACAGCACAAGACCTGGAGAGGGTGTGTGTGTGTGTGTGTTGGACACTAATACTGGTTTTATCATTGGAGGCTGTATTGTTGGAGATAGTGGGCGGTCCTATTTCTGGATGATCTAATATTATTGGTCAGCTACACAACTGTCTGTTTCTGAAAATCTGATCACAAATGAAATGTTTTTTTGGTACAAAAGTCAATCTCTTTTGACAAGTAATCAGTTTTTTTACTTAGAAAATGAATTTGAGAACTCATGTCAAATTTCTGTCAGTGTGCACATCCCTGTCTGCAAAAGTCCTCTAGTGTCTTTATCTGTGCAGCTGCGAGTCCCTAAACCCCCTACAGATTCCCAGAAGCCCAAATCAATGACTCGGGTATTTGTCCGCAAGTCACACCCTTCAGACGAGGTTGGCAGAAAGGTCAGGGTCACCGTGGCGAGACCCGTCCCACAGGACACTGCTCCACAGTCATTTAACTGCACAGGTAAAATGCGTTTCCGGTCACAACAGGAAGTTCAGCATGAAGAATCTTCTTGAGTTGGAGAGAACCTCACCCATCTTCTCTTTGTGGTTCCCACTGAAATGTGTAAAGGTCCCAGTGGGCCCCGATTTGATGCACAGGGGATGCTGCTGCCGCACAGCATTCTGGGAAGCCTGGAGGATTTTATGAGAGAGATGGAGCTCAGAGGTGACACAGAGGTGAGCATGAAGAAGAACTGAAATGGTCCATCATTTTAAATCATTGATCTTTCATCCAGATTATTGAGAAGCTTCCCTTGACCACTCATGTTTGACCCTTCCTCAGCTGCTTCAGAGGATCTCAGACCAGCAGATGCTGACACCTGTTCTGTTGGAGGGTGAGAGAAATAAAGTTCATTTGCAATCTAGATGGGAACAACAAAGCCACGCCCTCCAGCACTGGTACCGCCACATGTCTGAGAGACGCAGACAGCAAGACTTTATTTCCCGTAAGTCATCTTTCATATTTCTTAGGACTGCACATACTGTAACTCTAAATAATGAAACTAGCCTAGCAAGCATGTTACAGTGCCTGTAGTGTATTTTGTGAATTGTGGATTTCTGCATAAGATTTCCAAAATCATGCTCTATAGTTCTGTTATTTTATTGTAATCTAATCATGAATGATTTAATTGGTCAGAAGTGGGAAATCCTGTATTTCAGAATTAAGGCCTCACATTTTGTTTCTGGACAGAAGCAGCTGCCATCTAACCAGGCTCCGAAGTCTGTACAGAAACTCACTTCATCACTATCATTATCAGATTCAGTGTGTCTACCCACTAGTAAACGCCCCAGCTGTGGAAATAAGATCTTTATATAACAGCTATGAGTTCCTATGGTTGGTTAAATTTCCATATATGGAAAAGTGTTGTTAGTGCTGAATCGGTGAAGATTACAGCCCACTCCTGACCAGATCAATGACCAGCTTCTATACGGTTCCTGTACGGGTTATATGTGTGTCTTACAGTGACAATACAGTTTATCGTTACATAATACATGTTCATATACACACACTCTTCAGAAGGTTGTGTAACTGCATTATATTGTGTAATAGTCTGTCAAGATGATATTCATCTCATCAAAAGCAGAAATCTTCTGGTGAGGTTGAATCTATCAATACAGAAGATGATTGGCTGCTTCTGTGTGTTGGTAATGGAAGTGGAGTAGTTATCAGTACACATGCTGTGTGTGTTGTAGGATTACTGCAGAAGCCGGTGGGAGATCTTCTGATGAATCAGTCCAGCAGATTCAGACGGATGCAGGAACAGAGAGATCTCATCAACAGAGGACTTCCTGCACTGCACATACAACATGTGAGACCCACATCTCTCCAGCCACTTGACAGCAGTTTCAGTGCTGGAGGTTGCTTGGTTTTAGTGGGTGTTCTTCTGGTTTAAATTTATCAGTGAACTACACAACTGACCCTAGCTTTTGAAAACCTGTTTGCAATTTGGGATATATTGCCAGTAAAAAAAAAATTGTGTAAATTTACAGCTAACACTCTGATATGATGCAATTATTTATTTACAAATCCTGCAATGCATTTGTCAAATCTGGAATTCCTTTTTCTTAATTATTCTCACAAAAAAACATAAAACAGTGTCACTCAAGTCACACTTGAGTGACACTCAAGTTACTCAAAGTACCACACTTTTTCTTTTCCTAAAATGTACTCATTTTTATGTCACTGCACCATCAGTTCTCTGTGAGATGATCTGAAGGACCTGTAGTCCTGGCCTCAGTTCCAGGATCTGATAATCAGATCTTCAGTGTTAAGGGTTGTTGATGGGGGGTACAGCAGAACCTAAATCAGTCCTCATAACTCTTCCCTGTCAGTCTCAGCAGCTTTAATACCGAATACACTCAGATCATCAAGCTGAAAGCTGCTATAGGAACATGTATGTATATGTCTACCTTATAAACGTGCAATGTAAATAAAGTTTTGTTGTAATGTCTCTGTCAGGGCCAGCATGTGGGCAGTGAGTTCTGGAATATTCCACAGCATTTTGGAGATGAGCTGAGTGGAATAACATCCACCCTTACTAAATCAGAGAGAGGAAACCCTCCACCTGTCACACGCATCGGACATCCGCACACCACACGTCTGGAGTCAGGTACAGGACTGAAGCAGCGGACCAGTGAGGTCTCATCATAGATCAGCCAGTCTCTGTGGAGAATCTTTCATGGTGTGCGGCAAGGAATTTATTCAGTAAATGTGATTCCAGTGTAGTTTATGCCCATACTTTCATATCACACATGCATTTTTTATACACATTTGTGGAATTTTTGTGCATCGTGGCATGTGAAATTTCAAAATGTGCATAATAATGGAGAGATGGAAATATGGCTAGTGTTTGTCCTCGTAGAGTTTTAACATGTTTCAGAATGACATCTAGTGTAGCTGTTTATTCTCTGTTATTACTGTTCCTCACCTTATGTAAGTGAAATCATGAAAACTGTAATAAAACACAAATGGATGTCTTGGAGTTATGTAGTGATTAAAAGATCAAAAAATGTTATGAAAATGACATTAAAAAGATCTTATATTCTAGCTACCCTGTGTTTACAGTGGATTACAGCTCTGTCATTCTCTGAAAGATGAGGGGTATCATGGGATACGTCTGAACTGTACTGAAGATCTCATGTGCTGGGCATGTGTTTACTACACTTTCCTTTACTGTCTGCTCCAAATCATCCTCAGAATGTGTTTTCTGACATTAAACGTTACAACTAAACTTCAAGCATCTAAGTTTTAGATTAGAAGGTTTTTGAGAAGGTTCATGAGAAACTTCAATTGACAGTGTGTTCAAACGTTTAACTGCTTCTCTATAACGCTGTCATCCAGACAGACACTTCTTCACACTTTGTAAACAACAGCAAATCTTGTCATTAGCTCCACATGTTATGTCTCTATGGTAACAGTCTATCTGGCTGAATAACAGTATGTATTTTGAACATAACATGGACAAACAGGGACATCCACTATTATAAATAATATTG
The DNA here is from genome assembly GCA_036877525.1 of Chromobotia macracanthus. NCBI lineage: Eukaryota > Metazoa > Chordata > Actinopteri > Cypriniformes > Botiidae > Chromobotia > Chromobotia macracanthus. The sequence continues at coordinate 8,247,828 of JAZGTH010000019.1, forward strand.
ACTGCAGAATATGTGAGAGTAGACTATTGTTGACTCACAGGTGTTTAATATGGCTGCCTAATAAAAGAGAAGATAATTTACAGTTTCTGATTAAATCAAAAAAAAGGAAATAGAATGGCCTGTGTTTTTTAGGTTTTTATCAACACTATAATGATTGTTCAAACAACTTAGCATGCACTTGCAAAAACATTATAGGAAACCAAGTGTAATTTTCACCCAATACATTTGTGTGTTATTTATATATGTGCGTGCCTTGTGTGTTTGTGTGTAGGTAATGTGTTGTCTGATGCAGTTAACACTGGCTGGGATCGAAGTGTGTATCTGCAACAGCGTCGCCTTGAGCTGAAGGACGTGCTTGGAGACATCAGCTTCAGTCCACCTGTAGGACACACACACACACACACACTCTCCTGCAAGATTTTCAAACTTTAATATCACATTTCTTAAAGTATATGAAACTTATAGATACACCTGAGACTGAAAAATCATCCTTCTCCATTAGACCTGTGTTCATTGCAAACAGTCAGAGGCCCACTGAGCCCATGTGAAGTGTGTTAGAAACGTGACGAAATGAGTTTCCAGACACATGATGGAGATTTAAACACAGCAGGGGTTTCATTCACACACTGAGATGTTAGAGCCTCATTTGTGCCATTCAGACACATCTACATACACACGCATGCATGTACGTGTGAAATGCTCCATCAGTCACGGGACTCGACACGTGTTTTGTTGTCTGTCGGCTGTGAATAAGAATTAATGCTTAATTTGACATCATCTTTAGAAAAGCTGCTTCTATAGAAAAGAGACCAATCACAATTCCGTATGTGTGATTGAGAATCAGGCTTGTGTAATTGTGTGATTGTATTAGTTACTCAAAGGCACAGTGTACCAGCAGGAGCAGAGAGAGAGAGAGCTGCATTGCCTGCTTTCATTATCAACACATTAACACCAAATTATACAGTCAGGACCATACAAACACATGCATACAACTCTGTGAGTTTGATGCAGGACAGGGTTATTAAACATTACTGTTGTGTTGTATTATGTGTTGGTTCTCTTCTGTAATAGAGTTCAGATCATTTTGGTTTAGCATACAGTGTGCGTGTAGGCAGTAGACAGGAGGGTTTGAACACAGATCATCAGAGGGGAATCAGATTGCAGACTGAGTGTGTGTAAGAACAGGCACTGACCACTTTAAACCAATCACAGCTCATCTGCAGTTCTGCTAAGTTGTATATGCATCACGCTTTCTAAAATAAACATCTTACATTTGCATTACAAATAATTCATCAGCTTCAGTAGAAGATTTCACAGTTTCTGTGATCAATCAGCTGTCTCTCGCTGTGCAAAGACAAATGTAGTAACTTCACTTTTTGTCAGATGTTATGAGTTATGGGGGATCATTATGTGCCCTGAGACAGGTGAGTTTGTCTGTGACAAATCTGTGACACAATTTTCCACAATTGTTTTCCCATTAGCTTAGCTGTTGACAAAGCTTCTTGGTTAGATCTTTTTGTCTTTGATAAAAATTGGATTAAAATTCTCAGGAGAAACATCTTGGGAAACATTTTCATAGAAACATTTGTCTTCTGTGGGTTGTTTCAGGACATTGATGGGCTGGAGGTGATTGGTTCTGGTCTGCTGTTCACCTCAACATCTGTGAGATCATCTATACTGGATGAGGAAAATGAGGAGGGACAGAGGAGTGAGAGAGAGCAGAAAGAGAATGAGTAGGACAGTATATTTCCACGCAGGGGTCTTCAATCCTGCTATGGCTCTTTATGGTTTATTGTTCTCTGAGGTTCTTGTGATGGGATCTCTGCAAACTTCAAGGTCTTTCTCTTTGTTTTCTCTTCAGAGACCCTCTGGCACTTTATGATGATGTCATTGTGGATGCTGAGTTGGTTCCTGCTTTGAGGTTTTGTGGAGAACTGGCTCGGTGGACCAGCAGCACATCCTCCTGCCAGGTAGAGAGAGAGAGATCAAACAGTTGTGTGGAGCAGTAGGGTTGTGTAAGGGTGAGCAGTATGATCAAACTGTTATATCACCATATGAGTCATTTCATAGCACAACACTATATATACATTACAGTGTACTTTTATTGGAATTCAACCCTAAAAAGTTTCATATGTTTTATAAACTTGTGATTTTACCTGTTATTGAATAATCTAGTAATTTAAATGCTTTACAGATTAAGATGAGATCTCCCCTCTCAGTTGAAACATGACAGACAGAAACCAACATGTCACAGTATAACCGTAAATTATGATTGTGTGCGCAGGAGGAGCAGGGTCTGTCTGTGAGATTGATGTTTGAGACTGTAACAGGAGAGAGTGTAACTGCTGATCTAGAGTTAAAGAATGAAGGAAGTACCGCAATTTACTACAGCTGGATGAAAGTGACTCCTCAGCACACACACACGCAACACTTCTACTTTAACAGCACTGCAGGTACACACACTCAACACTTCTAATTCAGCAGCACTGCAGTTACACACACACACCCAGCACTTCACAAAGATTACAAAGATTTGATTCTCAAGTTAAACTTGGCATGACTTGTTTCTCTCTCAGCTGTGATATTACCAGGCAGCACCAAACGCATCACAGTTGTGTTCAAGAGTGTGTCCATGGGCATCATGACTGAAGTCTGGTGTCTCAACACACACCCTGTGCTGATGGGCGGAGCTTCACTGCAGGTCACATTGAGGGGTGTGGCCTTAGACCAAGACAAAACTGCACACCTAAGAGCAGCTCTGGAGGTGTGTGTACTTACAGTATATCTAATGTAATTCAGTGAATTAAATACATAAGCATTTGTGTATTTAACAGTGTATTTATGATGTTTGTGTTTATGATGTGTAAAGTATGTGTCTGTGTGTATTTGTGATGATGATATGTGTGTATTTATAATGATATGTGTGTGTGTATTGATGATGATATGTGTGTATTTATAATGATATGTGTGTGTGTTTATGATGATGATATGTGTGTTTATGATGATGATATGTGTGTGCGTGTGTGTGTAGAAGAAGCTCCAGCAGAAGGAGGTGGTGTCAATGTGCAGGTTGATCCTGCAGGATATGGTCAGAGGAGTTTGTACTCCAGAGAGGCCGAATTCACCTGATGACCTCTACATCACAGAAGAAGAGCAGTTCCACTTACTCAACCCTCATGTATGTTAGCACCACCTCCACACAAACCGGAGTGATGTCACTAGAACAGATTTACATACTGTTCTGTTACTGTTCTATCATTATACACTGTAAATATGAGGACATTATAAAACAAATAGTTACTGGTTTCTACAGGTCTGATTGGCTGACATTTACAGCTGACATACAGAACCTGTGACTGCACATCAGTTCTACCCTAATGTTGATCAAACAATATCACTTACAGTTATATGTGGACATAATATACAGACATAAAACTGAGACAAAGATTAGACCGGAAATGCTGGAAACAAAGTCTAGAGGAGCTCAAAGAAAAAACACCAGAAAACAAGAATAAATAATTGTATGACAGAGGACATGATGGGATCATATAAGAGTGAGTTTCTGTCAACTGTTTAAGACTTGATCATTAAACTCATATGATTATAAAACAGCCCGCAGTACATTTTATTTCTAAAGCCATTTTAAAAACATAATGCTGCTTCTGACGTAATTAAGACACATTTCCTTCTGTTCCACTTTCCACTATTGCCGGAACATGACGTAATATTTCCCTCACATAACCTGACACACAGATCAAACGCATTATAATCTCAGTATTAAAGAAAATAAGAAGTCATTAGGGCAGTTTACTGTGTAAAGAATCAGTTGTTATATCTGGAGGGTTGTGTGTGTTTTACTGTGTCTGATTAAGATCCTGAGTGTCCAGGGGCTGTAAATGGTGCAATTAAATCTATAGCCCAAATAACACAACGTCTTTACCTCAAAAGGACCAATGATGTACAGTGTTAGTTCATCTTCATACACGCTGACATCCTTTCAGTTTATACTTATGGTTTTTGGTTTTCCTCCCATCTGTCTGTCTGTTTACCATATTCACACACACACGTACATGTACTGGGGGCGGGCAGCAGGTGATCAGCTCTATTAAGTGGATAATTGCTTGAGTTTTGTAATTTAGGCCAGAACATGTCTCTGGCTCTCAGGGAACAGCTCAGCATGTGTCGGGGTCCCTGATGTACGAGCAGAGAACAGTGTTATTGAACCTTGGAACTGACAGACCATCCTCTCCAGGAGAAGATGCTGGAGACATGTTGTTCCTCTAATCATACCTCATGTTTTTTATGCGTTGTAGCTTTCTCTTATACCGAAATGTTGTCCGCAGTTGCAGTACCACCGGGAACCTATGGAGGCACTGCAGGCATTATGGGAGCAGGTCAGTCGGTCAGGACGGGCTCATGTTGGATATGCACCTGTGTGGGATCTGTCATTAAACACCCTCAGACAGGTACAACATGCTCACATCCGTTCAGAAGCACGTCTGAGTTAAAGTTGAGCATTGGGCTGAATTTGGTTCATTTACTGTGAGGTTAATAATGACAGTGAATCTGTCATGAATCTGTCTAGCTCAGATTTCACTGAATCATAACTGCATAACATCTGAATGTATGAAAGAAAATACATTTTAAACCAGTAATGAGAAGTGACAGGTTTTAATGTGATTCACTGTCATTAAAATAATGCCACAATGCAAACATCTATATTGGTCCTTAAGACTTTATTTTATGCAAAAATTATTTTTAATACTGTCGATTTTAAAGTGAAAATATGGCCTGGACATGTTGAGGTTTTTGAGATTCACCTATCAGCTTTGATTTTTTCATTATAAGCTAAATGATAATATTTGTTACCAACAATAATAATAACTGAACAAAAATTAAGATTTATAAAGATAGTGAAGTGTAAAGCTCAGCACACTAAATAGTCTGAAAGCTGTAATCCAATATAAATATCGTCTAATGAATAAGTCAGCTATCTATAAAGCTTAGTGTGTGATGACCACTAGGTGGTGCTGTCCCTGCCAGAGACAGACGAGCAGACAGACGGTTCCAGCAGAGAGACATGTCTAAGTCAGTATAACTCACTGGTGCTACAGCTTCAGAGACCGCAGATACACACGAGTGCTTTAACTCCACATGACATCAGGTGAGACACAAACACACACAGACTGATGGATGGGTGGATTAATCTGCTTGTAATGTGTGTGTGTGTGTGTGTAGTCAGCAGTTATGGAGAGAGCTGGTGGACTGTTTGGTCACTGAGTCTGTGAGGTTGAGATATACACTGGGACTTCCTGAAAACAACATTTGGAATGACACAACACAAAAACACAACACCTGTGAGTACACACACATATTCTGACAGACAAACATGTTACACTGAGCTTCCTGCCTAGGTGACGTGTCTCTGAATCATAAACACATTGAAGTGAAGTCTGTTTTTGAAGGCACCTGCCTGAAGATTAGAACAGAACTGCTGTTTGCAGTTGTACAATACAACACAGATTCATTGTCTTCATGACACATTTGTCTTGATGAGCTGCAGTGGAGCAGATGAACAAAGAGGAAGTGGAGAACAGAAGAGTAGGAGCCCTCCTGCTGAAGAGAGGAGCCAGAGGCCTGGAGGAGAGGAGAGGGGCCAGACCAGCTGTGATAGACGCCCATGTAGAGGTGTGTGAAGTGCTGTGAGGGCTGTCAAACAGCAGAGGGCAGCAAACAGCATATCCATCAGTCTCTGCATCAGCTGCCATGTCACTACACAGACAGCTGCCATGTCACTACACAGACAGCTGCCATGTCACTACACAGATAGCTGCCATGTCACTACACAGACAGCTGTCTTCTAAGGCAGTGATGCCCAGCTGCTTTTGCTTTAGCACTTAGATTTTACTAACACAACCTCATTTCAGTTCTATCTGCTTTTGCCCCATTGACAGTTAGATAGTCAGGGGTGGATTAGAGGTGAATTCATGCAGTTTTTGCCTAAGAATTGTACATTTGTTTGATTTACCTAGTAATAATTCATACAAATCACCACCTCATAAAACTGTAACGTGTTCCTGTGAGATCAGCTTGGGTTTGTGTTACTTCAATACTCTACCAAAACCGTTTATCATAAAACAATAAATGATGTTCTGACATTGAAATTTAATATTTGACCGACATTGACTTGTAGTGTTTGTTCCTGTTGTTTGAGGATGAAGGAATAAAACAGTATGTCAATAACACACAGGCTTTCTCAGGAGCTCTATATGTCACCTCTTTCAGTACTGGTGTTTATTAAAACTGCAGTAACAGGAATGTGTGTATGCACTGAGATGCTCTAGCAAAATGTCTGTGTGCGGTACTGTATGTTTCTGCTGCAGATTTTCTCAGATTTTCTCCTTGCCAAGAGCGTGCCTACATATGCATGATGCCTAAAAGTGCTTTCTAGGTAGGCAGCTCACTACAGTCTGTCCCTCGCTGACTCATGATGTGTAGGCATCGTGGTAACAGCTCTCAGTGGGGGAACAGGTGCACTACCATCTCTCTCTCTCTCTCTCTCTCTCTCTATATATATATATGTCTTTCTGTGTCACAGCTACAGTAAAAACACTCTGACTGTTGCTGTACATGCTAATGCTTGAAAGTATGTGCAAACTCACACACACTCATCGTAATACTCTGTGTGTTTAGGAATGTGGGAACATGCTGATAAATGTGCCAGAGGAGAGAACAGATACAGGAGAGAGAGAATTAAGCCTCAACACTGACACACACACACAGAACCAATACAGACGACTGCTGCACGCACAGGCATGAGTTACAACACACAGATTACAATTACATAAGTAAAATAAAAAAATAAATTTAAAAATAAAAGTTTGTTTCCATTTAAACACGAATCACTATTAAAATAATAGGCTAATGAAAAAAATATAAACAACAGACGCTGGTGATGAGGGAGGATAATCACGTGAAATATTGTCATTAATCATGAAGTGTGTGTGTGTGTTTCAGGTCTCTGTGCTAATGAAGAGAATGATTGATTCTCTGTGTGATTTACTGGATGATGGCCAATTAATTCAACAGGACCCTTACAAAACATTTCAATAATCTCTCCCTGTATCCATATCTCCAGGAGCAGAACTTTAAGGATCAATCTTCATGTAATTTTGCCAAGAAATTGTATGTGGCCAAATCAACCTGTCAAATAATATTAAACAGATGATGATAATAATACACATATGATTGATAATAATAAGCTGATTGTTTCATATCAGAATATTTGTCATTGCATCATTGTGTTTGCGGGACTCCAGCCATGATGCAGTTAAAAGCTGAGTGTGTTTGGAGCATCTGGTTGCCCCTCCCTCTCTATCTCCCTCTTACTCTCTCCATACCTGCCTCACTCACTCTATCCCTCCCTCTCTCTATCTCTTTCTCTCTCTCCCTCTCTCTCTCTCTCTCTCCCGCCCTCTCTCTCTCTCCCTCTCTATCTCTCCCTCCCTCTCTCTCTCTCTCTCCCTCCCTCTCTCTCTCTCTCCCTCTCTCCCTCCCTCTCTCTCCCCTCCCTCTCTCTCTCCCTCTCTCTCTCTCTCTCTCCTCCCTCCTCCCTCTCTCTCTCTCTCTCCCTCCCTCCCTCCCTCTCTCTCTCTCTCTCCCTCTCTCCCTCCCTCTCTCTCTCTCTCCCTCCCTCTCTCTCTCCCTCTCTCTCTCTCTCTCTCCCTCCCTCTCTCTCTCTCCCTCCCTCCCTCCTCTCTCTCTCTCTCTCTCTCTCTCTCTCTCTCTCCCTCTCTCTCCCTCTCTCTCTCTCTCTCTGTCTCTCTGGTTCCTTACACCGCATGTGTGAGCGCAGCGGGCGTGTTTGGATGGATCGTCTTGCATTGCTCTTTCGCAGCATCACTAGATCACCTCTGCATCTGAGACACTGGGCTTATTATATTCACATGAATAAACGTCAGACGGATATTTATCTTCTCTCTGTATGTAGCACATCACAGCTGGTCAGTAAAATAATGCTGCAGGTGAGCAGGAGCTTTAATCGATCATTCATATTCACACATTAAACACAACTGTGTGAGGAATCTCAGTGTGCTAGTGCATGTGACTAATGGACTGCGGATACTGTGTGATTGTGTTTTTGTGATGCTAAATAAAGAAGCTGAAGGGCTTACTGGAGCATCCACACACACACAGTCTAACTGGACTCTGTGCTTACAAACAATGTCTCTCTCTGTCTTTGGGTTCATTTGATTTAGTTTATTTGTGTAGATGTCCACCTAAATGACATTTGGTTACATGCCAGTATTCTGTACACTGCACTGTGTATAAGATGTATAAGAATGAGGGTCATTTGTTAATGTGTTGGGTTCTGGAGTTGGGCTGCTGTTGCACTGTAGTTATTAAAGCATTGTTTTGACTTTACATTTATAAGATCAGTTAATTCTTGCATCATCTGTGAAGCTCTCCCTGAATGGATTTCCCTGAAGCACATGAACTTTGGTGGTTTTCAAATAAATGCCATTATACTGTAGGATCAGACAGTTCTCCAGTGGTAACATGGGAACTTGGAGAGAAGGTTCTGGCAACTTCATTGTTAAGAGTGACAATAATCTCTTTTCTGCAGTTTGAGTGTAAAGGCAGGAATATAAAAATGGAATAAAATCATTTCATAATGACAGCATGAAAAGCAATTGACAGAATGAAACATCTCTGTGGGAAACAGGTTGATGGCTGCTGGAAAGTGTCACGTTATGATCTCCACTGAGATCAGACTCATCTGTGCTGAGATACTGAGATGTGGCAATGTCCTGGAGACCAAACAAACCTTCACTAACAAACTTCCATTACTTGTGCTGTAAGAGTGTGTGTTTCTGCCACTGGTGTTTTAACTGCTTGTTCCTGTAGCTCAGTTGGTAAAACATTAAATTGTTAGCAGTAAATACCAAAATCATAACAGAGAAACTGTGGATTAGAGGAGGAGAAGTGTTTCGTTGTCCTCCACCTCTTCAGTCTGTTCTGTCCTCCACATCTGCAGCCATTTGTTTTATCTGCTTTGCTGAATGATGTTTGCTGGTAAAAGCAGGTAAAATTTGGGAGCGTTTCGGAGTCTGACAGACAGATAACACAAGCGACCCATTTCTGTGTTTATGTGGAGTGTTAAGTGCAGAGCAGGCCTGAATTAATGCTCAACCTGCTGCACATACAGATGTTGGGTGGCACTTTAAGCCCTTGTGTTGTTTATTGCTGTATGTAGACTTTATAACGCTTTACGGATCATGAAGTCATCGTGCATGACACTGTGCACATTTCTGTCTCTATCATCTCACTAGCTCTCGCGTTCTTCAGCGTGACCGCCACGAGACCAAACGACCGCGCACGCGCACGCGCAGTCGCCATGACGACCTCGGCTCTGCGGCGACAGGTGAAGAACATCGTGCACAACTACTCAGATGCGGAAATCAAGGTGAGGGAGGCGACCTCCAACGACCCGTGGGGCCCGTCCAGCTCTCTGATGTCCGAGATCGCTGAGCTGACCTTCAGCGTGGTGGCGTTCAGCGAGGTCATGGCCATGGTGTGGAAACGCCTCAATGATCACGGCAAGAACTGGAGGCACGTCTACAAGGTGTGACGCGAAACACTGCAGACGTGGGCCAACTCCATCTGTGACAAAGTTCTCGAGTTAGACATGAGTTGTTTTAAAGTCACCCACAGTCTCATGTTAGTCAACCCTCAGTAGTTCACCAGAGGTTACGTTTTTAAATCCATGCTTTCTGGTAGTAGTTTCTGTTGGGCAGTAACAGAGTGAGCAGATGAGTTGTGGCGGATGATGAGTTGTGGCGGATGATGAGTTGTGGCGGATGATGAGTTGTGGCGGATGATGAGTTGTGGCGGATGAGAGTTGTGGCGGATGATGAGTTGTGGCGGATGATGAGTTGTGGCGGATGATGAGTTGTGGCGGATGAGAGTTGTGGCGGATGATGAGTTGTGGCGGATGAGAGTTGTGGCGGATGAGAGTTGTGGCGGATGATGAGTTGTGGCGGATGAGAGTTGTGGCGGATGATGAGTTGTGGCGGATGAGAGTTGTGGCGGATGATGAGTTGTGGCGGATGATGAGTTGTGGCGGATGATGAGTTGTGGCGGATGAGAGTTGTGGCGGATGATGAGTTGTGGCGGATGAGAGTTGTGGCGGATGATGAGTTGTGGCGGATGAGAGTTGTGGCGGATGATGAGTTGTGGCGGATGATGAGTTGTGGCGGATGATGAGTTGTGGCGGATGAGAGTTGTGGCGGATGATGAGTTGTGGCGGATGATGAGTTGTGGCGGATGATGAGGTTGTGGCGGATGAGAGTTGTGGCGGATGATGAGTTGTGGCGGATGATGAGTTGTGGCGGATGATGAGTTGTGGCGGATGATGAGTTGTGGCGGATGATGAGTTGTGGCGGATGAGAGTTGTGGCGGATGATGAGTTGTGGCGGATGAGAGTTGTGGCGGATGATGAGTTGTGGCGGATGATGAGTTGTGGCGGATGATGAGTTGTGGCGGATGAGAGTTGTGGCGGATGAGAGTTGTGGCGGATGAGAGTTGTGGCGGATGATGAGTTGTGGCGGATGAGAGTTGTGGCGGATGATGAGTTGTGGCGGATGAGAGTTGTGGCGGATGATGAGTTGGCGGATGATGAGTTGTGGCGGATGATGAGTTGTGGCCGGATGATGATGAGTTGTGGCGGTGAGTTGTGGCGGATGGAGTTGTGGCGGATGATGAGTTGTGGCGGATGATGAGTTGTGGCGGATGATGAGTTGTGGCGGATGATGAGTTGTGGCGGATGATGAGTTGTGGCGGATGATGAGTTGTGGCGGATGATGAGTTGTGGCGGATGAGAGTTGTGGCGGATGATGAGTTGTGGCGGATGAGAGTTGTGGCGGATGATGAGTTGTGGCGGATGATGAGTTGTGGCGGATGATGAGTTGTGGCGGATGATGAGTTGTGGCGGATGAGAGTTGTGGCGGATGATGAGTTGTGGCGGATGATGAGTTGTGGCGGATGATGAGTTGTGGCGGATGAGAGTTGTGGCGGATGATGAGTTGTGGCGGATGATGAGTTGTGGCGGATGATGAGTTGTGGCGGATGAAGGCTCAGAGTATAAACGAGACGTGTTTGACCTCATACACGCAAATGTTACTCTTGTTAAAACTGTAACTGTACTGCTGGTGTTATTGCCTCCCTGTGATTTATTGCTTTGTGTTTTCCTCACCTTGTAACTCGCTTTGGAAAAATGAAAATAAACTACATTTAATAATATTGCAGTAACTATAAGGTTAAAGTCAATAGTCCAATTATACAGGTGATTTTTTTTGTATGTTGATTTCTAATATCTACGTCAGAAGAACACTAATTCACTTAAACACATTTGACATGTTTTTATAAATTGTTATGAGTTTCATAATTGTTTTACTGTTTATATTTAGTTTGTAATGGTCTGTTTTATGGCAGGTTTCCTTGTGACAACTTGCCCTACTATTGTAATATTGACTGATTTAAAAAGTGTGACTATCAGTAGGTGTGACCTCCATGAGGTGAGGTGTCCCTCCATATCTAATATCATCTGACACAGTGTAACTACAAACACATTGCCCTCTTTAACAGCTTCAGTGTCGTGAGCTCGGTTCTGTCTGTGTGTTCTAGGCTCTGACTCTGTTGGATTATTTGGTTAAAATGGGCTCAGAGCGAGTCGCCCAGCAGTGCCGTGAGAATGCCTTCACCATTCAGACACTCCGAGACTTCCAGTACGTGGACCGAGACGGGCGGGATCAAGGGGTGAATGTGCGTGAGAAAGCCAAGCAGCTGGTGGCGCTGCTGAGGGACGAGGATCGCTTGCGTCAGGAGAGAGCGCAGGCACTGAAGACCAAAGAGAGGATGGCGGGGGGTGGGCCGGTGGCCGGCGTGCCCCCTGCGTACCCCAGCAGACGCAGCAGTCAGCCCAGCATGGCTGCACTGTACGGTGAAGAGTTCAGCCAGTCCAGAGGGTCTCCATCTTCCTTCAACTGTGAGCCTCACACACACACAAGCAGTTTGCTTTGTGGGGACTTTCCATAATGACATAAGGACTTTGTATTTATACTGTACAAACTAAATATTCTCTCCTCTTACCTTCACCCTATCTCTAACCTTTACAGAAAACTTTCTGCTTTTTTAAACATCGTTTAGTATGTTTAATACGTATACTATGTTTAATACTGCTGGCTGGTCCCTACAGTGTAGGTGTGTGTGACTTTTACCATCAAATGTCCCCACAGCGGTAGAAAAACATTCACATACAGACACACACAGAGCATGGTACTTGACTTTCTGTTACAGTAACTGTAGTGTCAGAATAGTGAATGTGTTGATTCTTTGACAACAGACTCACAGCTACTGTAGACACTGTAATGTCTCAATATTAAATCTGTGTTGTGGAGAGACAAAAGCCCTGACTGACACTGTAAGTGGAGATCCAGGCATATGCTGCTATTCTGACCTCACTGTGTGTAAAGAGAAATTCTCCTACAGACACAATCCTTCATGTGCTGTGTGCACAGCAGTTTGCAGGTCACAGCAGTCTGCAGGTCACAGCAGTCTGACAGTGTTCACAGGTGGCATCGTGAGCCTGGTAGACTCAGATTAGTCTGACGTGTTTAACAGAAAGTCTCAGCATCAGACAGAACCCTTGCGGACCATTCATGAACTCTTTCAGACACACAACACACAGAAATGGACCTGATTGCTCAGTTCTTCAGGCGCCTGTCTGGCTGGCTTCACACAGACTTTGAGAATCACGCGCAGATTGAGATCAGTGATCAGGATACAAACCATTTTTACACTTCTGCGGAGGAACTAGTCACTTAATTCGCTAGCTTTTGAAAGTTGACAGGTGCCATCTGAAAGATAATGTGGGTTTGGTGTGAGAAAACCAAGCAAACCTAACCAAGTCCTGATTCACTTTCCTGATCCTGAAACACTGATATCCTGAAACACTGATCATCTGTCACCTGTCTGTCTGTCTGTCTGTCTGTCAGCATCTTCATCCTCACCGAAAGCGTCTGATCTGGAACAGACTCGACCTCAGACCAGTGGAGAGGAAGAACTACAGCTGCAGCTCGCGCTAGCCATGAGCAGAGAAGTACATACACACACACTCATACACATACTCACTTACTCACAAGTACACGTACACACACAGTCCTTTCTGAATTTTTAGATGTTCATATGTTCAAGACATTATATAAGCTGTTGTTCTTGTGGGAATTATCAGCTGCTCTGTGTAATGTAGCTGATTCCAGCTTATACCATCCTGGAGAAAACGTTTAGCCAAACAATGTAGACAGACCTTACACACACACACACACACACAGACTCTTCTTACAGAGAAAGTTTATCGTTTACTCATTCTTGTGTTGTTCTGAAACAGCCTGAGTTTCTTCGTTCTATGGACACAAACGAAGTGGAAAATGCTCATTTAAATACAGATATGTGACTGTTTCCATACAGCCGGTTGTGTCTTTAGATATCTACACTGTGTTTTATGACTGGCTAACCTCATCTCAAGTGAAATGTTGGATTCATCTGTGAATCATTTATTGTCCTTTTTTACTAATGGTATTTCTCTGGACATGTTGGTCCTCTGATTCTCCTGCTTGTGTGTTCATCACTCTCCTGTTCTTAATAATCCACTAGCTCTCACTAAGAACTGATGTGAGATCTGTGCTCAAGGTTTTCTGAGGTGTCTTGCGTTCATCACAGGGTCTTCTGCTCTCTTAAAGGAACAGCGCACTCATCATGGGGATGAAGGTCAGTTGCAGAAAGTTCTGGAGGAGAACAAGACAGAGAGAGATTCAGGAACTGGAGAGGTGAGAGTCCAGATGCACACAACACTTGTGTTGAGCTTTTGTGATTGGCTTCTTCTTAGCTTTTGTGATTGGCTGTTGAGTGATAAGTGGTTTCTTCACACAGTCGGTCATGGTTGATCTGGTTGACATATTCAGCCCCACATCTGCTGCACCAGCAAGCGAAGACCCCTGGAATGCCCGGCTCACGTGCCCAGTGAACACTGATCCCTGGGAGTCTGTAGGTCAGTGTTGTCATTGGTTCTTTCTAAATGTGTTCTTCTGAAGATAAAACCAAAGAGAATGATTCTCATCTTGTTGTTACTGTTTTAGCTGCGGTTAATTCCAGTAACACGGAAGCTGGTAGTCCATGGAAAACCTGCCCTTCCTCCAGTAGTCCCACCCACCATTGGGGCACCAACCAATCACCTTCTGCTGATTTCTGGGAAGCCCCACCTTCAAACCCTTCCAATAAAATGACAGAACAGGCCTGGAGGAGTCCAGCTCATGCGGGTAGTTCCCAGGACAAATCATGTGACAGCATTATCCCTGTACTCCAAACAAATCATTTTCAAGCTTAGTATTTCTGTAAACATCTAGACATCCTTACAGAAGCATAACACATTTAACTTAAATACAGTGTTGAATCTTGGTTTCAGGGATATCTGCACAGTTTAGTAAGGTTTATACAGAAATGAAAAAAAGAAGAAAAAATAAACTTGTTCTCTTTGTAAAAAAAGGTTTATCAAATGAGGTTTATTAATCACCTCAGTCACACATTGATTACACTAAAGCAATTCTTTAAGCCAATGTTATGATGACACTCTTTACCTTTAATGAACAGTTCAATGCAAATGATTGTGAGTTCTAGAGATCTGCTTTCGCTTCTAGTTCCAGATGGGAAGGATCTATTTTGCATTCAAGAGAAGGAGGAGGAGCTTCAGAAGGAGGAGGAGTCTAGAGTGAACCAGGAGGGACCAAACCGAGTGTTCAGCCCTCGCTGTGACAGTCCAGCAGGTGTTGATTATCCCTGTACACTGAACACTCAGTTTCTCTCTGTGTTTAACACGCTGGGCTCACTCAGTGCTCTCTCTCTCTCTCAGATGGTGAGCAGTATGGTGAGTTGGTGGTTGGTGTTCAAGTGAACGGGATGGAAAGTGATAGTCTAGAGACCTTTGACCTCTCCCGTCTGGGGCCTCCTCTGGACGCAGTGACCTCCAGACCATGCCAGACCCCTGAGGCCTTCCTTGGCCCCACAGCCGCTTCCCTTGTAAACCTAGACACACTTATTCCAAGTAACCCCCCCACCAAAAGCAAAAACCCTTTCCTTGCAGGTAACAAACTCTCTCACACACGTGCACGCATGTGAGCAAGAGTGTGAAATACTGCACTAATTGTAATGTTTTTATGCAAGTATTATAGAAAATGATACTTGTATTTTATACAGTTTTACATTTCCAAGGAGGACAAAATTATTTTCCCCATTACTGATTCAAAAAAGAGTTTGTCCATTTTAAAAAAAATCACTTTTAGATGCTTTCAGGAAAGGTTCCTTATTCCTAAAGCTAAGAATAAAGTACACTTTTATTTTAAATATTATAGTACAATTAAATGGAAAACCTTTGGACTTTTACACAAGTCTGATGCGTATCTGGATCGGCTGGTCCAGATACCCAAAAAACAGAGCAACAGTTTTGACAGGGTTTACCCTTCACAAAAAAATCAGGCTACTAGCTGATCTGCATTTGAAGCTGAGATGGGAGAAAGTATTCTACATCCACAAAATGACTATGTATTCTGTTATTTTTACACTCCAGCATGTACACACTCAAAATCTTTGCATGTATTTTACTGATCACCCATCATTTGTCTGCAGGTCTGAGCACACCCTCATCCACAAACCCTTTCCACTGGGACCAGCCCAGACTGACTCTGAATCAGATGAGACCCAACTCCTCCTCTCCTCTTCCGGCCCACACCCTGTCCTACAGTGCCTCCCTTCCCCTGCCCCTCCTGCAGCAGAAACCCCAGTCTCTTCCCTCATCGTACACCCAGCCTCACCACGGCCTCCTGGACATGCCCAACAACCTGCCCCAGCCTTTACTACCCTTGTCCCCTACCCCTCTCCACCCCTTCAATCTACAACCACACCACCAGGGCCAGAGTCACAACCCCTTCCTCTGAGTAAGAGAGATCTGGACCCAGACTAAAACCGGATTGGAGTCACATTCCTGAACTGGATTATACTCAATTGGAAGCTGAAACTGGATTGGTCTTCTTGATTTGGATTTGGTGTGAACAGATGGAAATTAGGATCTGATCTGAATGCTACAATCTTACTGTTACTAGAAACAATTTAGGGTTGGTGTTTAGTCATAAATACTCACCAATAAGATGATGCACTGACCGATTTTTGCTGCCTGACATTATTTAGGTTTATGTCCCATCTACATTCTGTGTAATACAAAAACATGACTAAGCTAAGACTGAAACATTTATATGAAGTTTAAGGTCAGCATAAAGACACAATTATTGACTATTTACATCTTACAAGATGTGTGTAAGATACATTATCAATGCATATTATTTCAAAGAAAAAGATCTTCATAATCAGAGTGTTTTTGGCTAATGGCATCTAAGCGGCGCACGCTATTGGTTCAAGTTAACATTAAATCAAATAGCTTTTAAGGCATTGTGTTAGACTGCTGCGGTGAATAATGCAGCCTTTCTGAACTTTTGCCAATAATTAACAAGCCATTTAATGCCAGGTGATGTAATACTATGAAGATAACAGCAATAACAGAAAGATTAAAATAAACAAAGCACTATCGTTGGTCTCCACACATATCCCACACGTTCCTCAGAAGTGGGTGCTCCTGGTTCTCCACAATCCATTTAGGTCTGGACACACCCACTTGTCACCATCCAAATGCTGCTCTGCTTTTTTATTTGTTCCTTTTTCACTCATTTATGCTTATGTTACAGATGTAAAATGTGTTTTAGGTTGACCATAATACAAATTTGGCTAATTCGCTCTTTTGCTACACAGAAACCGCATGCTGCTATTGAAAGATTTGAATGTCAGTGTTTCAGTTAAAACCCTCTCCCCTTCAGCCCTGAGATATGCAGGACTGACACTTGTAAGCGGGGGAAATTTCAGGAATATCAAGAAAGTGATGAATCTTCACCAAGAACAAATGTGTTGCACACGAAGCCTTCCCTGATTCCTGCACCCGTCTCACCTCTTTTACTTTCTGTTGCCTTGTGTCACTGGATCTCTGGGAATGTCGGATGCACAGGATCCAGCACTGATTATAAACAAGCTCCTCTGTCCAGCTATGTGCCTGTCTCACCAACAGTCCCATAGTGCATCAGGCTGGCGCATCACTTCCTTTCTGCATCTCAGGAGTGCCACCCACAGAAAGCCACATAGCCAATAAAACTCACAGCAGCTGTCTGTCCAATCAGAGGATACAATACAAACAAATGTTTGTATCTGACTGACTGAATACTGTAACGCTGTGCAGTAAACAGACTGACTGAATACTGTAATGCTGTAATGCTTATCCTATGCTGTTATTTCTTTTCTCTCTGAAGAATATATTTAAGAACAAGTACCAGCTTTACTGTACGTCACTGCTGATGAATTTCACATTACGTTTCTGCATATTTCCCAGCACAGGAGAAGCAGGTAATCACTGAATGTGTACTATCAGTTAATAAATGAATGTCACTTTTAATGCTGTTCATTGAAACTGAAATGGTTTGACAAATGCAGTTGTCTTTCCTGTTTTGACATTTCTATACTTCTGTATTTTAAATCTGCTGCAATGTTAGCTTCAAAGCTAACAAACATGGACTGAAAGCCACAATAATTCATTTATGCAGTGGAATCGCAGGTGACCCATAGTGCATTACTGCTTTATTTGTTAAATCAGCATTTCAGTGACCCTGGAGAAGCAGTTTGGAGATTCAGACCAGAACAGAAACTTTCATGTGTTTTAAGTATCTCTATGGTAAGTGTAAAACAAACTCGTCTTTTAGCCTGTAATGAGTCATTCTGCTCTGTTACACATCTGACGCTTGCATGACCGTGTCTGAGTGACAGGTTCAACAGTCTCACTCAACTAACAGTCTGAACCTGCTGGTTTAATAACTGCAGTTTAGCAGGTTTTGTGCACCTGCTTGTAACAGACCTGCGTTCGCATGCATATATGACAAGAGTTTATTGCACACATCTGCAATTTAAAGATCTTTGGCAGGTTTTGTGTATAGAATATCTGTGTGTTGGATTTGTGCAAAGCAGTCATTCATTTCAAACTACTTTGTTTTTGTTTTATTTCAAATGCTGCATGAAAACAAAAAAAGTTTAAAAAGTAAAAAATAAATATAATTCAGTGAGTATCTTAAAGCAGATATACAGAGCAGCTGCCAAATAATTCCAGTTTCTTCTCATAGAGTTCTTCAGTTTTTTATGGGTTAATGTCAACACCTTGTGTTTTAAACCCTTTCAGAGTTTTAAGATTAAAGGCAAATTCTTCTCAGATTGCATTTGCTGAGGTTGCTAATGTGTTTTCTAATGTGGTGCTGCATAGATCATGTGTTTTTCCCCTTGGTGGGTGTTTAACATTTGGCTCAGAGGCGGAGACTTCCACGATAACACAGGAATGGGTGTGGCTTTCTATATCTAAATCTGATTTGAGATGTGGAGAAAGTTTAGTTGAGTTACAGTTTGTTGCTGTGGAAACTAGAGGGACTTTTTCAGAAGCTCCTGCTGTGGAACTCCTTTGGTCACTACAGGCAGATGTTGGGTTTTGAAGACAGTTGATTCCACTTGAAGTGGAAAAACTGTTTGAGTTTTTGTTCAGGTCTATCAGAACGGACTGGGCCAGCTGGCAGAGAGCAAATGCAGCTGTCCTCTCTTCCTCTACGATTGAATGATTGTTCATATGTGATGTTACACTACTTACAATCCCCTGCTGAAACTGTCCGTCTTCACTCAAACTGCTCTGTGATTGGTTGTCTGGTCGAGCTGTCGATACCTTCACAGACAGGTTTAGAGGAAATGTCTGCTTAGCTGAACCATCACTGTTAGGCTGGATTTTTTTGGAGAGGTTCAGAGGAACCATGGCATCATTGTCAACACTGTTATATACTTTTTCTCTCTCTCTAAGCACTGGTGATCTGTTCACAGAGACAAGAAATGTACAAGTTATACACAACATTTGCTTACATTAAACGCATCTTTGTAACTTTTGAAACACATTTTTGTAAAGATTTCAAAAGTACAACAAATTTTTTATTCCACTGATTTTTTCATTTTACCTCGCAGTATTATTCTTCCCCCCATGTGACTGACCATCCCTGTTTGGCTGTCTGACCACGCCCCTCTCATCTGATTGGCTGTCTGGAACTGCATCATCCCCAGCATCTAATGGCTGCTGGGACCTGTGGAGAGGGTTTGGCCCATCAGGTGATCCAACAGCAGATCGGCTGGTAGGTGGAAGCTCTTGAAGCTCTTTTCCCTCAAGAGTCATTCTGAGGTCTCTCTGTTCAAACATGTGTTCTCTCATGATGTTTTTGGGGGCCTTGAAGGCTTCATGTCTTACTGGTACTGGAAAAGCAGAGTTCACATCCATCATGCGATGGCCTGCTTCTGAGTATGGAACAGAGGAGGGCAGAGCAGAGTGGGTTGCGTCTTGTAGGTGGTTCTGGCTATAGTTGGTATTACTAAAATACTCTTCAGACAATGGAGACAGAGAATTCATTGGCAACAGATGGTGAAGCCTGTGGGTGTCCAGGGCGTAAGGAAGGGGGTATGGGTGAGGTGGGGTGTGGTTATAAATGCTGTGGTGCTGTAGGTAGGGATGATATTGGGGGTGCAAAGGTATTGGATGCAGAGGTGTGGGAATGCCATAGGAATGATATCCTGGAAGAACGGCACCATAATATGGAAAATCCTCCTCTCTGTCCTGCAGAGGTATGTGCTCATGGCTTAAAGCAATGGATGTGAACGACACAGGGGGTCTCCAGACCGCAACAGGACTGTACACATGAGAAACATTCCCTGGAAGAAGAGCTTCTGGTTTATACACAGGTGCAATGTCCTTGTAGTCGCCCAGAGAAGATGACACAGCTGAGGGGTCAGATGATTGGAGGCCTTGATGAGCTGCATCCTTCTGTCTTTTCTTCGCATAGAATTCACTTTGGATCAGAGCTGAGGTTCTGTAGAAAACAGCCACATTGTTGAGAGATGGTTCAGACTTTGATCTTTTCTCTTGGATTTCTACAAGAGAACTACCTCCACAATCACTTTCAACCGAGGTGACATCTTTCACTTCCTCTACTACAGAAATATTATTGACAGACATCAAGCCATTGGTCTGCTGAGGTGTCTTCATGGCTGCTGTGGTTAAATTGTGGCTGGGACTTGTGCTTTGTTCTGCAGTTATGGAGAAGGAGACCTTGCACAGGTTGTACTTCATATGGTTGAAGAGGTGGGACTTCTGGTTGCAGGTAAACGGACACTGAAAGCACTGATACCTGAACGGCTTTCCTGGAGGACGAGGGACGTAATGAGGCTTCTTTGGTTTCCGTTCTTTAGCAGAGATGCTCATAACGACTAAGAAACTGAAGATCTGATGATTGGAGTCCTGTAGGATGATTCTGCTAGGGCTGAAGGTCTGCTAAGGTCCTGCTTGTAGATGGGGCTAATGGTCACTTGACTCTTTCCACCCAATGCTGACTTAAAAATAGATTAAACATTTATTATCCAGGAAACATGTTAATGTGCTACAGTGAAGATTCGCAGTGGATGATTTTGAATAATTTGAATAATGACTTCCATGTCTGTCATCATGTTTGAATAAAACTCATAAGCACCCAAGAAACTTTAGCTTCAGGGTTTCAGGAAACCAAAGCCTGTGGCAGACGTATTTTTGCTATGAAAAAGACAACTTCATCTATTTTGAGTTTGTGTTACAAAAGTCAGGCTAAGTCAGCTTTTCTCTGATTAAGCCCCGCCCACTAACTAGTTCGGTCCAGTTGTGTAAGAGCTGAGCGGGCTTGGGCGGACCACTGGCACAAACCTGTGAAATTAGATTGATGCTTTCTGTTCTCAGTTAATCCTTGTGTTTAAGATCATAACATAAATGCAAATGATTAAATACAGGTAGAAAAAATTACATGTAAACGAATATTGAAACTGTTCTCAGACTCATCCAGCACAAAGCTTTACTGAAGTAACTAGTTTCCATCTAAACAGCACACTTTTACTGTTTATATTTTATATAGTAAATACTTAGATAATACTGTAAAATCATAATAAATATAAGATCTCCTTCAAACTTTGTAAGAAGTCTTATGGATAAATGGATACATTTGTAATTTGTTGTTTTTTGTATACTTTTAAATGGTAAATGGTACATTTCTGTGTGGGATGCACACAGCACTCTCTCCTTACCCGCTTCTGAGATTCAGACTCTAAATCATTTTTGAACTGCTTTCCTTTAAACATACAGTATCAAACATACAGTTGGTCTTACCGTGCAGAGCTCCTGTAACAGTGTCCCTCAGGTATCTTAGATCTTCTCATGTGTGGAACAGGTAAAGTGATTCTCTTGTTGAAGTCTTCATCGGCCAGACTGGCTCGACCTGTCTGCTGGTGACACATGTAAAGGGGGCGGAGCTCAGCATCAGTTTGTAAAGCCCTGAGGATATGACATCAGTTGTTATAAATCCAGGCCTGCAGGTAGAGGGCAGTTACATGTGCCTGTATAGAGCTCTCCGTTATGTTTTAATAAAGTATCAGTTTTGTCTCTGATGGATCCCCTAAAATTTCTTACCAAATAACAAGTAATTGACTGTTTCACATGCAGTGAATGTACAAGCTATGAAATGAATGTGGACATCATAGATTTCAGAAGGATTTGATGAGAAGTGGTTGAGTTTATATTAAGACCTCATGCAGACTTATTTGAAAACATCAAGTCTCAGTTTGCTCTCTATTTAATCTTATTAAATGGAAATTTGGAATGGAAATCTTGAATGATCATTTATAATAGAGATGAACACAGACATATTGTGTGTTTGTGGTGACAGATTGACATGAGCAGAATGAAGCTAATCTAGATGTTTGTCTGTGGGCTACAGACATCTGTGTGTGACCTCAGCTGCTGTTCTGTGGTGTGAGACTGGAAAGATGCCCGTGAGGTGTGACGGTTTCAGCAGGTGCAGGAGTCCAGCCATCTGCAGTGTAAACAGAAGGGTTTGAAGGGTGAGCAGGTGTGAGTAGATGCAGACTGGTCCTGCCAGAGTATGAGGTACAATTATTCCTCTAAAGATGATCTCAATGCTGAGAGAAAACACTGCTAATGAAAAGGATTGATGGTAATGTTTAATAACTCTTCTGTGTCTGTTCTTCATTGTGTATTCTGGTCATGACAATAAAAGGCTGATTCAGCTTTCAGGCCACTGAAGAAACTGCATAACTGTAAATAATAAACATGGTAATAAACAACTGTGATAACTGGATGTAATGCATTTACAGAAATGATCTAAAATTACAGTTCTAATTTAGAAACAAAACATCTCAAGTCATTTGTAGTGTTGCCGTGGTCGTTAATATTATCGTGCTGGTTAACGTTTCTCATTTCAACACTTAGTTGAGCTGCGCTAGTATCGGTTTAGTTGAGCTGCATAGTATCGGTTTAGTTGAGCAGCGCTAGTATCGGTTTAGTTGAGAAGCGCTAGTATCGGTTTAGTTGAGCTGCACTAGTATCGGTTTAGTTGAGTTGCGCTAGTATCGGTTTAGTTGAGCTGCGCTAGTATCGGTTTAGTTGAGAAGCGCTAGTATCGGTTTAGTTGAGCTGCGTAGTTATCGCTGCTAGTATCGGTTTAGTTGAGCGCGCTTATCGGTTTAGTTGCCTAGTATCGGTTTAGTTGCTATATGCAGCGCTAGTATCGGTTTAGTTGAGAAGCGCTAGTATCGTTTAGTTGAGAAGCAGTATTTTGGTTTAGTTGAGAAGCGCTAGTATCGGTTTAGTTGAGCTGCACTAGTATCGGTTTAGTTGAGTTGCGCTAGTATCGGTTTAGTTGAGAAGCGCTAGTATCGGTTTAGTTGAGCAGCGCTAGTATCGGTTTAGTTGAGAAGCGCTAGTATGGTTAGTTGAGCGCCTAGTATCGGTTTAGTTGAGCTATACGGTTTAGCGCTAGTATCGGTTTAGTTGAGTTGCGCTAGTATCGGTTTAGTTGAGAAGCGCTAGTATCGGTTTAGTTGAGAAGCGCTAGTATCGGTTTAGTTGAGCAGCGCTAGTATCGGTTTAGTTGAGCAGCGCTAGTATCGGTTTAGTTGAGTTGCACTAGTATCGGTTTAGTTGAGAAGCGCTAGTATCGGTTTAGTTGAGCTGCGCTAGTATCGGTTTAGTTGAGAAGCGCTAGTATCGGTTTAGTTGAGTTGCGCTAGTATCGGTTTAGTTGAGAAGCGCTAGTATCGGTTTAGTTGAGCTGCGCTAGTATCGGTTTAGTTGAGCAGCGCTAGTATCGGTTTAGTTGAGTTTGTTGGCGTGATGGTCACGTGCTGCTCTTTCTGTTGACGCAGATCTGCGGCAGGTGAGCGACAGCTCTTCCGTCCAATCAGACGCACGTTCGCGTTTCCCTTCGACAAATCATCTCACTGGCCCCTCCCTGATGCGGAAGTGAACTGAGTCTGCGCAGATTGACTCATGCGGAGGCGTGAGCGAAGGGCCGGAGCAGCATTCATCATATAAACGTGAACGTGATGAAGACATGCTGAAGACAACACGGATCCAGATCCAGACTCAGATCCAGACTCAGACCCAGACCCAGATCCGTGTGTGTGTTTGAGACATGAGCGGCTCCAGCGCAGGGTCCGGGCACGAAACAAAGCGCCTCTGCGCTCGAGTGCAAGCGCAGGTCTGCCGGCCGCCAGCAGAGGACAGCAGCGCTGAAGTGGTGAGACGTGAACTGAACCTGTCATCGCCCAGTAGATGCTGGATTATTGTTTATTATTATTATTATTATTGCATTCAGAACTGCTGCTGTATGCTGTCATTACTGAAGAGCTTAATATAGAGAACTGATCACAAATACTTCAAGTGATATCAGCAGAAATATTACTGTAATCAGTTCTGTGTATCATTTATTGGAAACTTAATTAAAAATCTTGTAAACACACTAATTTCTCTTCTCCTTTTTCTTTTCTTGTCTTATTTGTTCTTTATTTTTCTTTTCTCATCTTTTCATTTTACTTCAATTTCTTTCTTGTTTCTTATCTTTTCTCTTCAGTCAGTGATCATGCCTGTGTATAATGCATCTGATTGGCTGGATGAGTGTCTGCAGGCTGTACTGCAGCAGGATTTTCAGGGCCGTCTGGAGCTCTCTGTGTATGACGACGGCAGTACGGTACAGACTTACCACACTGGAGGATTAATGTAAAATGTGAACATCAGTGACTTTACCGTCATTTCTCTGTGTCAGGATAACTCTAGAGAAATCATTGAAAGCTGGAGGAAGAGATTCAAGGAAAGGGGTATGTCCGTGGTGATGTCAGGCCATAATTCACCCAGTCCTAGAGGAGGTGTGTATGTAGTTACTGTTTCACATCAATCTGTACTGGTTCTGTTTAGTACTTTAAACATTAAACAGACTGACACACTGCTTAAAAACACTTTTGTTTCAGAAATCAGAAGTTTCTTGTCAGATATTTGATGTTGTCAGAAGCTCAAATGGCATTTAACACACACAGAATCGGATTGACAGAGAATTGATTTGATGTTTTAAGATCAATGCAGGTCACTCACAGGAATAATGATTATAATGACACCCTTTCCGCATATTAATATTTGAAATGATTTGTCTTTTTGTTCCAGTTGGATTTGCTAAAAACCAGGCAGTGTGTCAAAGCTCTGGACGATACCTCTGTTTTCAAGACGCAGTGAGTGAGTGTGTATGAGAGAGATAGACAGACATGTGACACCTGTGTAAGTAAACACATACACACACACACACACACACAGGCAGGTGACTTCCACAGTGAAAACAGAAAAGAAAAGCAGCAGGACTGTGTGTGTGTGTGTGTGTGTGTGTGTGTGTGTGTGTGTGTGTGTTGGACAGCTCAACATGATGAAATATCATGTGTTTTATGTCGATTGATTGGAGTTGAGAGCTGTTGAGTCATTGTGACATTTAACACACACATGGTGAGATGAGGTTTTGATGAATGTTATTCTTGTGTATGAGTGTAAAATCTCCTGTGGTGTGTGTGTGTGTGTGTGTGTAAGTGTTCTCTAGATCATGAGAAACACACAAAAATACAACATATATTTTAAGACAACATACATTAAGACAATGTTGTGTTTTATGTTGTGTTCATGTTGTGTTTGTTTGATGTTCTGTTTGTTGTTGTGTTATATGTAGCGTTATGTTTTATATTATGTTCATGTTACATGTTGTTTTATGTCATTCTCTATGTTCTTGTAGAGATTGTTAGTGATTTCAGATTTGTCTGTTTTTGTGGGGACATTTGTTTACACACAGCTTAGGCAACACACACACACACACGCACACAAACTGTGTAGATGAGTCATATCTGTTGTGTGTGGACATTCTTAGCTACACAGTTGTCAGTGATTGTGCTGTTGTGTTTGTTCTCATGTTTTTTATCTTCATCTTCTCACGGTTGTGGAAAAACTCGCTGCCAGCACACACTAATATACACTCCCCTGTTTGATTTAGTGTCGTGTTTTTATTTATGTGATGTGTCAATCAGACTGATGTTGTGTAAGCAGTTCTGGGCACTTTACTCTGATGCTGTGGCTCCTGTTTTGATCTCCTGCTGGGCTTCAGGTCTCCTGTGGAGCTGCTGGGGCTGCTCTCATCCAGCTCTGTCGCAAGAAAGAGCGTGAGACCAAAGATGGAAGAAAAACAATCTTTCCTTCACTTTCGCACATACATATTTAAAGGGGCAGGTCACTCAAAAATGAAAAGTCTGTTTCTGACATAATTTTCTCACCCTCATGTCGTTCCAGACTGAAAATTTTATTTCTTCTGTGGAACTGAAAAGTTCTTTTCCATGCAGTTAGAAATGAAGAGAGACTGGGACTGTCTAACGTTTTGTGAATTCAGGGACTTTCTGAATTGATTCATGAAATAAAGTTTAATGATTTTATAATTGCTAGAAGTTTTCTTTCAGTGTAGTGTTAAAGTCTGGGTTTCTAGTACTTATAGTTGGCCTCTGAGGTATTTACTCCTCTGGGCAGTGAAGTGAGCCTGGCTGTGGTTTACTGTTTTATCATTAAATATTTGGTTTGAACCTACACTGTAAACACACACACACTTCCACATGTACTTCCATCAATTCTGTTGACTTCACTAAACTACAGTGTGTGTCGAGTTGTTTTATGGCGGGTGTGTGACGGTGGGCTGGTTATTTTAGAAGGATTTTTCCATGTGCTGGTTTTCAGAAGGCCAGAATCAGCTCTCCTTAAGGTTAACAGGAACGTCAGGAATTCTCTTCTCCTCCAAGACTAGAATATTGAAGCTACCATTCGTTTCTCAATGTAGCAAAACTTTCAGTTTGCACATGCAAAGAAAGAAAGATGATGCTTTATTTTGCGAAAATGAGATAACTAGTAAAACAAACACAATAACTTACAACATATTTCTGCTTTGTACATAATTAAATCTAATCAGACTGGTTTTTTTTGCTACGTTTGACAAGACTGAATGATGCAGAATTGTTTTTTTTTTTTTTTGTGGATGACTTGACTAAGGTTACATTTTACTGTATAAGTTTGAGATTAAATCCCAGATTAAATATTGATGTGGAATTATTGTTTTGTATTAAGATATGAAAACACAGTTTAGTACATACAGATGTTCTCCTGAGCTGCTCTGGTGTGTGTGTATTGCAGGATGATCTCATGAAACCTCAGAGAGTGAGACTACAGTATGAAACTGCTACACTAAACCCCACTGCAGTGAGTACCTCAGCTAATCAACCATAGTTACCCGTCCCTGTAAGTGAATGGTTTATTGTGACTGTTTTATTCTTCAGCAGCAGTATTGGGTCAGTGCTTGTTTTTACCTACTGTAATAATTTCTGGAGAAAGTGCTTTGTAGCTTTGACCTTTGTCACACTGGCCTGTGCTGCTGAACAAACACAACAGTGCTATCATGAAAACACAGCGATTACAAAGATTACACCCGCTGTGTGTGTGTCTGTCAGATTGTTGGTTGTAAAGTTTGTCGAGTTCCTGAAGGCTCCACAGAACGATACACCAGATGGATCAACAGTCTCAGAGCAGAGCAGCTCCTGACACAGGTAACACACACGCAAACACACACATTCACACACACTGTCTTATACAAACGCACACACATCACTTACACACACACTGACACACACACACTGTCTTACACAAATGCACACACACATCACTTAAACACACACTTTCAAACACACAAAGGGGAAGCTGTTACATTTTCATTAGAGCTTACAGAGACAATTTTCCTTATTTGTAATGACGTGCACAGTAAGACCAGCAACATGTTAAGAGTTTTTATTTCATGAAAACTTGAATGTGTGTAATATGAGGAATTTCCAATGAAAGAGAATATTCAGTGAGAAACAATTTTGGGTGAGACATTGAGTTTTGATATTATTAGCTCATGTAAGTTCAGTCTCAATTCATGTCTTTTACAAACAGTAAAAGTCATTTTTACACACACTCTTGATTAAAGTTTCTTAAAGTAAACAGGACTGATTTAGAGTCACGTTTATAGTGTGTGTGTGTGTGTGTGTAGTCTCTATAAGCTGTTTTCTAAGAGCCCTTCAGTGTGTTTGTGTGTGTGGGTTTACTTAACCATATATTGGGGACAAATATACACCCAAAAGTCAGGAAAACCTGACAAATCTGAGCAAAACCTCCTTTTGGGGACGTCCTCATTTGTAAAACCTTACAATATAAAAAAATAAGTAAATGAAGTTTGTATAAAAATGCAGAAAATGTTCTGTTAAGGGTTAAGGTTAGAGTGTGAGTTAGAGTTAGGATATAGTGTTTATAACTGGCTCGGTATGAAAACAGTTGAAGTCTATACACTGTTCCTATGTAGATAATGGATTGTGTGTGTGTGTAACAGCAGGATGTGTGATTAGGTGTGTCATGTTGTGTTGTGAGGGATCTAGTGCCATGCGGTCAGTAGGTCACCGCAGAAACAGGATGCATACCTGGAGACAGATATTTCCACGGAAACATGGGCGGGAGCACAACGCGTCCACACACTGACAGGAAACAAATCCTGAGGGTCAGAAGATCAAAGAGACACGTGGAACCTTCTAGAGCACATATGACCAATCAGCTACAAAACATGATGGACTGGAAAAAAGAGAGATTTATTAGTGATGTTTGCTGAGTCATAACTACTGCTCATAGTTATGGTTAGTGACCTTGAACAAACCTTTAACCATAACTATTAAACTAAATGTTCTTAGTCTTACATGACCTGTAAACAGCTACCCAGAACACTAAAACTCTCATAGCAGCCACTTAGCAACGCCCTAGCAACTAGTCAGTGCTAAAATGGCTCAGAACACCAGTTCAAAGTTTTTCTCCTTAGAAGGAGTTTTTCCTTGACTTATTTTTCATCTGCATGTTGTCTGTCATGAAGAGGAGATTTGTGTTTCTCCCGAGTGTGATTCCAACCAAGAGGGAATGACAAACAGCACACTGTGATCAGATCAGGGTAAAACTGTAAACACTGAAAACCTTCTGGGATGTGATTCACCATTCACATTAGAAGTGTGTGTGTGTGTGATTAGAGAGTGTATCTGTCATTGTGTACTCACCAGATTTCCAGCATAAATGATTTTGTCCAGATTGTAATTGAGCAAATGCTCTTAGTGTGTTTGTCTGCAGTTTGCATGTTTTTGCTCTGCTCAGGTCTTCACCTCTCATGGGCCGACGGTTGTCATGCCAACCTGGTTCTGCTCCCGTGATTGGTTCCAGAAAATTGGTCCATTTAATGAGGGAGGAAAGGTGACAAACAGCTACTGAAAATTACTTCTTAATTTCTTAAACAGCCTGTGATCCTCCATTCTCTCTTTCCCTCTCAGGGCATTCCAGAAGATTTGCTGCTCTTCTATGAGAGTCTGCGTCATGGAGGAGGCGTGGTCAGAGTGGACGAGTGTTTATTAGTTTATCGGTATCATGAACATGCAGCAACACATTCTGTTCTGGAGTAAGTCAACACAGCATCACTCAGCATTAACCTTTGTAAAACTGCATTGATAGTGGATCAGTCATTGTTGAGCACACTGATGTTTGGCAGGTTCAAGCTTTGTGTGTTTTATAATGCCAGAGATTCCTGATTCCAGGATTCAGATCTTCCCACGAGACACTTAATCTGTTGTGGAATGAAGAGTATTTATCTGCTCACTGTTTGGCATTTCACACATTTCCACAGTGTCTGTCCAACAGACCACAGCTGGATGTCAAATTGTGTGTGTGTGGGTGAGAGAGAGTGTTTGTGTGTATATTTGTTTTTTTTTATGATGGTACAGGACACAGAGGGTGTTTTAAGTTCTTTAAACAGCACAAAACACTGTTTTACTGACCTTGTCTGATATGATGATCTTTTCACAAAACACACACATACAAACAAACACACTCACACACACTTTGCTGTTCTGTGTTGCTAGTGAATCTACAGCATGATGGAAATATTTTACCCTCATTATTAATTTACAGTCTGAATTTAATGAACTGATGGGAAACAGCCTGTGATTGCCTCACATACAAAGACAGTAAATAGAAAGAAAAAATAGAAAGCATGTCTTTATATTGTGTTGTATTATAAACCTAAAGCCCAAGCAGTGTAGTAACTGACAAACTATTGACTTTCGTGAGTCGATTCTAATGAATTACACAAAAAGACTCTCAGACTCATAAGTTATCAGTGAGCGAAACGAATCACTTGCTGAGTGTTTACTGAATTATCTTTTATTTTTAAAAATGTTACAGAAAACTCTGGAAACACTTAACATCCATGAAGAGATGTTTGTTACTCATCTGTGTTACAGGGAAACCATCTGGAATCTCCGCGTGGACTTCCTGCAGGAGAGAGTTCTCAGCCAATGGGAATCTTTCACCATATGGAATGCTGGGAAACAGGGACGAAAGCTCTACCGCAGCTTGAGTCCAACCAATCAGAAAAAGGTGAAACATTATCATGTTTCTGCAGGTATATAGAAGGTTGTATTGGAAATGCTGCAGCCTTTTTTGTGCTGATGCCTGTTCATGTGTGTTTGTGTATATAATGCAGGTGAAGGCATTCTGTGATGTAGATCAAAACAAAATCCTGAAGGGCTTTTACACGTACGAAGAGTCAAAGGTGAGAGAGGCTGAGCAAAACCATGACCTTATGATCTTAAGATAATAAATTCACGTTAAATCAAATAACAACAAAACTGACCGCAAGTTCCTGGTGTTATTGTGATTCTTTTACTCATGTTCTCCCTAAAATCAACTTCCATGAAAATGTATTAACTTGCTTTCCTTCTCTGTTGACATGACATAAACAGTGTGAGAGATTTGTTAATGTTTAGTTAAACTCTTTTCAGTAGTTAACAGAGTAATTTGATGTTGGTTAATGTAAAGCTAGTGGATACATAGGGATGCTCTGAGGGTAAATCTGGCCTGCAGTCTCCTCTGAACTGAGTGCTAGTGCCTCAGGGCCCGCTTTCATTGGCCCACTACATGAGAACTTTTGGTTACTTTATATGTAGAATATTCAAATATAACACAAGTCATTAATCAACTTTTATGTTTAGCCAGAAATTAGCCCTCAGCTGTTTTTAAAACTGTACACCGTTTATCTTCACACTAATTAATTTCCTGTGAAATCAGTCATTGGCCACACAGGCCTAAATGTTTGCAGGATGAGTGTTACCCAGAAAGTTCATCTGAGAAGCTGTTTAAAGACGCAGATAGTTTCTGCTAATAAGAGTAAAAGTGTTGCAAAGGCCTCTCTCTCTCACACACACACACACAATAATAAATCTTATCCAATCACATTTCCTCTGCACACACAGTTTTGTGGTCTTTGTATCTTTCAGGAATGTCCTAAGCCCAAGATTCCTGTACTTCACTTCACAACTGCATCTCTTCCGTTTATAGTGTGTGTGAAACTGGTGAGTTGAGTTTGTGTGTGTGTGTGTTTTACCCTCAGGTCTGCAGATGAAACCATAACTCCATGTGTAAAAACACACATTCACAATCCAAATGTCTGTAAGGCTCATATTAATCACAATCTGCTAATAAAACCCAATGGGATGTGATTATATCTGAATCATCTGCTTTTAATTCTTATATATTTTATTTGGAGGTAAAATGTGATTCCTGAGGAGTTTCACAGATTCACAGACTCTCGCTCTCTCTCTCTCTGTAGGACATGACTGATGGAGCTCTAGAGAAAAATCTTCTGATCCTGCAGCTAAAAGAGGGAACAGATTATTACCATTTCAACTGAAGCACAAGTGAGCTGTGACCCTGTTCCTGCTTCTCTTCTCAGAGTTTCTGCCTTAAGAAACCTCTCACATCACTGTTAGCACCTAGTCTTCAACCCACACTCTCATATACACACACCACTCTCTCTCTCACACACACACACACACACACACACAGATGTTTGTTTGCCTGATGGCCCGTGGCTACGTCGCCTCTTCTCTGGTTGACCTGTCTCACCAGACCTCAAGCTCTCCATGTGGAGCTACACAGAAGTCTTGAACAGGGATAGTTAGCCGGTGAGATCAGTAATTAAGGGTAAGCATTAGTTAACTTGTGTTAATGATTATTGACCAGCCCAAATCCGCAGACGTTTTATCATTTTCTGTGCTGATTAACAGTCAGTGAATGGATTTGAGTTTGATAAACTTTGTTAAAGTGAGCTATTCTTAAAGTTCTGCATGCTCAGAAATATTTGTAATATGGCTGAATAAAGCTGGTTTCACCAGTTAAAGTCATTTTAAGGGTGAGATCAGGTGGAGAAAAGCTTTCAGGAGAACAGCTGCAGTGATCGTGAAAGTGACATATTTGTGCCTTGCTCAAGGGCACTTCAGTTGTTACCTGCCAGTTGCTGGAATAGAACCAGCAATCTTCTGATTATAAACCTGATGCACTTACCAGTAGGCCACAATTGCTCCTGTGTGGCAGGCTCTTATGGGATAATTCTGTATTGTTTTAGTGTGATTCTGTTTCCTTTTAAGTGCAATAATATTAAAGAGATATTGTTTGGTAAGGATTGGTCAGGATTACCTTTAATTTCTTTTCAACAGTGATTCATTTTGCTTCATTGTGTGTGTGTGTGTGTGTGTGTGTGTGTGTGTGTGTGTGTGTGTGTGTGTGTGTGTGTGTGTGTGTGTGTGTGTGTGTGTGTGTGTGTGTGTGTGTGTGAGAGATTGGAATGTGTGTTATCTGAGGACACCAGGCCTGTTTGTGTGTGTGTAGGTGTCCGTCAGCAGCTCGGATGTGTCTTTGGTGGTGGAGTGTGCTGTAGGTGTGGTTCAGAGGTGTCAGGTCAGAGGTCACACTCTGTAAATATTGAGGATGGGCTATAGATGACATCATTACATCACATCTACATTACATCTCATGATCCACTGATTTTGTTACTTCACTGCTATGATCTTTCTGCTTCTTTGTGCTTCTTTGTGCTTTTGTCACTGATCCTCCAAATGCCTTCAATAAATCAAAGATAAATGAAGATGAGTTTTTATATAGCCATTATTTTATATTGTATTGGTTTTGCTAAAACACTTTAGAGATGGAACCCTTTTTCAGTGTTATTTATATTGTATTTACCATATGTATACTCTTAAACACACATATATATATATATATACACAAGTGTTTATAGAGCCTCACACTCACTGCTGCTGCTGTAGAGACATGGTGTCAGATGATAACACCATGTATTACTTTTCTACCATGGTTCATGCCCAAAACATCATGGTTTTGCCACATCCTACCCTGTTCAAAAATGCATCATTAATACCCTGATCTACAATTTGAAGGATTATATTTATCTACCATATACTGTATTTAGATGTCTTTTTGGACATGGTAGCATACTCCAAAAAACTCACTACGTGTCTAAAAAAGAGTATTTAGTCTATTCTGCCTGACGAAAATGCAAGAAGATATAAGATCTTTTCAGAAGTTATATTTGTTCTTAAGTCGTAAAATAGATCATTTGTAGGAGACTATAATGGCCATAACTGCTCCGTTAATGGTAAAAGCAGCTGGAGTGGGTTTGAAGGCATGTTTTGGTGGTTGGGGGCGTGGTCTGGTGGTTCGGGGCGTGGTCTGGTGGTTGGGGGCGTGGTCTGTGTCGTGTGCGCGGTTTGGATGTGGGTAAGAGGATCTGCTGGATTTACTTCTTCAGATTCACACGTGTGCGGCCATGAGCGCTTGATTCTGGATCTCACTGTACTTTCATCTCTGATATCTCACTGATCATCTAGTTATGAGCTGGTCATGAAGAGGTTTCACTGATCCTCCGCGCTGTTGGGGCAGATCTCAGCAGATCTTTGGAGATGTTTCTGCTAACGCTCTTATCAGCTGCAGTCCTCAGTGGATCTGCGCAGATCTCCAGTGATCAGTGCAACTGGAGCGGAAGGTCAGTGTTTCTGGGAGAGGTTTAATAATTGAATACGCACATCTGGGATGTTTTAAATACGCTGTATGTATATGACAGTGTATGTGCGTCTGATGAGTGTCTGATATCCAGTGATAGAAGGTCTGTTCATAAAGGCTTGTTTCACAAATGCTGATGTTTCATCTCATGGGCTGTGAATGCGCTTCAGTTAGTGGAGGTCCGGACATGCCCGCACACTGATCGTCTGTCCGCCCTGTGCAGACACTGTGATGATGTTCTTCTGAACCGGTTCCGTTCACTGATTCGGTCTGAAAATCATGTATGTAAGCAAACATTTCCTGAAGTGAGTGTCTTTAATAACCTCATAATTGTGAATGTCGTTCATGTATTGGTTCTGACCGAACACATGAATGATCACGATTTAAATAAAAGTAAAGGAAATGAATCGCGCTACTTTTATCTTCTTCTGTTCTCTCTCTCTCTCTCTTCTCTCTCTCTCTCTCTGTCTTTCTCTCTCTCTCTGTCTCTCTCTCTCTCTCTCTCTCTGTCTTTCTCTCTCTCTCTCTCTCTGTCTTTCTCTCTCTCTCTCTGTCTCTCTCTCTCTCTGTCTTTCTCTCTCTCTCTGTTCTCTCTCTCTCTCTCTCTCTGTCTTTCTCTCTCTCTCTGTTCTCTCTCTCTCTCTCTCTCTGTTCTCTCTCTGTTCTCTCTCTCTCTCTCTGTCTCTCTCTCTCTCTCTCTCTCTGTTCTCTCTCTCTCTGTTCTCTCTCTCTCTCTCTGTTCTCTCTCTCTCTCTCTCTGTTCTCTCTCTCTCTGTTCTCTCTCTCTCTGTTCTTCTCTCTCTCTCTGTTCTCTCTCTCTGTTCTCTCTCTCTCTCTCTCTCTGTTGAGAGTTTAAATCTGACGGTCAGGCTCTTTTTCACACTGTGGTGAGTTGAAAATGATTTAATAAGGTTCATTACTCAGTCAGCAGAAAAACAGAAACCAAACCCTCAAGAGAAACGTGTTAGTGTAATTTTAATGCCAGGCCATGAACCCTCAGCTTCAGTCGTTTAAAGACGTTCTTCAGCCCATGATGAACATCGTGTCATTGTTTGCTCAGCCTGTTTGCATTTTAAGGCAGCGTTTCTCATGTTGAACTTTGTCACTGAGGATGACAGCTGATGGTTGCAGGCTTTCTGAGGAGAGCTGAAGAATGTAAATTCTCTGAATGAATCAGGCACAAACATGTCATCAAATCGAAACTAGAAAACCACACCCACAGGAGAGCATTTGGGAACATCTACATCTGTTTCCCTGCACATCATCAGAACGGATGACCTCCGAAAATACACAAACATTTCAGTATGAAATGTGTTGTCAGTGTTAAAAGCTTGTCAGACTTTTGGCTTTGGCCAAAAGAGATGATGGAGTGAAGTTTCTGGAGAGGTTACGCTCACTGTGAAGGTCAATACGGCCTGAAAAGCTTTAAACATCCACATTTAGTCTTTAAAGTTCTCAGGTTTCTTTCTCGTTTCAAAATGTGAAGAGGTTGAAGCTCAGGACTGTTTTCCAGAAGGTTGTTGGCTCAGGATCCATAAGAAGTGTGCTCTGAAGAATCAAGATTGTGCCCTTAGCAAGGCACTTAAGCTCAGGTTGTTTCAGGCGATTGTCCCTGCAGGGGCCCACACACAGTTTAGAGTGTGTCAGAACACAACACAACCTCAGTGGGGATGTTACATTGCAAGAAGTTTTGCTCTGTTGTGAAACGAGAAGCTAATGAAACTGTAACTCTGGCTTAGTCACTCATTGACTAAAGAGTATCCAATAGTTTTTGGAAATATTTCTGGTTCATTCCAGACTAATCTGGCTCTTTCCACACCTGCAAAATGCAACTCACACATTCCTGTCTGCAAGCGCTCCAACAGATGACTTTTACTCTTTTACTGCTAACCTTGATAACCTTTTTCTCTCTGTTTTCTCTTTGCAGTGGTCTAACACACGAGTCTCATGCACGGGATGTGGAGCAGGTTTACTTGCGCTGTGCTGAGGGCTCTCTGGAGTGGCTCTATCCCACTGGGGCCATCATTGTCAACCTCAGGCCCAACCTGCAGACCTCGGCAGGGCCCGGAGAGCACCTTCACGCTTGCATCAAGCCCCGCGGTGACTCACGGGGGGCAGTGCTGTATGTGGAGCAGGCTGGAGAGCTGAGACTGCTGTTCTCAGAGGCAGAGCAGGCTGCCGGTCATGTGCGTTGCTTCAGTCTCCAGCAGGGGGCGCTGTTTGTGGAGGCATCCCCGCAGCAGGACATCAGCAAGAGAATCACAGCGTTTCAGTATCAGTTGATCTCAACTGAGGTGCCAGGAGATGAACTCTATTCACCCACAGGTACAGTGAGAGAGAGAGAGAGAGAGACCAGAGTAAATAATGTTTTGAGATTCATATTTTGTAAATGTGTATTTAAGAGGTATGTTAGGTATGTATATGACTGTCTTTGATATAGGGCTCCACCCTAGTGTACACTTCACTATGTGTGTGAGAGGCCTTAGGGGTAGAATAACAACACTGTCACATGGTTGTCAATCAGATGAAAGTTCAGGAAGGTAGTAAAATGTCAGACCTCATAAACGCTGACACTCAGACACAAAGAACGGCCCGACGCCTCTCCACAGGGCCCATGTTCTGTGACATAAGAAAATAAACTCTCTAATCAAGAGGCCTCACTCGGGTCAAACGGCCTCTAGTGCTGCCAATCACAGACCTCTGCTCATGATTGGTCCAGCACTCGCTGTGGTCTCACTGGCTACTTATGTATGAAAAGCCCTGTTGTATTGTCTGATAATGTGAGGTGAGTTAATGCTGACCGACACAACAAACAGTAGCAACAGTAAGAATGTAATGCTGTTTTGACCCAGACACATACATAGATATCTGTAATGGAACTGTTTTTATGTCTTTATCTTTGATCCTGCCCCAAACACACACATACACACACATTTTTGTAGCTTGCTTGATAACATTACACAGTTCATTCTGAATACTTTGGCTGTGACTTTGGCTCGTATTTCAATGCCAGTTCTTTTTTCTTGTTTTGTCCACATGTAAATCGTAAGATAATTAATGCACAAATGTTTCAGGTTTGAGTTACATGTCGATTTAAGGGGCTCAGATTTAAACCAGTCTTGCAGCACTAATAAAAGAACTGCTTGAGCACCATGTACACGTCTGTTTTAAACACTGACATGCTGTGTTAGAGTTCAGTCACTGGAGATACTTACAGGGCTTTGGAGAGGGGAGACTGATCATGATAATAGCAGCGCTTGAGTGAGGTCAGAGGGCAAAGGTCAGACATCACAGCAGGTCTGGGCACAGCTGGAGTCTGCAGAGTGTGACAACCCGATCCAGATGTATTGGAGAACTGTGTTTGAAAGAAATGTTTTCTGCGCACAGGTTAATTTTCAATGTAGGATGTAGTTAAAGGAGAAAATTGATGAATTGTTTGCATTCTTCTGCAAGTCTAATATCTGGCTACACCACTGTTGTTATTTAAAATCTAAATCTGATCTGAATAATCTAGATTATTAAAGCAGCAGTCTCAGTCTGATATAAATACTGTGTGTCTGTTTTAGCCTCATGGGAAGCCTGCAGTGATCAGGAGGTGCTGATGGCTCTGTGCACCAGCGACTTTGGTAAGAGTCTTTTCTTTACCTGCTGCTTATATTTCTGCTGTTCATCTGATGATCTGACCATGAGTGCTGAGTCCACACAGACTGTCTCTTCTATGAGCAGTTTAAAGCACCCTGAGGAACATTTTACTTCTAAGATGTTGCTCAGAAGGCCTAATGGAGATTTGTGTTCATTAGGAATTATCACGCCTCAGATGTTTCTCCTCAGGATGAATAAAATTCAGTTGTTTGTCAGTTGTTCACATATCTTGGAACAAATTGATTTATATTGAGATTTTTGAATGCAGACTTCTGAGCACAGTTTGAGACATTTACCAGTCTTTTCTGAATCTCTGGTGGAAGCATGAGATTTTGGTGGTCTTTTGAGAAGCACATTTACTTCACATTTACTTGTGTTTACCCTGCTGGTTTTTTATTTTTGTTTTTGTGGATAATTATTGAGCGTATCATCTCTCAGGAAATGTGTCACTCCGTCTTACACGTTCCTCTCATTCTCACAGTGGTCCGTGGCAGTATTCATAAGGTTGAGGAGCAGGCTGAAGATCACCCCACAGCGGTGGTGTCGTTGACTCGCGTCTATCGTCAGAAGAGTTGTGTGTTTGAATACAGTGGTGGGGGCCGCGGCCGTGGCCGGTTTACAGGTCGCATAAAGATTCCTCAGCGTTGCAGTGTGTGGGCAGCACAGGGCGAGTTTCTTTTCACAGGAACAGTGAGATTTAGAGAAGCTTGGCTGGGATGTGCTCTTCATTATGAAGACTTCCTCAAATTCTACCACTTAGCCCTGGACTTAGGAACAAACCCCTGCCATATAGACACAGACTGAGACCACCATGAGACAGCTGAAACAAACTAACCCTAATGTGAAATAACACAAAACATGTCTGGGTCACAGTCACCCTAAAAATCTCATACTCCTTACCGTAGTGTGTCTGTGTGAGGTCTCTGTAATTCCTGTTATTATCAGTGGTGATTGTCATTGCTTTAATACCGTGAAAGGTACAATAAGATCAAATTTTAATATTTAAATCACAAAGAAGGCAGTACAATAAACTACCCTGATGTATAAATATGTATTTATATGATTTGATATTTTACATATGTATCTTACATGCACTGTTATTTTATAGAAACAATTTGGATGGTAATTGAATGGTTATGGTCCTTAAAACAGTATAAAAATTCATTGCCATTAAGTTCAGTGTATGTATTTCTTTAGATTTGTGAGTGAAATGTGACTCAGGCATGTTGGCAGGTTTCAGGAGATTCAAATGATTCAATCATCTTGTGAGATAATCCACCACCGTCCTAAATTCCAGAGCAACAAGTGCTCAGTTTGTGTTCAGTTTTTTATATCTGAAACTGATTAAGAAGGTGTAAAACGTGTTTCTGAATTTGTTACAGAAGCTCATCTGTGCTTTTAGTAAAAGCTTTGTTTATAGTCTGAGTGGTCGATTCTCCTGACCGGGTTCATGCTGTGTTTGTGAATACGTTTGTATGATCATGTGCGTTCTGTGTATATGATGTATTTGTGTACAATTTTGATGACTTTCCTGTCCTCTTTTGAATTTTGCAGAAATAAAACACTTTTTATTTCTTACTTTTTTAATTTACTTGAAAATTGCCAAACATTTACATTATTGTGTGTTTTTAGGTGGTGTCGTCACCTTCACTGCCATTGTGCACTCAGAATCTAGCCGAATAAGTTAAAGTTAGTTAAACTGTCAACATATTTATATGAAGCTACCGAAATAAATCCAGTTTAATGGTGCACATGTCTAAAGGGAACTGTCCCCTCCTTCAGTCTTGGGGTTTGTCATCACCGCAGTAACATTAAATCCTGAGAGATAAAGGAAATGCTGACTCAACAGTATTTCCCACGGAATATTCTGTCATTTTCAGAATGTCTGTCACGTTCACTGATTATTGTCAGAGTGAACAGAATTAGTGAGACTGACTTTCTAGCCTCATACGACTTTGAGATCCAAGTGATTAATTCTTCATGTGAAATATTTCAGGCTGTAGAGTCTAAACTGCAGTTTTCCCCAAATCAATGCCAAGTTGGATTCCTGCACTGGGCCTGTGACAGGCATGAGGGACTAACAACATTCCCACCACCAACAGCTGCCAGACAGAATACTGATGTTTCATGAATTCTTTAGCATTGGATCATTATTTTATTGCGCTAACTTGTCTCAGATTTTATGTGAATTTGGCTTCAGGATTCACAGTGAGACAGAGTTTAGATTTAGTGTTTTATCAGCTGAATCCAGAATCTCTGCTAAATCTCTGTTCAAACACACTTAAAAACACTTAAGTTTTGGTCTAGATAAAAGTTTCAGACTGGGGAGAAGCAAACATTAAAAGCGAGAGAATAAATCAAGTGTTTTCTTTTGTTTGCTTGTAGATACTGGGCAAACATCCCTCTATTCATTCACAAGAATGTCATCACATGAGAACCATGACAACAGTTAATTGTGTTTCCATGGACACAGAGTTCTCATGATGTCATGGCAGCATTGTTCAGAAAACGTATCTGACCGTGTGTTCTGTACCGCAGCCAATCAAGAGGTGGACAGACCGTCAAACATAATGAAGCAGAGAAAGAATTAGAGCAGGGACCAATCAAATGACTCACAGGACTAGAAATGAATTTTGCTTTTGTGAGGAATGCATTATTAATTTGTGTGTCTGAAGTGTCGTCTGGAAGCTCTCTGCCTTTAGCTGTCTCAAGTACAACTCAAACAAGATCACTCAGTTTTCAGGCTATCATACCAGCATAACAAGACCAGTTGGATAAAAAAAGCCAATTTTCTCAGAATTATAGAAATTTAAATTCTTTAATGAATGCTTTGTTATTATTTTATATTAATACATAAATTATTATTATTACACTACTGGTTTGATTAAGTTTTATTAAAGTCATATTGTTATTTGACTGTTACGTCTGACGTGGACATCCATGATGAAGGAAACCATTTAAACGCTAAAACACTGGAACAATTTACAAAACTATAAAAAATAACACTTTCTGTCTTGTTTTACTCCTGTCAAAGTTTAATTCTTGTCAAATATAACGTCCCTTTAACATACAGGTTTATAAAGTTTGAAACACAATGTGTAAAAAACATGCTCTTACAAATTATATCTGGACCTAAAATAATAAAATTAATTTTCCATAACCCCGCCCCCTTACTTCACCTGCTTATTATAACAAACAGCTTTATGACAAACAAGTGTAGGCCTGTAATTCCAAAAGGAAAGTGCTGGTTAGCTGTGTGTTAATGGTCTGATTAACCTCAAATAAAACTAAAAACACAGAATACATTATTAAATACACTAGAATTTAATAGTATTTAGGAGTTATATTTTATATTTGACAAGTTTTCAATGCACAGTGTGTATTGATCACCACGTTGACTTCACATTTATACTTGCATTTTGTCTGGAGAGTGATGAAGGGACAGCATTAATCAGTTTCTCTGTGTTTAGGAGAGAATACAAATGTATGTATACATTAATGTTTCTCGTGCTTCTATTGTCATAATCACATCCTTATGTTGACAATCTGTCTGACAGTACAGTGAGAAGATATGAAGGGGAATGTTCTTGGAGGTTTGCTCAGTCAAACAGGAAGTGTTTCTGTAAGGGGCCGTGAACTCTACAGCAGATTCACTTTGACTCAGTCAGATCAGCTACTGGATGACACACACTGGACTGTTTGCTGTGGCCGTATCTGTTGTTAGTGCTATAATCAGCCCTGCTGACACACAGTCTCAGTCAAAAACTGTGAGATACTGAAACCTTCTAATGCTTTTAATGAGACAACAATAGCAAACAATACAACAAGTAAAAATAAAGCTCACACATCATCTAAAGAAGGTAAACAAACAGAATAATCAGATGCAACCCAACAAGGAATATGACTTGGTAGAAGAAGCTTCAGTATACATAAAAACAACAAATAGAGATAAAATACAGGACAGAGGCAAACAATGAAAAACAAAGAGAACATTTTAGAAGAGCTTTGTAGATGTTTATCCATTGGTTCGTTTATCTCAATGGCTGTAAAATGTTTTGGTGTTTTACTGATCTCTACGGCTTCTTTCTGTTAAGCTGAATGAGTAAACAAAATATTAAGCAAGTACAGAATAGGAAATAATGTAAAATGAGTTTAATTTGTAAAATGATTAATTTGACAAGTAAAATGAACAGGAGATCAGATACTTGCTATAAAATTCTCATAGATAGGAGAACTCAGGTTAGGATCATCACAGCTGTCATCAGCAGTCTATATGAGAGAGAGAGAGAGAGAGAGAGAGAGAGAGAGAGAGAGAGAGAGAGAGAGAGAGAGAGAGAGAGAGAGAGAGAGAGAGAGAGAGAGAGAGACAGAGAGAGCAGACAGTGGAGATGTTGTCAGTCCACTTCACTCACTAGGGAGGGTCTAATGTTTGTTGGCTGACACTGAGGGCATTTTTATTTTAATTAAATAAAAAGCTTTATTTAAAACACTTACCTTTACATTCTCATACACTTCATCACACACTTCAACCCCACATGTTTTGTGGCTGTTATGAGGAGGTCTGTGATGAACAACCTTTAAATGAAAATAGAAACAGTGAAAAAAGAGAAAACACACAACAACCCAAACAACTCACTAGTTCCTATTACAATTCAGTTCTTATGTTACCAGTCGGTGTTACTCTGACCATTAGACCTGTGATAACCTGTGATAACCATTGATAACCTGTGATAAACTGTAATGACTAGTGATACCCTGTGATGACCAGTGATAACCACACACACTTAGTTCTACACGATCAAAAATCTTTAATAACTCTGCAGAAAGCAGATCGGGGAGAAAGTGTGTTTCTCCACTACTGAACATCTTACCTGAGACTTTGAGTCATTTCTCTTCTTCATCCACCTAATTCTCCTTCAAATCAACCAAAAGCAGGTTAATATATCATACAGACGCTCAAGCATTAACACCTTCCTATAGAATAATATAGTGCTGAGAACCCTATAATATCTTAACATTTTCCATTCAGTGAATATATTTTATATTGAAAGGCTGGGCTGGGACATATGAAGTGGCTTGTCATTTTAGTTACATTTTCATTTACATTTATTTATTTAGCAGAACATTTTAATCCAAAGTGACAATTTTATTAAAATTGCATTTGTCGTTAGTTTACATCACAGCCATAAACACAATTTGCTGCTTGCTATTGCTAGTCAAAAGAATCATGTGAAAGTGGGAGAGACACAACAGCCCTGACACTGCACACGATCCCCCCATCTGGAAAAGAGAGACATGTGACAATGTTGTTTGTTACAGCTCAGCATTCAGCACTATAGCATTACACTACACAGCAGAACCTGGGACTGTACAACTTCAGCTATAACTGGATCTTGAGCTTCCTGTCAAACTGGCACCAGCTAGACTGGGCAGTACCAGAGATGACAGAATCTAGCCAATGAAGTCCCACCTTCTAGTAGAATAAACTAATTATCAATCACTAACTACTAACATTTTTGGGGAAGGGTTCTGTACAGAGTGTTGTAAAGCACTTGACAGCCATTGTACACCAACAGCAGCTTAAGTAACCTGCAAAAACAAGAACCTAACACACAGAAATTGTTACAGTTAGTGTCAGGTTTAATATCTGGTCAGAGATATTTTGTTGTACTGCGATCTGCCAGCGATTGTAGAGATATCTGCCTTTTCACATTCACGTAGATAGGAGTTGGTCTTGTATGACCAAAATGGCTGTCCGGAGACATTAACAGTTGGCCTCTGAATGTGAAGACTTTCCTGACAGGGGAAGGCCATCTCATCACCACTCACACTTAGCACTGGTGCTGTGTGGCCACTAACAGCTGTTTACAACATTGTTGTAAAATTTGCTGATGATACAACAGTGTTTGGTCTCATCACCCATGGCAATGACACTGCATATTGTGATGAAGTCAGAGTTCTTAACAGCAATGCCTGTAAAACTGCCTCAGTGTTGCAAAGACTAAAGAGCTGATGGTACACTTCAACAAACAGAAAAAGCACATGCCCCCATAACCATGAATAGAGATACTGTTCAGAATGTCATCTCTTTCTGATGGGCATGCACATCACTGAGGACCTAATGGGAACAGAGCACATACAGAAGGCTCAGCAGTGCCTCCTCTTCCTCAGATGGCTGAGGAGGTTCAGCATGAGCCCACGCATCCTTAGAACCTTCTACACCTGTGCTACAGAGAGTACCCTAGCTCACTGCACCACAGCCTGGTTTGGGCACTGCACTGCCCTCGATCACAAAGCTTTACAAAGGATAGTGCAACTGGCAAACACATCCTGAACTCCTTTTCCTCCAGGACACCTACGCAGAGTGCTGCCTGAGGAAGGCAAGGAAAATTTTCAAGAACCCAAGTTATCCAAGCCACAAAAAGTCTTCCCTGCTCTGATCAGGGTACTGCAGCATTAAAGTCCAGACCAGCAGCTCAGAGACAGTATTTCCCAGGCCATCAGGGCAGTAAACACACTAAACTCATACAACTACACTGCAAACCTTGTCCTGGCATTTATTTGTTGTACTGTGTATCACTGTGTCATATCTTTATAGTGTCTGTTATATTGTTATGATTTAAATTGTAGCATATATTGTTATAGTCTATATTGTGTTTAGTGTATTTATTGTAGTAAATTGTGCATCAAACTTAAACTGCACTACTGCTAGAACCTGTGCACATCAGATTTTTCTCTCCTTGCACATCTGTGTCAATTCAACTGAATTCAAGTTTAATTAAATTGACATTCTCATTTGATTGGG
The DNA here is from genome assembly GCA_036877525.1 of Chromobotia macracanthus. Classification (NCBI taxonomy): domain Eukaryota; kingdom Metazoa; phylum Chordata; class Actinopteri; order Cypriniformes; family Botiidae; genus Chromobotia; species Chromobotia macracanthus. Next base: position 8,291,849 of record JAZGTH010000019.1, read on the forward strand.
CAAATATGTTGTACACCTGTAAGTCTGAGATGATGTCATGATTTTGTCCTATTTTTTACTGAGCTGGTGAACATTAAGCAACAGTTCACTTTGGGTTTGAATTTATTGGTAGTTTGATTTATATGTGTTAGTAAATGATCAATGATAGGACAGATTAGTGATGTCATATACAGGCTGGAAATTTACAGTCTAAAATAAATGCATATAGACACTGTGACCAAATACTACACGCATATCTTACCAAATGACTATCATCATGACAACAACTGCAGCTCCAAAAATCAGCCCTCCGATGTAAAATTTTGTCATATTTTCTGCAGGAGACAACAGAGCAAAACATTTAAGTCAGTTTGAAAATAGTAACGTATGTCTATGAGCTACACCAGCCTTACTTTTAACTGAATATAAAACCAGAGTACACACATTCACCTTTAACAGTGACATATACAGCAGCTGATCTCTGAGATCCATGTTCATTCTGAGCCTCACAGTAGAACCATCCACTCTCTAGAGCTCTGAAACTCTGTCCAGATCCAACAGCTGATGTTTCATTCTCCTTAAACCAGCTGTAGTTCTGAAAAGGTGGATTTGATTCACTGCTGCAGGTCAGAGTCACTGAACCACCCTCCACTGTTTCTCCAGATGAACTTGCCAGCACAAGAGTCTCATTTGGAGGATCTAGAGGAAGATTCATATTTAAGCTGAATTCTCAAGAACATTTTCATAAAAATGGGTCAAATATGAACTTACACATGACATTGAGATAGAGATCAGGAGATGTGAACTGGTGTCCCTGTACAGAACAGCTATAGTTGCCTGCATCATCTCTTCTGACTGACTGCAGGATGAATTGATTCTTTCTCTCACTTAATGACTGTTTGTTTTTATACCAGATGAACGTTGATCTGTCAGTCAGACTGCATCTGCTTTTACATGTCAGAGTCACTGAACGTCCCTCAATCACTCTCTCAGCAGCCTCCAGCTGAAGATCTACACACAACACTGATTCACAACACTTCTTTCTACTTCAAATTCTTACAAAGTTTACATACAAAAACTAATACCTGTGATATCAAGAGTCACTCCAGGTTTTCCAGTCCATTTATCTTTATCAGTGATGAATCTGAAATAGTACATGTGTGAATCTGTCTGTCTCACATCAGTCAGTCTGGTGGTGCAGTTGTGCTGTTGATCTCCCAGATACTGAATCCTCTGACTGTATTCAGGGTCTTCAGACAGATCTGGAGGATCATCAGTGTCAGTCTTGGTCCAGAACACTTTCTTGATCTGATGTCCCGGTGGATATGTATAAATGCAGTTTATTATGACAGATGAGCCCTTCAGTGCACAGATGTATGAGGGACTGTAATTCACAGCCCAACCAACACATGCACTATAAACTTCTGAAACACACAATTCATAATAAACACTTCAGCAGCATCTTCTTTAAATACTGAACTAAACCTGATAAATATCTACAGTGTGAAGATCTTTCTCTGTCAGCTGTGGTTGATGGTGTTTAAAATAATAATTGACCAATTAACAGGTGAACAGTTTAACTGTAAAGTTTGGACAGAAACTATTAAATAATAACAAATCAAGTTATGAATTCAGTGTTTTAATTGAAAGCAGGATTCAAAGCTTGTTGGTTTATTTAACTTCAAATTCTTACAGTTTACATACAAAATGTAATTAGATTAAAAAACTAATACAAGTTACCTGTGATATCAAGAGTCACTCCAGGTTTTCCAGTCCATTTATCTTTATCAGTGATGAATCTGAAATAGTACATGTGTGAATCTGTCTGCCTCACATCAGTCAGTCTGGTGGTGCAGTTGTGCTGTTGATCTCCCAGATACTGAATCCTCTGACTGTATTCAGGGTCTTCAGACAGATCTGGAGGATCATCAGTGTCAGTCTTGGTCCAGAACACTTTCTTGATCTGATGTCCCGGTGGATATGTATAAATGCAGTTTATTATGACAGATGAGCCCTTCAGTGCACAGATGTATGAGGGACTGTAATTCACAGCCCAAACATCATTTGCACTATAAACTTCTGAAACACACAATTCATAATAAACACTTCAGCAGCAGCTTCTTCAAATACTGAACTAAACCTGATAAATATCTACAGTGTGAAGATCTTTCTCTGTCAGCTGTGGTTGACGGTGTTTAATATGATATACAGACAGAACTATGAAGTCTGAACAAAAACTATAAAATAATGAATCAAATGATCATTTTTATTGAACACAATTAAAGGCTTGTTTTAATAATGCATTGAAACTCGTTTAACATCAGTGACTTACTGTGAATCATGAGCAGGAGAATCAGAGGAAGAGGCGGAGCCATTCTGAGTGACATCACCATAGCAACACCTACATTCAACATATAATGGGCTGTTTTAGCTCAACTGAGAAGAATCTTTCTCATTTGTTTTATTCTGGTATAAAGTGTCACGGTTTACTGAAGCATCTCACTAACTACAGATACTTATACACTGTGGTGTTCTGTTTCTCAGATAAGACTTAAGATATCTTACTGTTCTATCCATTAATGCACTGTAATTGTATTCTTAATCTATGTGAACATTGTGTCATTTATGGCTACAGTTCAAACTAATTTAATAAAAAGTCTTAAAAGCTGTCCTTACAGTCTATCAGGTGTGTCTGTCTACAGAGAATGTTCTCATGTGAAATTCACTGCATGTTTTGTACCTGCAGCCTCTGAGAGCCCAAACACAAGTAAAGTAACATTGTTTAAGGAGGTCATTGAAAGCTTGTTATCAAATAATCAGTTCTCATATGATATAGAAAAGTAATGCAATATTAACTACATTTGGAAACAGAACATAAAGAATTAGTGAAAAGAAAGATGATCAAATCCTGCTCTTACCTTCACATGCTCTTACAACTCAAAGACAAATACAAAATGAGTCCACATCATCTCCGGGGTGTTCAGCTTCTGTGGTTAACACATTGTGGTTCAAGATGACATGTTAAAGGTTCATCTTTATTTGAGTTGATATCTGACCTCATCTGCAGTACAAAAGCAGTCTGAATGACATGCTAAATGAATAAATGTAAATATACCTAACATTAGATCCAAAAGACTAGCCAAAACCAGCTGACAACCACAAACATCTGATCCAGCTTTAATCTGTCTTTTTTCTGGAAGGGCAGAAAAAAGGGCAGAAAAAAGCAGATTGGTGAATTTAACTTTAAAATATGTCTATTATTATTATTATTATACTTTAAGGTTCATTGGAGGACGACAGTCACAGTGCCGTTTCTTCTCTTCATCTCTGTTTAAAGCTTTTCAGTTCATCAGAACTTCTGCTGTCTAAATGTGGTATTTATATCCACATCTGCAGAGTAAGACAGCCAGAGAGAAGTGAGAAAAAGAGTTGATAAACTGGACCAGTTGCTGACAAGACAAATGTGTTTGAGATGACAAAGAGTGTGTGATGTCAAAAGAAACAGGAAATCTGTTTTTTAAAGTTGATCTTATATGCACTCTGATAAATATATATATATATATATATATATATATATATATAATAATAATAGATAGATAGATAGATAGATAGATAGATAGATAGATAGATAGATAGATAGATAGATAGATAGATAGATAGATATTTCCAGTTTGAAGTGTCAATCATGTTTAAGAATCTGTTATCTTGACAAATAATTTATGCTACTGTCCACTGACATGGATTTAAATCTACATTGTTATCCAGTTACTTGGCCTTGAAACACTTCAAAAATGTACATATGTAGGTCATGAAAATCAGTCTTCAATCAAAACCCCAGAACCCAACAATTCTCAGTTCAGCCACTAGAGGGTTCAGCAAACGGAAGCCAGCATACTCATTAGTTTTCCATAGACATGCTGTACTGACATATCTGAGAACCTGATTAATATGATCAGTCTTTGTTTCAATATTTTGAATATTGATGTTTTATTAAGAGGATCAATTCAAAAAGAGGATCAGTTTAACTCAAGAGTTTTTTACCATGAGAAACATTTATAGGCACATTAAGCTGCAAAGTGAAACAATGGACTGTTTTAAGTAGTTTAAAGCTGGATTTACTGTCTGGTGAATGTATAAGATTTTTAAGTCAGAGATGTTATTGTCAGGTGTGCCTCTTCTACTTTATCTCTGTGTAATCAAGAGAGAGAGAGAGAGAGAGAGAGAGAGTCTGCTGCATGTGACCAGCACAGACAGAGAGATGCTGGTGCTCATGTCACATCCTGAAGAAAGATGCTATCTGACTGACAGCTCATTTACTCACTGTCATGTGGATCCAGACTCTTCTGACTTTATTTAGTGGAACATGAGGAGCATTGTGAAGAATGCTGCACCACATCTGTTCTGTGAAACAATGAAGTGAATGGAGACACCAGCATTTACCTTCCATCTCCTTCCACAGAAGACAACAAACACAGATGTTAGGCCAAACACCAGTGATTGTCCAATGCAGAAAGCATGCAGGCTTGAATGACATGAGATTGAGTGAATGTTCATTTCTGGGTCTGTCACTTTAAGCTTGAGTCACATCTGAATCCACAAGTGTTTCTAAAAGCTCTAAAAGTCAAAAGATAATACAAAACCCATTATAAGAACAAGGCAAAAGTTGTGTCACATCCAGTGTGGACAGCATCACTGATTATAATACTAACTTAATAGTTACTATGCTAAACTAGACAGAGCATTGTAACCATAGTAACCAGAACTGAATGCCCTGCATGCGTTTACACAGTGAAGAAGAGAAATCTGGTAAGGGAGACTGACCAGATCTGAACTAACACATATTATAAATATATAACTATATAAAAATATATAAATATAAACATAGAGTCTATGCTTTAAACAAACAACAGTCATATTCTATCTTTAATTGTTCCTTTTAATTTAGAACAAAAAGCTGGAAACAGTTCAGTGTCAATCAGAATCCATGAAAACGTTTCTTGATGCTGAAGTTCAGTACTCTTCAGAAGATGCACCCCACACCGAATCACACCAAAACATTTTCCATCAATGCCCGAATTTTATTCACGAACAGATTGACTCCCCTCACTAAGACTGCTGTCTGATGATCTTAATTCTAACCCCGCCAAAAACCTAATCCTAACCCCAACCATAATGCTTGAAAGAGGGGAGCCATGATTCATAAATGACGGAAAAATGTGGAAAGAGTTAATAAGTATTCACCGCCACCTTCCAATGCGTGCGTGAGTATGATGAGGGCAAAATTACTGAATGAAGCAGATGCACTGATTACACTGTGCATGTTTATGTTTTTCTATCCTCATTTCTGTTTCAGATTACATGAATAAAGTTTACAGTCGCCATTGTACAGTCGCCCACTCCAGCACAATTATAAACGGGGCACAAAGAAAGTGTCCTGTCCACATCCAACACCACACAAGACATTTAAATTCACAGCATCCCAATATTTCTCCATGTTAGTTGCTGGATTTGCACTTATATTCTCTGTGATCACAGCTGATCTTTGGTCTTTGCTTTGTCTCTTTAAACCAACTGAATACCCACTTCCTGTCAGTGATGAATCTGAAATGCACAGATCTGGAGATTCTTCATCTATAACATCAGTTCTGGTCTAGTTTTGGTGATGTGGACCAGTTTTCAATGAAGCAGATGGTCCAGCCTGGCTGGTGGGCATCAGCTCCTGCTGCTTGATGTAACAAATGTAGATGATTTTGGACAAAAAATGTTCAACTATTAAACAATTTATTGGGGATGGATTTTTTTTCAAAGGATTTTTCTGTTTGTCAGTGTGGGTAAATAAAATTACTGCTGAGACAAAGCTGTAAAAACTGATGTTAAAACAGCCATCAGCCATGGACAATCAAAAAATGACTAGGAGAAATGAACATCTTGTGTGTTATATTTTATACTATATTTTCTGGGGCCCTCCACCAAAGCCCTCAGATTTCATGAATTCGGACCAGCAGGTTTAAACAGATGAGTTTAACATGAATTGTACAGTTCATTTCCAACTTCTGAGGAAAATGTCTTCCTCTTTCTTCACTTCTGCTCACAGGAGCAGGAAAAACAAAGAACATAAACTCATTACAAACAGTTCTCTGAACAAACAAACAAGCAATGTTGTGACTGAGGGATTTAATAAATACATGAAAAATCATTCAAAAATCATTGAAAAATTCTGAATTCTTAATTTCCTTAGGTAACTTTCAATGGTCGAGGCCCAATGGCATTTGATATATGTTGACATTATTGTGAAGAATTTCAAAACGTGTTGAGTAAGAACAGATTGTGTCATTTTACCCACAGACAGCTGAGTTATTTCCTAACATGCCATAAAGACAAACTGTTAACCCTTTACATTACACAGATGAAGTGTTGGTCTGATGCAAAGCTACCAAATAATTATACGTTTTAAGCTAACAGGGAGAGGTGACGGAAAACAGGGAGAGATGGGGAGGAGAAAATAACTCAATCCAGAATCAAACTCAAGTCAATCACACACACACATGAATGCTCTGTGTGTCGGAGCAAACCGGCTGCCTTTAAGAGCATGTTAACGTTTTTTGGAGCAGGATCACTGGATCACGGAGGAGTGACAGAGTAAACATTTTTTGCAAATTATTCCTTGCATTTTCAACAGTCCTTAGTGACATCTGAAGCTCGACTTACACGCTGGTCTCTGACCCTCATTTTACACTGCTGTAGATCACTGAAGTGCTGTAGGTGTCTTCCACATTTGATCTGAAACCAAGTAGAAACACAGTGTTGGTTTGCTGATGAAAATGTTCTTCAATGTCTGCAACATGACAGCTGTCTTGAATATATGATTATATATCATTGAGCTGAACTGACGGGATTCTAGTGATTAGCTTTATTAGCTTATTATAGACCTTCTTGATGTATTGTGAATGATGATGAATGCAGAAAGAGATCTAGAGCAGATTTAGGACTGCTGCGCCTGGGGGAGCAATCGTGGGTTAGGTGTCTTGCTCAAGGGCACTTCAGTTATTACTTGCCATCCCAGCAACCTTCTGATTTCAAGTCCGACCCACTGACCAGTAGACCACAACTGCCCTATATTGGCTGCCCCATTATTTTCATATTAGTCTCATTATTCTCACAATTGCCCCATTATTCTCATATTATTCTCATTATTCTCACACACTGCCCCATTATTCTCATATTATTCTCATTATTCTCACACACTGCCCCATTATTCTCATATTATTCTCACAATTGCCCCATTATTCTCATATTATTCTCATTATTCTCACACACTGCCCCATTATTCTCATATTATTCTCATTATTCTCACACACTGCCCCATTATTCTCATATTATTCTCATTATTCTCACAACTGCCCCATTATTCTCATATTATTCTCATTATTCTCACACACTGCCCCATTATTCTCATATTATTCTCATTATTCTCACACACTGCCCCATTATTCTCATATTATTCTCATTATTCTCACACACTGCCCCATTATTCTCATATTATTCTCATTATTCTCACAACTGCCCCATTGTTCTCATATTATTCTCATTATTCTCACAACTGCCCCATTATTCTCATATTATTCTCATTATTCTCACAACTGCCCCATTGTTCTCATATTATTCTCATTATTCTCACAACTGCCCCATTATTCTCATATTATTCTCATTATTCTCACAACTGCCCCATTATTCTCATATTATTCTCATTATTCTCACACACTGCCCCATTATTCTCATATTATTCTCATTATTCTCACAACTGCCCCATTGTTCTCATATTATTCTCATTATTCTCACAACTGCCCCATTATTCTCATATTATTCTCATTATTCTCACAACTGCCCCATTATTCTCATATTATTCTCATTATTCTCACAACTGCCCCATTATTCTCACATTATTCTCAATATTCTCACAACTGCCCCATTATTCTCATATTATTCTCATTATTCTCACACACTGCCCCATTGTTCTCATATTATTCTCATTATTCTCACACACTGCCCCATTATTCTCATATTGGCTGAGCTGATAAAATGTCTTTTTTGGTTAAATTACTCGGTTCTTCTCACCTCACAGCAGAATCAGGCTGGTCATTTCTAATGTTGTCATATTGGTTTTCAATCTCTTCTGATCTTCTCATCTCTCTGTTTCTGTGATGGTGGACAGACATGTACTGGATCTCTGCTGGATCTCTAGATTCAGGAGCTGCTCCTGTAGATGTTTGATCTCCCTTGAGTCTCCTGGGTGAAACATTGCCAAACTCAACATCATCACAATGGGCTGATTCAGAAATGTTGCAGTACACGTCATTCTGAAATAGAAAAACAATTCAACAACAACTAAACAAATTTGACAGATCTAGATCTCAGATGCACATTACACAAAATTAGCAAGAACTTTGTCCCATAGTTTCTTCTGTATGCCTGAACAATTGCTTGAATCCATATTAATATATGAGTTTAGATGTTTTGTATATCCAGCTGTATTTATCCATCATTGTTGATATCGCAACTCATGGTTAACTGATAAAGTATGAGCAGAATGTGAAAGAGATAACCCAGGATTTCATTTAGCCAGGGTTTAGAATGACCTGGGGTTAACTATTTCAAGTGCACAAAGCCCTAGACTATGACTTCTCTGCCCTTCACACCACATAGACTCTCTCAAAGATTCACTTAATTTCTGCTTCAGTGAGGTAAAGTTCACGCCTGCAGATTCACCTGTTTCACTGCAGCATCTTCAGTGTGTGCAACTCGTTTTTTTCTCCTGTTAAAAGAATAAACATGATTTCTTTATTATTATTTATAATGAATTGTACTAAAAAGTGAATTATATTCAAACACACGTTGAATTTTATAGACATACGTTATAAAAAACATGATTACAGTGATGGCGATGATGAATAATACCCCACATGCCGCTGTGATTCCAAACAGCACATGCCAGTAAGAGCTATGAAGCACTGAAAGAGGAAGAACATCAAGGTTTAATCTCCACACTGAAGAAAGATGTGAAATTACACAGGTGTGCTGAAACTTCACCTGTCACTGAAACAGCAGCTGATCCCTGAGCTCCAACTTCATTCTGAGCCTCACAGTAGAACCATCCACTCTCTAGAGCTCTGAAACTCTGTCCAGATCCAACAGCTGATGTTTCATTCTCCTTAAACCAGCTGTAGTTCTGAAAAGGTGGATTTGATTCACTGCTGCAGGTCAGAGTCATTATTTCTCCAGATCCACTGATGGACACGGAGATGTTCTTTGGAGGATCTAAAAGTGAAAAGATCTCATTTTTAATCAGAAAATATATTTGAAAATATCATGTGGATCTGTTACTATTGTTACTGCAACATCACAAACTCACACAAGACATTTAAAGTCACAGTATCAGAATATTTCCATCCATGTTCGTTGCTGGATTTACACTTATATTTTCCACTGTGATCAGGACTGATCTTTGAGATGTTGTAGGTGTTTCCATGTTGAATATAATGTTTCCCTTTAAACCAACTGATATTTGCAGGTGGATTTGATTCACTGCTGCAGGTCAGAGTCACTGAATCACCCTCCACTGTTTCTCCAGAGTGTTTGGTGGAGATTACAGGATTATCTGGAGCATCTGATGAAAGAAAATATATGATTACAATCTCAAAGCACATGAACAGTTGTGACTCCAACTGTTCATGTAACTCTGTTATGTTTATAATAATGTCTGTGATTTCTTCACATTGTTTCAGATGTCAGTCTGTGTAAACTGAAGTAATCAGTTTTGCTTAGTATTACAGATATTTTGCCTTATGAAGTAACCACTGAGAGCATATCCATGACCCCTGCTTGCATGAACTTACACATGACATTGAGATAGAGATCAGGAGATGTGAACTGGTGTCCCTGTACAGAACAGCTATAGTTGCCTGCATCATCTCTTCTGACTGACTGCAGGATGAGTTGATTCTCTCACTTAATGACTGTTTGTTTTTATACCAGATGAACGTTGATCTGTCAGTCAGACTGCATCTGCTTTTACATGTCAGAGTCACTGAACGTCCCTCAATCACTCTCTCAGCAGCCTCCAGCTGAAGATCTACACACAACACTGATTCACAACACTTCTTTCTACTTCAAATTCTTACAAAGTTTACATACAAAAACTAATACAAGTTACCTGTGATATCAAGAGTCACTCCAGGTTTTCCAGTCCATTTATCTTTATCAGTGATGAATCTGAAATAGTACATGTGTGAATCTGTCTGTCTCACATCAGTCAGTCTGGTGGTGCAGTTGTGCTGTTGATCTCCCAGATACGGAATCCTCTGACTGTATTCAGGGTCTTCAGACAGATCTGGAGGATCATCAGTGTCAGTCTTGGTCCAGAACACTTTCTTGATCTGATGTCCCGGTGGATATGTATAAATGCAGTTTATTATGACAGATGAGCCCTTCAGTGCACAGATGTATGAGGGACTGTAATTCACAGACCAACCAACACTAGCACTATAGACTCCTGAAACACAATCAAAATGTCAGACTGTGACTAAAACAGGACTATGAAAAATGTTTTTACTGACAAAACTGGAAATGAGGTGTAAAGAACTGCAGCCCTGAGAATAACTGTAGAGAATATTCTGATCTCTGTGCTTAATAGATAGTGACCAGAGGTCTTGATTAAACAAGTCCTGAGGACAGTCAGGGCACCATTTTAAACTGACAATGCTGTAATTTGTGCCATTTTTGTCATGACAAACAAGCAAAAAAAACATGAATACAGGAGAGAGCAACAGAAAAGAACATCAGGGAACAGTTTTCAAAATACAAGCATCATTTGTAACCTTATTAAATATAGTATATCATTTCATTGTTGTAGATAAAAAATCTACTAAAGGATGGTGGACATCAGGGCCCATGTTTTGACTTTGATGGAGTTAGCAGTCACAACATTTACATCAATGCGACTGGTTTAAACCTTAGTGCCCATATAGCAGACGTGACCTCCAGGTTGTACACTTGTAGCAGCCGAGCAGTTGCAGTTATGAAAATGTTCTTCAGATCAGTGACTGTGATGATGTAACTTTAGCGACTCACTCGGAATCATGAGCAGAAAGATCAGAGGAAGAGGAGGAGCCATTCTGAGTGACATCACAACAGAAACATATTTTATACATACAACCATAAAACATCTTTAGCCTCATATTTTCATAAAACACCATCTGTTCACTCTGCTGCAAATTCTGCTATAACATCCTTCACTGTTAGAAGTTTTAATACTTAAATCTCTCACAAACATTCTGAGTTCACGTTAGTGGAAGACATTAGTGTCATCGTCAATAGTGTGACTGAGCTTCATCATTAGCAATAATCAGACTATATTCATTCAGAGTGTGACTCTTACCGAGATCTGATGAGTCTGATCCCCTGCGCTCAGATCACAGACGATGAGAACACACTCAGCTTCTAGAATGAAATGCAAATGGTAGCTGAACATGACTTCCTGGTTTTTTTTTTTAACTTTTTTAACTCTCTTAATGTGATCTGCCACTATCAACACTGAACAACTGAACTGAAACCACTTTTCAGTTCAAACTCAAATTCTGGTTACGAATCTTTAAAAAAAGTGACTGATAAACATATAGTCCAAAATAAATGTTGTCATTATTTACTGGCCCTCATTCCAAACACGTACATGAATTTTATTCTTCTGTGGATCTAAAAGCACTTTAAGGTAGTCCATTATTTTAAGCACTATATTCCAATTCTTCTGAGGCTGTATGACAGCTTTATCATTGAAAATCATCTGTACTGTCCCTTTAAATTATGATTCAAGCACTGAGACTTCACAACATTTGAGGAGAAGGAGGAAACTGCACAGAAAGCTCATTGGCTCTTGTGTCTGTTGTGACCAGTCAGCTAGAACACATGAAGAGTAAAATAAGATTAAAGAACTTAATGAAACAAAAGGGGGTTTTAGAATATATTGTCATGCTAATAGCTGTTATAATACCTGGATGATCTAAAAAAGTGTGTTATATACATTAGAATATGTATAGAGAGATACTGCTAGTTTTCATGTCTCACTCATGGTGGGGGCACAATTTTACAGACAAATCAAACATACTGTAACTTCACAACAGCTCCAATCAGATATCACCCACATTCAAAGTCAAAATCTTTTACAGTATTTGCCACACACATAAACACAAGTACTGTACATCACTAGCTAAGATGAGAATAAAAATACATGAACATAATAAAAACTGACAAAGAAATCAAATCAGATAAAGTTAGAAATAAGTTAAAGATAAAGTTAAATTAAATAAAAAATAGCTGCACCTGTGCACAAAGCGCTGTCCATAAAGAAGTGGTTTAAATCTGGCCTGCACAAATCCCACAAGTCACAGGAAAAACATCCTTGGTCCAAGCATTATGGAGGAATGTGTTGTGAATGAAGACAGATGTGTGTATACAGAACTGACTGTTTGTCACATTTCTTTTTCTTTCTGTCAGAATGTGTGTTAAACTGTTGAACTCAGGGTGCAGAGGAAGCGTGAATCCCCGTCAGTAACACAATTCCTCCTCAAGTTCACTGTCTGTTAAGAGAACTTTCAGAGGGTGTGGTAAAAGAAAGGGTTACAGTGATGCTCACAATCATGAATACTGTCATATAGATCATCCTTATTCAAAACACAGCCCAAACCTGCCCTGTGCCTCGTTACTCCGGCCTGTAATTATACTAGAGCCACCGGGTGGACACTATAGCTCCTACAATAAGATCTCAGTAGTGATGAAAGAGGAAGAATATCAAGATTTTCTCTCCACACTGAAGAGATGTGAAGTTACACAGGTGTGCTGATACAGCAGCTGATCTCTGAGCTTCACAGCAGAACCGTCCACTGTAAATGAGTGTAAAGAGTTTAAAACATCATTCTATACTCCACACAGCCTCAAAACACACGGTCCACAACCAGTGAATAAAGGCTATAGCAGGGCCCATGATCTGACCCTGACGGAAAGTGTGACATTTTCATCAAGGGGACTGTAAAGATGACTGTAATCCATCTTTTACATCAACATTAACTCGCTGTTTCTGTGATGAAGCAGGACTGTTTACCTGCAACTATCTCAACCAAACTAACTCTCACAGACTGACTGTGTTGTGTTGGATGCTGTATTTTGGTTACAGATATAACCATCTCAGAAAAAAGTTTAGTTGCATTGTTTGAATTTTAGATTTGAAGTTTAAGTGAAGTGAGTTGAAATGGATTGAATTGCACTTAAATCGTTTATTAGAGCAAATGCTAACAGGAGATAAAGTTAGCATGATTTCACTGCAGTAACCATAGTTCAATATGATGTTTGTAGAACAGCCACAGTAACGGTGTCCCTTTGTCTCACTTCAGTAATCATGTTTTATCCATGAAGTTTATAGTAAAACTGTGGCAATAAACATGGTATGGTAACTGTAGTTCTTTGGTATTGTGAGTAAGCAGCAAGGCAGGCCCATAGACACTGTTGTGTATTGGGGAAATGTAAGTCTGTTGTGTTCTTGTGTGTGAAGGCAGATAGTTGAAGATTTAGGCTCACAGTCATGAGTCTCTCAGGTAAGATGTCTCTCAGCTTCTTTTCTCATTATGAATCCACTGTAATAAACTTAATACATTCCTGCTGTCTTATTTCTATCCCGCCTGGATAACCCAGCAACAATCTCAAAATATCATGCCAATACAACCATTTATTCTCACCTTCCAATTGAGAACACTGTCAGCTGCTCTATAAATCCTCGGCAGTGTCTGGACCAAACTCAGTAGGGTTCATCCTCTAGGGATCGACGTGAGTTCCGTTTAAGTTCAGACAATAGGTTGTGATGTAATCACTTTACTCAGAGACTCGTTTAAGAGAGGTTAAAATATCACCATCAGAGATGGTTCAGTTTTTTAAAACAAGCATCAGGTAATCATACACTCATAACAGCGAGAAGTCTTCACCATGAGGTTCAGCCTTGATGTCTCAGTCAATAGCCAGTTTATAGCTGTGATGACGTTGCAGTAGTTTGGCTGCCCCGAGGATCATTCATACAACATTAAAGTTTCTACACACACACATAAGTCTCTACCACATTATTACTTTCATATATGGGCATAGGAACATGCTGTTTTGTTAAGCTAAACACATCTGCACCTGCGACTCTATTTTTTCTAAAATGTTTCTAGTACCTTGCTTTGCTACATAGCTAATCTTACCATCCTGTTTTAATGACAAAATGCATAGCAGTTTCATTGAGGCTCTCTGACTCCTACGGTTTTATTCTGAGATATAGTCTTCTGAGCGCTGGTTTCGCTTGAGAGCTTCAACCCCTCGTTACATTTTCTGTATCTACACAGAGGTCATCAAGCATGATTATTTCCTGCATTAACATCATGAATCTCTTGTTTATTCTTCCTTGTCATCTAATCAATATCATCATTTGTCTCGCTTTAGAGTTGACTCTCTTCCATGTTGACTCTCTTCTTTTTTCTTTCCCCTTCGTTCTTCTTTCTCCTCTGTTTCTTGATATTTTTGTCTTGACTTTTCTGCAAACCTTGTAGAATCAAACCATTTAAGCTCATTTTTTGTGGTTGTTTGAGAAAGTGCACCATTTCTATTGGATTCATTATATTAGATACAACACTGCTGAAGTCAAGTCTGTGAGAAAATAACTCACTGCACATGATATTGTTGATAAATTTGGGAATTTGGGCCCACCTGCTGGTCGCGAGAATTCCATGAATATTTCATTATTAAATGAACTGAAGGGTTAATACCAACTGAAGGATAAACCCAAATGAACCTTGTTTTTCTGTAGTTATGGCAACCAGCACTGTTTCCTCTGCAGTGACGTGCTGGCTTTTAAAAACACATTTTTGCTGATTTCAATTAGTTTATGTAAGTGTTAAAGAATATAATTTATCTCATAAACAATGAACATTCTGAGTGAATTTGTGGAAGTTGTTGCACTGGCAACCACACTGAAACACACTCAAAAAAATGAAATAGGATTTAAAATCCTATAACTGCACAGTGTTATTTTACCAAACTGAATTTTGCTTAAGACTCCAGTAATGATAACTGCCACTGAGAGAAACAGAGAGAGAGATAATTCAATGACATTCAGAAGTTCAGTTATTTGCTCTAATCAAGGAAGTGAGAGAAAAAGTAAGAGAGAAACACTGTTTTATACTTTGCAATCCAACAGAAGTTAGAAATCTTTCAGCATGTGGAGAGAATCCATCGTTTGTTGCTGCATATTTACAGGTGAGATCATATTTAGCATCTGGATTTTACAGTTCTGAACAGCTGTCAGCAGCAGTGCTCAAGAAACTTATTAATAGTTTATTTTACTTACTGTAACTACTGTCAAGCTACATTTAAAAACATTGATACACTATAAACTATAAACAGACAAATAAATTGTTACTAAAAGCCAACTACTGAAGCTGTAGAGGTCAATAAACTCTCAGATAGTATATACTGTAAAAAAATGGTTTACTGTTAAACTATTAACAAATGTAGTAATTTTGTCTCTTATAGTTAGTTGCTGCCCACCACTGGTCAGCAGATGTCTTAAGCAGAAGTTAAGACACAGTGTCAACAGTCTGTTTGCGTTTAGGGTGTTTGTGCATTACAGAAATCAGGACTGAATTGCAAGTCTAGAAATGCTTAACAAATACTTCATTTCTATTTCAGCCTGGGTACTGGAGATCGGCTGTGCTGTGAAACTCACTGAAGTGATTGGATATGAAGGACAAAACCTTTCTTTCCAAATCAGATACCCAGCGAGCTATGAGAAACATGACAAATACGTTGGCAGATGGGATGGGTTCTTCTATGAGAAACTGGTCCAGACTGCTCAAGGAAACAGACTGGCCAGACACGGGCGCTTCACTCTGTCTGACAACACCGCTGCTCGTGTGTTCACTGTCCTCATTGATGGATTGATGATGGAAGATTCTGGATTGTATTTCTGTGGCGTGGATGTTACGCTACAGACTGATCCTGTTACTGATATACAAATAACTGTCAGGAAAGGTGAGACTCTTAAATCATGTATAACCTGTGTATTTTTCATTGGTCTGTATTAAACACAACAGTTGACATGATTAAATGTAAAAATCATTGTGTTGAGAAATTGGTCATCTTGTTTCTTTGCACAGGTGTTGCACAGAAACCCACAGTGCTGCCACAAGGTACCAGAGGAAACAGGAGGAGAATGTAGATTGTGTTTTCTGTAAAGGTTTCTGCTGAATTATTCTGTGAAATTACAGTCTTCATCATCATGTCTGTTCTGTTGTTGTTTTAGTTGTTATCAGCAGTTTGCACAGTCCCGTAAACATCACTGTACAGAACTGGACTACCAACACAAATCAGGGTGAATTGATCTGATATTCACTCTTATCTATCTGTCCATTACTTGGGGTGTGTGTTTCATATGTTTGATTGTGACACACTCCTGCTGTTTGAACACTCTTGGGGTGTGTGATTCATATGTTTGATTGTGACACACTCCTGCTGTTTGAACACTCTTGGGGTGTGTGATTCATATGTTTGATTGTGACACACTCCTGCTGTTTGAACACTCTTGGGGTGTGTGTTTCATATGTTTGATTGTGACACGCTTTAACACTCTTGGGGTGTGTGTTTTTTTTTTTTTTTTTTTATGACACACCTGCTGTTTGAACACTCTTGGGGTGTGTGATTCATATGTTTGATTGTGACACACTTCTGCAGTTTGAACACTCTTGGGGTGTGTGATTCATATGTTTGATTGTGACACACTCCTGCTGTTTGAACACTCTTGGGGTGTGTGATTCATATGTTTGATTGTGACACACTCCTGCTGTTTGAACACTCTTGGGGTGTGTGATTCATATGTTTGATTGTGACACACTCCTGCTGTTTGAACACTCTTGGGGTGTGTGATTCATATGTTTGATTGTGACACACTCCTGCTGTTTGAACACTCTTGGGGTGTGTGTTTCATATGTTTGATTATAACACACTGGTTTTTTCATATGTTTGATTTGACACATTTTGGGGTTTATATGTTTGATTGTGACACACTTCTGCTGTTTGAACACTCTTGGGGTGTGTGATTCATATGTTTGATTGTGACACACTCCTGCTGTTTGAACACTCTTGGGGTGTGTGATTCATATGTTTGATTGTGACACACTTCTGCAGTTTGAACACTCTTGGGGTGTGTGATTCATATGTTTGATTGTGACACACTCCTGCTGTTTGAACACTCTTGGGGTGTGTGATTCATATGTTTGATTGTGACACACTCCTGCTGTTTGAACACTCTTGGGGTGTGTGATTCATATGTTTGATTGTGACACACTCCTGCTGTTTGAACACTCTTGGGGTGTGTGATTCATATGTTTGATTGTGACACACTCCTGCTGTTTGAACACTCTTGGGGTGTGTGTTTCATATGTTTGATTGTGACACACTCCTGCTGTTTAAACACACGTCAGATCTCCAGACGTGAGGTTTCTTCTTCCTCCTCTGTCATTCTCTCTTCCTCTCTCTGTTTCTATCTTTCACAGAAATAACTGGTATAGTCATCAGGTGTGTCCAATTTTGTTTCACTTTTCTGCAGAATCTCACCTCGGGTTTGTGACAGTATTGAGTTTGGTGTGTGTGTGCACACTGTTGTTTCTTTTTCTTTTTGTTGTGTCTAAAGTTTTAAAACGAGTCGCCACCCGCAAGCTGTCAGGTGAGTCTGGAGGAGACTTCCTGTTTTCTACTAGAACATGTTAAAACAATACACTTTAACCTGCATTTAAAACAATAAGATTTTCTTTCTACAGTTACAGTGTCTTATCACACCAGGAAGATCTCAAACCAAGCTGTGGTAAGTCTGTACTGTAAGTCCTTTCACACTTACAGATATCACATGTATTCATGTTGGTGTTTATAAAAATGTCAATTTCACATTTTTATGTGTATGTTTCTATCTGTATAGGATGAATATGTGAAAATGAACCCAGTTGTCCTTCCACACTCTGCAGCTCACAGTGATAAATGTACTGCTGTAAATCAGTTGGACAGACTCACAAACACAGAGCCTGCCACTGACATAGAGCCGTACTACACAGATGTTGCCCCTGCACTCACAGAAGATCAGGATGTAGATCAGATATACAGAAGAATGGATGCTGATTCTTTTCAAGAGTCAGTCTATCAGGTTATTGATCAGACTTTTGACTGACCACAGAATCCTCAGTAACAGCCAATGCAAATACGTTTATAATAGTTTCATGTATATCTGAACAAAAATCAATGAATGGTAGTGCTAAAAAAAACTTCAGACTCTTATATAGTGTTGAATTATTCTTGATATCCATTTCTAACTGTACATCACCAAACAATTAAATACTATTGTAAATTAGCACTGCGGGTTCTTTGCTATGTACCGGGAATGGTTACTATACTAAGTAAACACTAAAATTCCATTTCTAAAAGCAAGCAAATTTTGAATAAAAAAATTATCTAAGTGACGTCAGATCCGGAAGAAGGCCGAAGAGAAGAATGACGTCAGACCGGAAGAAGAAAAAGAGTGCGCAGGGCGCGAGCGGCAGGAATAGATACGGGATATGTGAAAAACATTTTCTGAAGGGACATCTGAGAGATTAGAGTGGCTAATCCTAACAAAATATTGGATTATATTTCAACGCTGTATAGTGCTTTGACTAAAGGCTCGAGTGCTGTGCGGGACGAGAAACTGCACAAGAAAGTTTGTTGACTGATCAGACTGAACGCGCAGTTTGAGAGCGCTCACACCGGATTCACACAGTTCATGTGCGGTGAGCTGTTTCCTTTTATTTATTACACGAGTTTGGGCTACCACGAACCCAAGCGTCGACCCAGGCCTGCAACGAGAACTATTTAATCTGATTTCTGCTGGTGTTAGCCTATTTAGATTAAGAAGAAGTTACACTGTAAATTGTCTTTGATTATCATCTTTGTGTTTACTATTCTGTTGTACATTTAGTAAAGTGGTTATCCATTTGCTTTAATTGTTGCTGCTTATTCTGTTGTTTTTATTCTTGTTAGTGCTGTAAAGCTACTTGAGATCACCCGCAAAACGTTTAATCTTTTGCCCTTATTAAAATAACAGACATGTGAGTGAACATCAGATTTTAAAAGAACTCAGGTTAGCTTTCCCCCAAAGGGAGTACTATTGGGGGCGCTACAGAAAATGGAGGCACCGCAGGGATAAGGGTTTCTGATTGGTCGGTATAGTGGTATGTGTCCATAACAAAGTTAGAATGGCAGACATATCAGAGTTAGTAGTTGAGCTTAAAGGATGGTGCCGTGGCGAGGGTCTAGATGAAGTTCACTCGCTGATGGTTATGGTACCTGAAGATGTTGACATCGCAAAGATAGAGGATACACTGCATACTGTGAAATGTCTTGGCAGTGTTCGTGTACGAGGAAGGACATTCAGTGTCAAACATAACAGGATAATGGTCTTATGTGAGTGTAGGGAACAGCTGAAAGCTGAAGCCGTTCCACATGAGATATTGCCTATTGGTGGTGGAGAGGCTTGGCCTGTTGTGATAATTGGTGAGGCTCCTACCACTGCTGATGAGTTTAGTAGCAAACTATTAGGGCTGTTACGTGCAGAGGGTAAGACAGTGGAAGACCTTCGTGATTTCTTTCCCAGTCCTGAACCATCTGCTAGTACTCCAGACATTCTGCAGATAGTGGGTAATTTGTTGGGAAAGACAGCAAGGCCGTCATTTGATATGGGTAGCTATCGCCCATAGTTTCTTTTTTTTCTGGTGTGTTGCCCAATCTGACATGATGCGACAGCAGCCGACTGAGAAGTCTGAGTTTTTGAGGCGGCTAGAGCAGTCATTAGTCACAGTGGTGCAGCAAGGAGGTATTTCTGCCACTGACATGGACAGAGCCAGGCTACAACAATAATTAAGAGGGGCTATTGCTTCCGACCTCATGCTTGTTAATCTTCACTTAAGAGATAGAAGAGAGAAACCACCTACTTTCCTTCAATTGTTGAGGAGGAGTATGAGGCTTCAAGGAAAAAGGTTAATCCCTTCGTACAGTGTGTTCAAGCTAAACAGGAAATGGATAGTAAACATGCTGAGATTCAGAGTCCAAAGGCTGAGGTTAAAGAGTTTAAAACCATGGTTGCCTCTGTTGTAAGGAAACCCACCCCTGTAGCACAGGACCATGTGGAAGAAAAGCCTGTTTTTGTTACACATTGTCCGACTCCTCTTGATTCCGAACTGATAGCCTTAAAGAAACAAGTGAAAAGGTTGCAGCAGAAAGTTATTAAAACAGAGACTTAATCTGATGTCACAGTTTCAAAAGTTGAAGTGTCAACAAGTGAACAACCTCGAAAACCCGCAGAGGAACAGTTCTGTTATCAGTGTGGGGAAAATGGCCATTTGGCAATGGATGTCCCAACCCAGAGAACCTGAGAAAAGTGATTACCAGACTGATTCACTCGTTAAAACTCAGGCAGCAACTGCAGACAGGTGGTACTGCTAACCCAGATCAAGCTCCAATCATTTTGGGGACAAATGCTAGTCATGTCAGGCGTTTAGTGCAGCAGTGTCATGAGAGAGGTATCAATCTTGCACAGACATTGGGCCTTAGGGTACAAGAGGATGCCACCTTAGCCGATTGTGTACCTGCTGAGGTGAATGAAGAACAGAATGTTGGGTGTGTAGTTTGGAAAGGATGTGATTCACTGATAATAGATCCAAAGAGGAAGGTAGAAGTGGAGTGCAAACTTGAGTTGAAACAAAATGTTGACAGGGGAAATACTAATGGTGGATTCTTCCATTGAGTCTCCATTACCTGGCGGGGTATTTCTTTAGCCAATGGTCATGCCAGGGCAAGTAGTGGACTGTGATAGTTTCCAGGTCTTGATTAAAAATGAGTCCACTACGCAAGCATCCATCCGGACCTGAACAGTGGTTGGACGTGTATCTGGCTGGCTCTGTTTGTACTGTGTCCCCTTCAGACAGGGTTACATTTGATCTTAATTCAATAGATTTTGGAGATTCTCCCGTACCTGCAGAGTGGAAAATCAGGCTTAGGCAGAAGCTGGCTGACCGAGCTTGTGTTCTCCATGCATGAGTGGGATGTTGGGTTAGCTAAGGGTGTTGAACACCACGTCCTTCTGTCTGACCCTCGACCATTTAGGGAACGATCTCGTAGAGTGGCCCCTGCAGATATTGAGGACGTCCAAAAACCCTATGAAGTCCCAAGAAGTCCCTGTGCATCCCCTATTGTGATCGTGAGAAAGAAAAATGGATCCATTAGGATGTGCATAGACTATAGGTTGTTGAACAGTCGTACAGTGCCGAATCAGTACACCACCCCAGTAAGTGGTACAGTACACCACCATCAGTAAGTGATGGTGAGATAGAGATAGAGGCGGTTACAAAATGGCCCATGCCTACTAATTTGAAAGCATTGCAGTCATTTCTTGGCTATTATGGCTACTAACGTCGGTTTATTGCTAACTATTCTGCGATTGTGATGCCTTTAACCGATCTCACTAAAGGTTATACACCGACTCACAGGAGTAAGAAATGTGTCAAGACTGTGTTGTATTTCAAGGATTCTGAACCATTCGGCAAGAGATGGGAACATACGCCTTCTATCAAATTATTGATTGTCTTACACATGCCCCAGTTCTGGCATTTGCCGACCTGCAAAAGCCATACTTTTTACATGTTGACGCAAGTCAAAGGGGACTTGGCACAGTTTTATATCAGGAGTATCCGGAGGGCATGAGACCAGTTGCATTTGCTAGCAGAAAACTTAAGCCATAAGAGAAAATTTACCTCATCCACCAACCAAATTTTTGTTTCTGAAATGGATAGTTGTCGATAAGTTTCAGGAGTACCTTTATGGGGCACGGTTTACTGTTCGTACAGACAACAATCCCCTAGATGTATACCTGATCAAGAAGACAAATCCAGTTGGGTTACTATACCTGAGTCAGGTGTCAAATCTGCTTTTCAGAGAGTTGATATAGTTACAGGGTTTGGTTCCCCTCTGTATGTAGATTTGTTAGGAGCATCCCCGGATTGCATCCTAGATTTCTATGCCTTCCCAACTCATTTGGAGTTGATGCCCCTAGAACGATTGACAAAACATGACATCAAACAAGCCCAAGCTGATGATAAAATAATAGGACCAACTATTCAGGCAGTGAGACAAGGGAAATGGCCTGGAGGTATTCAATCTACCGGATAATTGTCCATCATGAAGCGTGAGTTGAGTAAGATGACAATAAAAGATGGTATACTCTACCGCCTGAGACAGAGATCATCCGGTGAGAATGACTTTCAGCTCGTTCTTCCAAGTGAATTTCATAGCCTGGTGCTGAAAGCAATGCACGATGAGTTCGGACATTTAGGGGTAGACAGAACTCTGGATAGTATCAGAAATTGATTTTTCTGGCCTAAAATGTCAGGGGACATTAAAAGATATATAAGGAACTGTGGAAAGTGTGTCATTCATAAGTCCCTGGCAAAGAAAGCTGCTCCATTACACCAAATTGTTAGTAATAGTCCTAAGGATCTGATATGCATGGAGCCTGACTCGAAGGGGTTTAGCAATGTTTTAATTGTCACAGACCATTTTACAAGATATTCTCAAGCTTTCCCTACCAAAAGCCAGAAGGCTTATGAGGTTGTGAGAATTCTTGTAGACAAATACTTTGTTCATTATGGATTACCTGCCACTCTTAGCCACTCTTGCTATGTGGAGAAGTTAAGAGAGAATCTGAGAGATGCGTACCGGCTTGCAACCAAAACGGCAACAAAGAGACACCAAAGGAACAAAAAATTGTATGATTGACGAGTTTCTTTTCAGGCACTAGAAGTGGGTGATAGTGTGTTGTTAAAGAATTTGGGCTTGAGAGGAAAACACAAGCTGGAAAGCAAGTGGGCTCCTGATCCTTATATTGTAGTGGAGAGGATGTTGCATGTGCCAGTGTACCGAATTAAGCATGAGGATGGGAAAGGGGGGTTAAGACCATCCACCGAGATCATCTCCTTTCTGTTGGAGATCTGGTCATGGTGCCTACCCCGGATGCGGTGTCCGATTTGCCTGTGAGACGGGTGACTAGGTCCCGGGTTCAACAAAAGAAGGAAAGAATATCTCTTGAGAATGAGAACGGGGGTCCAGAAAAGACAGATTTCTCTGATTCTTCTTCTGACTCTGACTATTTGACTCCCAGTAGAAATGAAACTCATTGTAGAGAAGTGATTTGCAGAGGGATAGATCAAATCAGATCTGTGATGAACAGAGATAAAGTGGTTAAACCAAACGAACCAGATAATCAGTTAACCGATCGAGAGTCTGCTGACATTAGGTTATCTGCTGATGGGATGTCTGGACAGGGAGAATGTGATGTCCAAAGCAGTTGTGAGAGTCAGGGTGATGATCCTGAAGTGACAGTAGCATCTGAGGAATACCTGATATTAGTTACTAAGCCAGTCAGTAAATGGTCAAAAGAATCACTCAGTCTAAGAGACTAATTAAACCAGTTCAAAAGCTTACCTATCATGAACCAGGTAAATCTAGAGATGAACCACTAACCATCATTCAGAGGCTTAGTTATTAAGATTGATAATACCAAATAGTGTACATTCCTTTTGAAAACGGATCCGAATGAGGACATCCGGGAAGTTTAAGAGCGGGAGGGTGTAACCCGGGAGACATGGGTTAATGTAATAAGTAAGACAAGACAAGTTAATGTAATAAGCAAGTCAGTGGTTTGTTAAATTTGTTTATTTTTATATTTTTATACACTAACATTTATCAGAAGTGTTTCTAATTGTGTTGAGCTGTATTCACACTTGCACAGACTCCTCATGACACAGGAAATTATTTGCATACAGATCTGTGTGTGTGGCTAGAAGTTATGTAGCATATTATCACTGCTTATGTCAGAAGAGAAATCATTTTTAAGGAGAGATGAGCTCTGTGCAGAATTGTGTTCACCCACTATTTACTGCTTTATGTTTTTGTGTTCTGCCCTGTTAGAAACTTTGAGTTTTGTAGTTATCCTTTCCTGCAGGTGAATTCTCTTAAACCTGATAAAGTAACTTTGTCTATGTTTTAGGAGTTTTAACAAAAGTATGAAGGATTTGCCACTTGGAACCTTCTAAATATCTCATCCTGCGTTCTCCATTTTCTTGATTTTTCTTGCCTTCCCTCCATTATCTTGATGGCGAAAATCAGTTACACCCACAGTTCATTGTTTCACTCCGCTGCATGTTCCTGGGTCAATAACCCTGTTAGTCCTAAAGCAGGACATGACTCTTCCTGGCAGGTCTGCTCTTGAGCGAGGCACATTTCCCCCAGCTGCTTGTGTGTGTTCACTGCTCATTGGATGGGTTAAATGCAGAAGTCACAATTCAAGTATGAGTTACTGTACATCAACGAACATGCCACTTTCATCTGGTCATCTGTATGCATCTCATTCAATTCTCGTTTTGCTTCAATGATGTCAGTAGCCCTCATTTCAAAGCTGACCACAGTTTGCTGGATCATTTCCTGTCAGACAGCCCACCAGTATCAATCCCACAGATGAGTCTGTCGTCATGTCTGTCTGTCTGTCGGTTGGTCAGTCTGTCTATCTGGTAAACAATGGCAGAATTGTGATTTTTGTGTGAACTGTCTCCAAGTCTGTATGATGTTTTTACATGTACTGTTTGTGGTCTGCGTCTGTATGGGGTTCATACATTGGCATGTTTGTGGCACTGATGATGTTGCATAAGCAAATCCCCAAGAGTTACATGTTCCATCAATTACACAATCTCCACCAACGTCATCATCATCATCCTCAGCTTTATCTTTCTCATCAGTTCCATCTACAACGGACTACACCATTATCATCCTCAGCTTTATCTTTCTCATCAGTTCCATCTGCACTGGTCACATCAGGATATTCTGTGACATCATCAAGTGAACCTGTCCTTGATGTTTTAATGTTAGTTGTTACGCACGTGAAATTCATAATATATACATACATATAAGCCCCTGTGTCACTGCTTTGTTGTAGTTTTTGTTTGTTTGTCTGTTCTTGATTCTTGATAAAATTTTTATTTATTCACCCTTGACCATAGTCTGTTCACACTTGCATGACACAATGAGCACAAATGAAGATGTTTTCAAGAATGTCTGCTGATTTTGTCCATGCAATAAAGGTCACCAGAGCAAATCAAATATGGCGACAGGTCAATAACATCACATCTCATTGGTTCTGCTACAGAACTCCGAGCTCTTTCTGACTTTTATATAATGGTGATCCATAATTTACATTAATATAAATACTGAGTCTTTTATAAGCCTGATACTGATGTGTCAATCATAACATGTGTCTTAATGTACTGTTCATTTTTAAAGTTCTCATTTTGTGGAGGAATATTTATTTTTGTGACCGTATTTTGCTGTAAAATAGTGTAGTTAAAAAAGAATGCTTTGTTATACGTTATGTTTAAGGGTTCAAATAGAAGGTAAGTTCTGCCAATTTTAAATAAATTAATAGTTGTCAAATAAATGTCATCCTATCCATTTTTGACTGTAATATATGATTGTAATGTGGTTTTACATTTGGTCTGCTAAAGGGCGCTGTTTGCCTGTGATGACTGTAGTTCAGTCACTGGTGAAGGTGGGCAGGGCCAGTAAAGTTGATGATAAGAGCTGAGAGAGAGGAAGTGAGTGAAGCAGTCACACAGATCGCATTCAGCATCAAAAGATCCTGTAAGGAGAATCAGAGCTGCTGTGAAGCTGAACTCATCTGACAATGAAGATCCTCCTCATCCTCATGTTCTTCATCATCTCAGGTCACAACTTTACTGCAGCCTCATGATATCATCTTGTTACCAATGTGATCATGCAGTGATTTCATGTTACTCTCTGAGTGATTTATAACTGGAGAGACAATTAAAGGTGTATATGAGATTTCTGACAGTATGAATCTGATTGGCAGGTGCAGTGAGATGCTTTGATGTGATTGGATATTCTGGAGGAAGTGTTCTTGTTGAATCCCGAATATATCGCTTTAAAGACTGTTTAATTAAATCCATGATTAAACTCAAACCATGGACAACAATAATAAATAATATCAAACATGAGCGGTATATTAATGTAGGAAGATTCACTTTGTTTTGTAACACTGATGGAAACCTAATGATCTACATCAGAGATCTGAACACACAGGATTCAGGAACATACCGGATTGAGTGTGCTGAATTATCAATTCATATGAGTCTGAATGTGAAAGAAGGTCAGTTATTTAAACATCAGAGTGTTTGTGTGAAGGAACTTCCAATAATGTAAAAATATTGATGATGCTGAAATGTCTTCATATGTGATTGGCAGACTCATGTTGTGGAGCGTCACAGACAGTGATGGTGAAGACTGGAGAAACCGCCACCTTCAGATGTCAATATTCACAGAATTATAAGACTTCTACTAAGATCATATACAGAGAAGGAAAAGACTCCATTGATGAGCTGATCTACAGCACTAACACATGGAATCAGAAAGAGAGATTTAACATATCTGATAACAGAGATCAAAACCTTGTCAGAGTGACAATTACTGATGTGAGATCAGAAGATGCAGGAGTTTATTTATGTGGAGTTCAAGTCAAGTACAGTTACTCCTACAGTTACTCTGTTATTACGGCTGTTCATCTGCACATTATCAGTGAGTAGAACTAAATCAAATCCACTTTTAATTGTTCTCCACTTATAATAGTTTATATAGTTTTCCCAGTTCATTGTTTACAAAATATTATATTCTTGACCTTTGACAGACTCATGTTGTGGAGCGTCACAGACAGTGATGGTGAAGACTGGAGAAACCGCCACCTTCAGATGTCAATATTCACAGAATTATAAGACTTCTACTAAGATCATATACAGAGAAGGAAAAGACTCCATTGATGAGCTGATCTACAGCACTAACACATGGAATCAGAAAAAGAGATTTAACATATATAATAACAGAGATCAAAACCTTGTCAGAGTGACAATTACTGATGTGAGATCAGAAGATGCAGGAGTTTATTTATGTGGAGTTCAAGTCAAGTACAGTTACTCCTACAGTTACTCTGTTATTACGGCTGTTCATCTGCACATTATCAGTGAGTAGAACTAAATCAAATCCACTTTTAATTGTTCTCCACTTATAATAGTTTATATAGTTTTCCCAGTTCATTGTTTACAAAATATTATATTCTTGACCTTTGACAGACTCATGTTGTGGAGCGTCACAGACAGTGATGGTGAAGACTGGAGAAACCGCCACCTTCAGATGTCAATATTCACAGAATTATAAGACTTCTACTAAGATCATATACAGAGAAGGAAAAGACTCCATTGATGAGCTGATCTACAGCACTAACACATGGAATCAGAAAGAGAGATTTAACATATCTGATAACAGAGATCAAAACCTTGTCAGAGTGACAATTACTGATGTGAGATCAGAAGATGCAGGAGTTTATTTATGTGGAGTTCAAGTCAAGTACAGTTACTCCTACAGTTACTCTGTTATTACGGCTGTTCATCTGCACATTATCAGTGAGTAGAACTAAATCAAATCCACTTTTAATTGTTCTCCACTTATAATAGTTTATATAGTTTTCCCTGTTCATTGTTTACAAAATATTATATTCTTGACCTTTGACAGACTCATGTTGTGGAGCGTCACAGACAGTGATGGTGAAGACTGGAGAAACCGCCACCTTCAGATGTCAATATTCACAGAATTATAAGACTTATACCAAGATCTTATTTAAAGAGGAAAAAGATTCTGCTGAGCTGATCTACAGCACTAACACATGGAATCAGAAAGAGAGATTTAACATATATAATAACAGAGATCAAAACCTTGTCAGTTTGACAATTACTGATGTGAGATCAGAAGATGCAGGAGTTTATTTATGTGGAGTTCAAGTCAAGTACAGTTACTCCTACAGTTACTCTGTTATTACGGCTGTTCATCTGCACATTATCAGTGAGTAGAAGAAACTCTTAATATCTCATGTAAATTCACACAGTCTGTGTTTGCTGCTGTAATATTTGATGAAGAGACTCATTCAGATGTGATGAGGTGCAGAATGTGATGTTTGTGATTGACAGTTAATGTGGGTGTGGTCAGAGTGACGGGCTACTTAGCAGGTGGAATCATGATCAAGTGTGATCACCCTCAATACAAAACCAACCCAAAATATTTCTGTAAAGAATCACGTGGATGTTCTGAGAAGAAGTTTCCAGGAGTTCAGAATCAATGGATGAACAATGGAGATGTTTCTCTATATGATGACACCACAGCAGGAGCTTTGATGGTGTTTTTTAGGGAGCTGAACACTGGAAATACTGGAACATACAGGTGTGGAGTGAATGTATCTCACTATACTGAGAGCTTCACTGAAGTCCAGCTGGAAGTTCAAGAGGGTGAGGAACTTTAAATAATGTTTGTATGTGACATCATTATATTCAGTATATTTATTTCAGTGTGTCATTTTCTCTTGGTTTATACATGCAGCTTTGACACAGCGGGTGAATAAATCTGTTTATGTTGGTGATGAAATCAATATCACCTGTCACATCCCAGAAGAACATCAAGGCCGTCCAAAATTCTGCAAAGAGGATGAGAATCACATCTGCCAAAACATCAGCACATCTAGAGTCAAACAAATGAATTCTTTATCTCATAAAAGTGTTTTTAATGTGACCATCAGTAATGTGACAGTGAGAGACGCTGGAGTTTACTGGTGTGGAGCAGAAACCAGTGAGAGATCTTGGAGTTTCATCTCTCTGACCACTGAAGTTCAGCTCAGCCTGATCAGTGAGTAAATTCTCTGTTTATTTCATGGAGTTTTTTATTTTCAATGAACAGAAATTGATCATGTATCTGTTTCTGTGTTTGAAGTGTCTCCAGTATTTGGAGATGAAGAAGGATCTGCTCATATCATCTGTCCATATGATCCCATTTATAAATCAAAGCCAAAACATGTGTGTAAGAGCTCCACTACGGATGGAAATACTCTCATTGAGGCTGTGAGAGAGCAGAATGAGACCAGATTCACTCTGAACGATGACATCACAGAAAGTATCATTAATGTGACCGTCACTGGACTAAGAGCAGATGATGCTGGGAAATACTGCTGTGCAGTGAGATTACAAACAGATCTGATTTATCTTTATACTGATCTGATTATCATCACGAACGAGGGTGAGGAACATTTTCACTAATACAACAACTGAATATGAATATTACATGTGACTGAAATCCACACTGATGTTTTTAGAAGTTATCTTGAATAAGTCTGAAGGAGAAAACGTGTCAATCCAGTGCAAACATCATGCTGAGTATCAAATACGCTTCTGCAAAGTACATGAAGCCTCAATGTGTGTAAAGGATGAAGTTTCATTACAGCCAATCAAAGCTGAGAGATTCTCTTTAAGTGAAGAAACATCTGCTGGAGTCTTTACTGTAAACATCACTGATCTGAGAGAAGAGGATTCTGGGATATACTGGTGTGGATCTCTCATCATCACTAAAGTGCATCTAGAAGTAAAGAAGAGTAAGTACTACATACTCACAAGAGTTTATATTTGCTAACTCATTTGTTAGAAATCATTCAAATGTTATGCTGCTATCAGTTAATGTGATCATACAGGAAAATAGTAAATATGAAAAAGTAGCAAATATCCTATTTTAGTTTCAGATTTCACAGTAAACACACTCTCTATAAATGTTATAAATAAGGGCAGAGAGAGACAGAATCTGGGTCCATACGTTGGCCTGTTAAAGTTTGGTTAATGAAACTACAACATCTACCTTCAATCAGTTATTATGGGAAATGGGCCTCCACTCGTACATACCCACTGATCGCCATGTTGTTATAGCAGCATCTCTTCTGGTTAGAAAAGCAGAAGTGAGAAAAATCTACAGCCACAAATAGATTGTAGGAAATTCACAGTTGCAAATGATCTTAAAACATTTCAAACAACAGAACCTTATAAAACAACAGATTTGGGCTCAGGATGGACTATGTCTCAGCTGAAGATGCAGCTGTCATTCTGCTTTTGTGTTTGAGGTATCTCAGATTGTGTTTTTAACTGTCTCCACAAACTCAGAACTTGACCTACATGTGATGGTTTGTTCTCCAGGTGTTTCTGAAAACATCATCGCTTGTATCTGTGTAACTCTGCTGCTGATAGGAGCATTAATCCTGTTGTTATGCAAATTGAGATCTATTAAGTCACGAGGTGATCCTCACACACACATCAAACACAAACACTTTAACACTCGACTGGCTGCGTGTGACCTGCTGTAGTGTTAACTTCCCCTTTTATTGTAAAATAGACGAGTTATAAGATGTTTAAGTCATTTAATGGAAAATGATCAGACACTGTAGTTACATTATTAAAAATAAAATACAGCAACTAATAAAGTCCAAGAAAGGAAAAGTATGAAAGTAACATGCTTCCTGAAGCAGCCTGACTGTGTTGTTTTTAAAATGTCATCACTGTTATATAGCTTATATATATATATATATATATATATATATATATATATATACAACCCCAAATCTGAAAAAGTTGGGACAGTATGGAAAACACAAATAAAAAAAGAAAGTAGTGATTTCTAAATTTACTTTGACTTGTATTTCATTGCAGACAATACAACAGCACATTATTTAATGTGTTCCTCATGATTTTTATTTCCTATTTCCTAAAATTCCTATTTTGGTTCTTGCAACACATTTAAAAAAAGTTGGAAAAAGGAGCAATTTAGGGCTAGTAATCAGGCAAATTGGTTAAATAATGATGTGATTTGAAACAGGTGATGTCAACAGGTGATTGTAATTATGATTTGGTACAAAAGCAGCATCCAAGAAAGGTCTAGTCCTTTAGGAGCAAAGATGGGCCGAGGATCGCCAGTTTGCCAACTAATACGTGAGAAAATTATTGAAATGTTTAAAAACAATGTTCCTCAAAGAAAGATAGGAAGACATTTGCTTATTTCACCCTCAACAGTGTATAACATAATTAAAAGATTCAAGGAATGTGAAGGAATTTCAGTGCGTAAAGGACAAGAGCACAAGCCTAAGCTGAACAACCGTGCTCTCCGATCCCTCAGGTGGCACTGCATCAAGAATCATCATTCATCTATAAGCAATATCACCACATGGGCTCAGGACTACTTTGGCAAACCTTTGTCAAGTACCACAATACGTAGTTACATCCACAAATGCCAGTTAAAACTGTACTGTGCCAAAAGGAAGCCCTATGTTAACAGTGTCCAGAAGCGCCGTCGACTTCTCTGGGCTCGGAGGCATCTGGGATGGACCATCACACGGAAAAGGTGTACTGTGGTCAGATCACAGTACTGAATCAGTATTTCAGGTATTTTTTGGGAGAAATGGATGCCGTGTGCTCTGGTCAAAGAAGAAAAGGATCATCCAGACTGTTACCAGCAACAAGCCCAAAAGCCAGGGTCTGTCATGGTATGGGGTTGTGTCAGTGCGCTTGGTAAAGGTAACTTGCACTTCTGTGATGGCACCATTAATGCTGAAAAGAACATGGAGATTTTGGAGCACAATATGCTGCCTTCAAGAAGACATCTTTTCCAGGGACGTCCATGCATATTTCAACAAGATAATGCAAAACCACATTCTGTACACATTACAAAGTCCTGGCTGTGGAGGAAGAGGATACAGGTACTTGATTGGCCTGCCTGCAGTCCCGACCTGTCTCCAATAGAGAATGTGTGGTGCATTTTGAAGCGCAAAATGCGACAACGAAGACCCTTACTGTTGCCCACCTTAAGACTTGTTTGCAGCAAGAATGGGACAAAATTACACCTGAAACACTTCTTCACTTGGTGTCTTCAGTCCCTAAATGTCTTTTAAGTGTTGTGAAAAGGAATGGCAACATTACAAAGCGGTAAATGCTTTACTGTTCCAACTTTTTTTGAAATGTGTTGCAAGAACCAAAATAGGAATTTAGTTTTTTTTTTTTGAAGAAACAATAAAAATCATGAGGAACACATTAAATAATGTGCTGTTGTATTGTCTGCAATGAAATACAAGTCAAAGTAAATTTAGAAATCACTACTTTTTATTTGTGTTTTCCATACTGTCCCAACTTTTTCTGATTTGGGGTTGTGTGTGTGTATATATATTATTGTCTTATCTGTTGTTGTTTTATTTATTGTTGTTTCATATAGACAACGGCTTCCCCACAGACCGAACAGAGAGGAGTGGAGAGGTCAGTGTGTGTGTGTAGAGGTTTTGAAAATGGCCACACAAATATAATGAAACATGTCAAAGACTGACATGTCAGAACAATCGAGGTGGTCCTCAACATTTACAAAAGTTTAAAAAATCTAGTTTTACAGACCTGGGTGTGTCAGGGGGGGGATTTGTGAACTGTTCTGCACATGTAACAGAAATAGAAACACATTCATGGTAAATTCTCAGATACTGTAAGTACATGTACATGTTTATATGAGAGTGGACAGCAGTGACCTCAGTAAGATTCTGATGGTGTAAATAATCAATAGATCAGAAGTCTATACTGTAATATGAAGCATGTTTCTGTATACTGTGTGTATTTCAGGTGTCTAATGCTGCCTGCGACTATGAGAATGTTAAAGCCATCAGACAGCATTTAGTCACAGACTGTGAGGAAGCTGTGTTATATTCTACTGTTGGAATCCCCACAAACCCCTGTGATCCACACATGCTATATTCTGTAGTGCATTTACCCACAATCCCCTCTGATGAGCTGCTGTATGCTGCTGTCAGTTTCCACAAGCATGAAGATTCTCTCAGTGATGCTGCAGTCAGCTTCAGTAATGAGGAGATTTTAACAGACTACACCACTGTCATTAACCATACAAGACTCGACTAAATGGGACAAACCTAGTATTTTATTGTTATTTATGGCCCTCGCAGGTCTGCAAGATGTAAAATGTTTGATGTGATTTCGTTTATTTAAGCAGGTTCATGAACCAGGTAGAACCTTTAGCCTGTACAGAAACACAGCAGCCCCAGTGTGACTGTTCAGAGTATATTACTGTATGTGATTTGTTTGTGTTTGTCTCCCTCTGCTGTTCAGCATCTAACATGCTATTTAAACCATCTCCAGTTCTCTGGTCCTGTGTCTGTTTTAGGTGGTCAGACATTTTATCTAATTGATGAGGACACAGGCAGAAAAGACTCTTAGATACAGACACATTTAAGGACCAGAATACTGTAGTAAGTTATTATAGTGTTGTTATATAGATGGTGGGCTCCAGGGGTGTAACAGCCATTTTAAAAGTGGGGGGTGTAAAATTTTAAGGGGTAAATTAAGAAAACACTGCCTTAAAATAGTGTCTGTGTGTGTGTAAATGGGTGTAAATTCTGAGAAGTGTGTAATAAGCTGCCTTTCCTACAGATCAGTTAGTTATCAGTTAATGAACTAAAATATCATAAAGTATGATAAGGTATTCAGCACATCTCACACTTTCGCTGCCAGAACTTTGTCTGAGGTTGAGTTATCACTGAACAGCACACAAGAAATTAAAAGAACTCTTTTATGAAATTTGTCTCAGATGGCAAATCATGGCCGAAATTGTACAGTGTGCACCCACAGTTTTACTCATTGGAAAACGCTACCACATTATATATCATGTATATATATCAGGTCTAGGTCTTCAGCCCTGCTCCTGGGGATCCTGCAAAGTTTATTTTCAAGCTGCTTCAGCACACCTGCCTGTGATTTCTCAAGCCAGAGCTGGGGAACTCTAGTTCAAAGTTTAGCTTCAACCCTGATCAAACTTTCCTGCCTCTAGCTTTGTAATGATCCTGAAGACCTTAATTAACTGGTGTGGATCTCACATCATCACTAAAGTGCGTATGTACTGCGTAAGTACTACATACAAGAGTTTATATTTGCTAACTCATTTGTTAGAAATCATTCAAATGTTATGCTGCTATCAGTTAATGTGATCATACAGGAAAATAGTAAATATGAAAAAGTAGCAAATAGCCTATTTTAGTTTCAGATTTCACAGTAAACGCACTCTCTTATTTAACAATAAATGTTAAATAATGGTAGAGAGAGACAGAATCTGGGTCCATACGTTGGCCTGTTAAAGTTTGGTTAATGAAACTACAACATCTACCTTCAATCAGTTATTATGGGAAATGGGCCTCCACTCGTACATACCCACTGATCGCCATGTTGTTATAGCAGCATCTATTCTGGTTAGAAAAGCAGAAGTGAGAAAAATCTACAGCCACAAATAGATTGTAGGAAATTCACAGTTGCAAATGATCTTAAAACATTTCAAACAACAGAACCTTATAAAACAACAGATTTGGGCTCAGGATGGACTATGTTCCCCAGCCCTCCAGTTCAAAGTTTAGCTTCATCCTTGATCAAACTCTCCTGCCTCTAGCTTTCTAATGATCCTGAAGACCTTAATTAACTGGTTCAGATGTGTTGGATCAGGAATAGAGAACTCTGGTTCCCCAGGAGCAGGGATGAAGACCTAGACCTTACATGATATACAATATATAATGTAAAATACAAAAATAACACAGATGTTCTTAAAATAAAGTAATATACCCCTCTTCCTTTCAGCTGTCCACTGATGCTAATTATGAAACAATTCAAGAGTCAAACACTGGATCAGATAATCAGATTAAACAGCCGATGCCATGACAGAACTACCCACAATCCCCTCTGACAGGGATTTCTATTTTCTACTGCCATCTAGTTATTGGTTAATAAGTTCAGAGTTCAGCTCTATATTATGGATGGTGAGACAAATCTGTTTAATCTATAGACTATATTAACATGCAACCTCTTCAGATGTTGCTGTGTATTCTCTTTGTTGTGCATGTTTGTGTTTATAACTGTTTTACCTTTATAAACAGTAAAGCATGACTAGCAATGTCATGGTCATGAGTTGTTAGGGAACAAACACACTGATAATGTAAAACTCACAATTTCCTGTGAGCTGCTTTGAATAAAAGCAACTGTAAACACATAAATGTCACTTCTGTTTGTTTCTTGGTAAAACACACTGTTACTTTTGGCAGGAAGTGTTGTCACAATAACCAGTCAAACCTTGAGCTTTTGTTTTGACATTTCACTGCAAATCTG
Source organism: Chromobotia macracanthus (assembly GCA_036877525.1). NCBI lineage: Eukaryota > Metazoa > Chordata > Actinopteri > Cypriniformes > Botiidae > Chromobotia > Chromobotia macracanthus. The sequence continues at coordinate 8,327,083 of JAZGTH010000019.1, forward strand.
ACACCTAGTGGTCACATGTTTCACATTAGTACTAACAGTGATCTGCATCTTCTGAGATCAGGGCTGAATTGATTTATTCATGTGATGTTTATTATTATAGTACATTACTGTGTATTACGTTCAGTAATAGTAAGAGATTGTCGGCAGTATAATGCTGGCTGCAAAATATTAATGACAGGAGGGAGCTACTCCTGCAAAAGCATGCATTTCAGAGGAGGGGCGAGAGAGAGAGAGGGAGAGAGAGAGAGAGAGAGAGGGAGAGAGAGAGATCTTTGTTAGTATCCACCAGCCCCACACAGACAGAGCAGAATGATTCAGTTCTGTGCTGATACAGTATTTAACATACTGCTGGTCCTGTCAGGTAAGTTTCATTTAATCTGAAACTGATTCATTTGAGTTTGTGTTGTTACCAAAATATCTCAAAATCACAACTGTGCTAAACAGTGTCAAGTCAAACTTTGCAGTGTAATCTCTCTCTCTCTCTCTCTCTCCCTCTCACTCACTCACTCTCTTTCTCACTTTAAAAGTGCTGAAATGTGGAAGAAATGAGATCTTGACTTTTACTGCAAATGAAAGAGGGAAGGTGGAGATACAGTGCCCATATGAGCCTAAACATGACAAACATAACAAGTATCTGTGCAGAGGAAAATGTCCAATACTTTTTAAAGACATACTGGTTAAATCTGGATCAAAACCTGATGATGAGCGATTCAGTCTGATTGATAACTCAACGACCCACATCTTCACCGTCACCATTACTGATCTAAGAGCATCTGATGGAGGCACATACTGGTGTGCAATAGAGATGGGTGTTGGACGCTTTGATTGTTATACAGAGGTTTACTTGAAAATTAAACACGGTAAGTCAGAGTAAAACATTTGTGACTGCATATCATCAAACATAGATATTGAGTAAACTATACAGTGCAGATGTGGTACAGACTGGGTGGTATTACTGCAGTATCATGAGCTCTGTGAGGTAATGAAGCTGAAACCACAATATCCTCTACAGTTACTGCTGAGCAAACACACGCTGGAGCTAACAAACTACTCAAGCCTTTTTCTGATAGAGGTTAACAGGTCTACTGTGGACAGTAGTGTGGAGTGTGGACATGATTTCAGTGTTCTCAGCTGTTTTCATGCAGTTCTCACTCAAATCTCTTTTTTTTCTCTATTTAGTGTCTGAAGTGTCTGGTGGGACAGGAGAGAAGCAGTCCATCAAATGTTATTACGATCATCATGTCATCAATAATGACAAATTCTTCTGCAAAGGAGACGATTTGGCGTTCTGTGAGACATCTGGTGTCAAAGTTTCAGGAGAGAAAAACACAAATGGCAGATTCTCTCTGACTGATGATAAATCTGCAGGAGTTTTTACTGTGACCATCACTAATCTGACAGCAGAGGATTCTGGGATATACTGGTGTGGAAATATAGTAATGAAAGGATCTCAACAAGAACATGAGAAGTGGATTTCAGCAATTAATCTGAAGATTTCTGAAGGTGAGATCTGAGTGTCTGTAGCAATTTTAAAGATAAATTTAGGAATAATTGCTCCAGAAAATAGAATTCTGCAGTCATTCATTTCTGACTCACTTCTGTCAAATACAGAAGATGTTATGCAGAATGCTATGGACAGACCACATCACTCACCATTTACTTTCATTGAATGGACACAAAAAAGATGCAATGAAAGTAAATGATTAAGGCTGTCACTCATTAAACTTTCTCAGTAGTCTGACTGATGACAGAATTTTCATTTTTTGATGAACTATCCATTTGAGAACATAAAATGATTACATTGTCTTAATAAGTAATAGTTTGTTCTTTGAACACCAGACTCATTTCCTTACGTCAAACAGGCCACTGTATTTCCACCACACCCCTGATACTAGTGATGCGTTTACAACAGCTGTGTTGGGGAAAGTCCAACAAACAGCCAGCCCTGTACTAGAAATGAGAAGTAGTGATGTAATAGTGGTTAAAATGATTCATCATGTTAACCAGACTGTAATAGTATGTTGTATGTTGTGTCAGTTGTGATCTTGTCTGCTTCACTCACATCAGAGAGGACGTCATATAAACCCTCCACAGCTTTACTTTACACCACCAAACCAGCATCTGCAGATACTTCATCCACAAAACCTTCCATATCTGCATCATCTTCATCATCATCACCTTCTCCTTCAAGTATGTTAAATTCTAATGCTCACAAATATCCTCCAAGTTTTTTATGAAATGTCCAGCTGATTTTCCAGTTAATAACACTAAGTGTGATCTTATTATAAAATGGTTTCGGTGTCTGTTTTAAAGGTTTTACAGGGATCATCACACTGTTGATTTCGCTCACGCTGACTGTGTTTGGATTCCTGTTGTTTATTTACCTCAGACAGAGTAAAAAGAAGGAAGGTAACTCTTTCTGTCTGGTAAACGCATCTTTAATGCTAGATGATGTTTGATCACTTCTGTTTTATCGTCACATAATAACTCAGCATTTTCATAGTCAAATTACTTCACAGTTGCACATCTCATGGGTGATATTGAAGATTACATGCGGACACTACACCATACACTTTCTCGCTCTCTACTGTACTCTACAAAGCAGGATTGCAGCTCAGAGGAGTCGGCTCAGCTGGAGGAGTCGCCCCAGCTGGAGGAGTCGGCCCAGCTGGAGGAGTCGCCCCAGCTGGAGGAGTCGGCTCAGCTGGGAATTTTCCCAGTAAAGAATCAGGACAAGCTACAGTGAGTTTTAATGAACGTCTGCTTATATTTGAGTTTAATTGCCAAATCTGTATAAACCGACTTACAGATTTTGACTATTTTAGCATTTTAATACCGCTTAGCAAAGGTATGTGTAGTTGATAAATACATAATGTAATGGTAATATTATATTATACTGTTTTGTCTTTAAACAACACAATACCAACCTCACCAAGTGAAGTAAGGCATCAAAATATTTTAATACGCTAAAAGTGATGAAAGTCTGTTTAGTACTTTTGAAACTTGGAATAAAAATAATTTATAATTTGAGTTATTTGAATTAAAAAAGGTTTAAAGAAATAGTGTGTCATTCCAGTTTTCTTCATTATTATCCATACTGCTTTTCTGGTGTTGGTTGCTCCATCTGTTCTTTTTCTTTTACTTCAGGACATTGTGTGTGATTATGAAGAGATCCAGATCACAAAAGATCATCCATACAGTTTGGTTCTGCCTGCATCTGGTGATCAAGACGCTTCTGTGTATGCTTTAGCACAAAACAGCTCCTCTGATTGTCTCACCTATTCCACCATCAGGTTTCCAGACCATTTAGCCAGAACTCTCACTGATGGCCAGACAACATGTGTCTACGCAACTGTTAATCTGTGAAAAACTGTGAGCATCCATCAGGAATCAGGTAGATGAACTCTAAAGCACAAACCAAGCAATGTGGATCTGGGTAAAGTAGAGCATTAGCAGTTCAAATGTCTTGGGTTTGAACCCTGAGGAACATGCATACTGATAAAATGTTTAGCTTGAAACTTCAATAAACTGTCAATTCTGTGATGCTTCATTTTAGAGATTTATTTTAGTTGAAACTAAAAACTTCAGAAAATTACAGAAAATTTCAGAACTACAAAGAGCATGGTTTACATTTCAGTTGGTATATAATTATTGTCAGCTTGTTTCCCAGACATAATATATCAGAAGAAATATTATGATAAAACATATATTTCAAGACAAACATAAGACTTTACATCATAAATTTCCCATAATAATCAGTCCTGTTGCTTTGCATAATTGAAGGTTTGTTATGGTGGGCTGCCTCACTGATGTCACACGGGTTTAGTGCGCATGCTCAGCTGCATGTTGACTCGTAATGGCGGGGTGATGACGCAACACTGTTCAAAAGTGAAAGTCTTCTGTGTGTTTGATATTTCCACACTTTTGTGTTTTGGATGAGTTTTCTGTTAATCCACCATTTGTATTTGTAAGTAGCCATTTAATACGTTTGTCTTTATGTAGGTTGCAGTAATATGAATATACAAACAACACAACACTGAAATAATTGCATATTTGCTTTAAGCACGTCCTGCTTTGTTCTTAACTGTTAGGCCTGTAACAATACACCAGTGTTACCACAGTTCGGCTCATGTCACTTCAGTCTTCGTTGCTGTGGGGCAGGTTCATGGCACAGCAATGTAGAGAGCACCAGATTCACGTTTGACTTCATAATAATAATAATAATACTTGAAGACTTGTGTAACTTGTGTTCTCCCTGTCAGAAGCTCACATGTGAGCGGGGCTTTTGGAAATGCACTGATGATATCGACAGATGAAGTCCTGATAGAGAGAACCTTGCTTCTAAAACAGTCATTTATCATGTGAGGTACATCATATATACAGTATATTAAAGACAGACAATATGTATAAAGTATGAATATATGCGTAAATGTGCACTATAAGGTGATGATTGTGGAGTTTGATTTGTCTTTCTCATCACTCATTTGAAACGTGACTGATCGCGTCTTAACTCGCTTACAGTGCAGAAAACTGATGATGACATTACAGACTGAAAGAAGAAATATTATTTGATTTGTTGATCTGTGTGGTTTAATCCACAAATACATAAATGTTCACGTGGATTTCTTGGATTATTAGCGTGAAACTTGTGGTAAAGAACTTATTTAAGTTTATTTAAGTTTTATTTAAGATTAAGTCTAAATCATGTCTCACATTAAGACATCTCGTAGCCTTTACATCATGTGCCACATTCCTGTGTTCTGTTGGATAGCGGCCACCGTACTTCATGAAATTCTCATCAAGAACAGTGGGGAGGACATTCCCACAACACTCACTGAAATGTACATTCACTTTCTGCTGATACAGATGAATATGAAGAACCAGAAGTATGAGGAAAAAAATGTAAGAGAACGTACAAAGCTCTTGGCCTCAAACAAAGAGATGATTACAAAGTTGACTAAACTGGCATTTCGAACAGCTGAAGAAAGAAAATATAATGTTCTATGAGGAAGACCTGCAGGAATGTGGTATTTATGTGAGCGAACACTCAGAGGACACAGGAATGATTGCTGAGATCTTTAAGAGACTCTGTGCTTCATGAGATGAAGGTTTATTACTTTGTACATCTAAGTGTCCAAGAGTTCCTCACTGCTGTGCATGTGTTCCTCTGCTACCAAATCAACAATATGGATGAGCTTAGTTTTCTCCTTCAGAAATCTCTTCCTAAGAAAAACAGGCTATATGTTTTGCTCAAGACGGCAACTGATTAAGCACAAAACAATGAGAGGGGACATTTTGATCTCTATTCGGTTCTTGCTGGAGATTTCTTTTGACTCCAGTCAAAAACTCCTCACTGGTTTGTTAACCCCTACAGAGAATAATCAGACATGCATTTCTAAAACAATCCAGTACATAAAGCAAATGCAAAACAATGATATTTGCATAGATAAAGCTAGCAACCACTTTCTCTGCATCCTTGAACTGAAGGACAGATCTCTGTACCAACAAATTAGGAAATATGTGAGTTCCGAGTCTGTCCAACAGAGAGAACTTTCCATCTCAAACTGCTCAGCGCTGGTCTATGTACTTCTGATGTCAGAGGAGATTCTGGATGAATTCAATGCAAATAAGTTCCATACAATGTATGCAGGCGCAGGAGACTCTTCCCAGTGGTGAGATGTTGCAGAAGAGCTCTGTGAGTAATTTTATATGTCTGAAACGTGTCCACTTACCAGAAGCACCTCTTTTGTCTAAAATATGTTAATGTATTATATTAATGTATTGAATCAAGCCCTTAAAATCAGTACATTGACTATCATTGACTGATAAACATCTTACCATCCATGCAGGTTTTCAGACTGTGGACTGACAGAAACATGCTGTGAAATGGTGGCCTCCGCTCTCCAGGTAGAGAACTGCCCACTTACAGAGCTGGACCTCAGTCATAATTTCAGTATTGAGGCAGGAGTGAAGGTGCTGTCCGCTGGACTGAGGAGCCCACACTGTAAACTAGAGATACCGAGGTCATTTCTGTCTTCAAATCATTTGTATGGTGTACATTTTTGTTACTGTGGCTAGCCTGAAATGTAACACAGCTCAACATTTCTCAGGTTGACCCAGTGTCACTTTGGCCAGGACAGCTGTAAGGAGCTGGTCTCTGCTCTCAGTAATATATTGCATCATTTAAAGGAGCTTGACTTGGGCAGCAATGACCTGCAGAACTCTGGACTCCAACAGCTTATTTGTGGAATGGATAATGCAGAGAGAAAGCTTGAAGTTCTGAGGTTAGTATTCAGATTATTTAGTGTAATTGCAGTGTGGGGTGTAAAAGTGAAAACATACAGAAGTTCGCTGAAAGATTGTTGGTCATTAATCAATTTCACATGATCTACATTAAGATCCACCTAAATTTAAGGATGTGACATCCGAAAAGAAGATAAAAAAAAAAAAAAAAAAAAATAAAAAAAAAATTCTTTTCCCTTTTTAAAAAAAAAAACTAATAGTTTGACCTTTGTGTCTGTTAATTGGTTATTAGCCCCAGACACTAAGGTAGATGATTGACATGTTTTGAAGTGTTTAAGTGGTGGTGTACCCCGCTGTAAATATGATTTGTCTGTTCAACTGTGTGTGTGTCTAGATTTGTCTGTTGATTAAATAGTGTGTGTGTCTTGTTGTTTATCTGTCTGTGTGTGTGTGTGTCTTTATTTGTTATAGGTTATCAGGCTGTATGGTGACAGAGAAAGGCTGTTGTCATCTGGCTTCAGCTCTGAGTTCAAACCCCTCACACCTGAGAGAGCTGGATCTGAGCTACAATCACCCAGGACACTCAGGAGTCCAGCTGCTGTCTGAGAGACTCAACCATCCAAACTGCTCACTGGAGAAACTCAAGTATGTAGTGGGTTAATGATGTGAAGCTTATTTTTTCGGCCAGGTCAATTGGCAGAAAAAAGATGCTCAAAAATGTTTTAATTGCAATTCACAGAAATAATGACAGCTGTTATAAATTACAGCTATGATGAATCTGTTTCAATTTCTAATTGTAAAGTTATCTTGTATCTTATAAACATAAAGGTCTTTTGTGGGGCGCCGAGTCAAAAACATTGTTATTCCATGTGCATAACAGAAAAATGCTTTGAAGAGCACTTCTCTGACATTTGCTTCCGTTTCTCACATTTCTGTTTTACTTTTTTTAACATAATGAATAATTTGTATATGCAGAACTGAACCAGAGAGTGTATGCACAGAAGTGTATGTACAGTCTCTCTCTCTCTCTCTCTCTCTGTGGCACTAATGGAAGCTTCATTCTCACACAGATGCTTGTGACCTCACACTGAATCCAGAAACAGCACATGCACAGCTGCGTCTCTCTGCCGGTGACAGTGTCACACAGAAACAGCTGTATCCTGAACTTTCAGACAGATTTGAGCCTTTCCATCAGGTTCTGTGTAGAGAGTCTGACTGGACGCTGTTACTGGGAGGCTGAATGGAGCGGTCCAGAGGGGGTGCTGTGGGTGACCTACAAACACAGTCTCAGGAAAAATGATGATCTTGTCCTAGTGGAGCGAGCAGTCAGCTTGGAAACAATGAAGTTTATGGACACTGACCTGTGGAGTGAGAGCATATGTTTCTCATGATCAAAAAGACATTGACATACAGACTCCAACCTCTTGCTTCTCCAAAGCTGGAGTTTGTGGACACAGTGGCTGGCAGACTGTCCTTCTACAGTGTTTCTGACAAACACACACACTTGTACACATTCCTTGCTTCTTTTAATGAACCAGTCGATGCTGGATTTAAGGTGGAAAGTGGCACTTTGTCCTTGTGTCAGCTGAAGTAAGCTCAAATCCTCGTTATAATACCATTACTACAGGTTTCTCTGGATATGTTCACACAGTGTTTGGGATAGGCATCTGCATTTAGTCACAGGTGTGACAGAAGCGGCTTGAATACTGTCTGCTTGAACAAACTTAATCAGAGTGACCTAAAGAAATGATTGATGATTTATCACAAGTGACAATGTTACAGTTATAAAGTGTGAGAACAATCAAGGTGCGCATTGTCAAATGTTAAGAAACCAACAGGTTTTTGTTTGTTTTTAACTGAGTGCAATAATTAAGCTGCACTGAGAGCGCAGAACTGATCTGACAGCTTCTGATAAGGATATATAGTCTATACGCTCTGGCTGAATGCTGAGCTTATACTCAGACATTATTCATACAGTGAGGCCTTATCACTGGCAGCCCAAGAAAACTTGGAAGCTTGATATGGTGCCAGATGAACCTAATGTTAACACCTAAGATATGACAGTTGCAGAGAAAGCAACCAGTATTGTTCAGACGGCCTGCAAGTTGTGACACGCTGATGACTGAGTCTGTGCTTACATGAATTTCGAGTTTTGTGTTTAAATGTTTCTGTTTTGTATATTTAAGCTGTTACTTTCACAGGCAGACATGCAGATGTCTGTGTGAAATAGCAGGTTTGATCCGAACGAAAAGTCTGTTAATGCCAAATTGATTTATATGAGATGTTTGTGTATGTAAAATGCAAAAGTGTTTTGGTACAAAGATTGAAAGTCCCAAATCCCTTTTAAGAATTTGCCACATTTAGTAACATTACTGCAATTCTTGCAATATAACTGTGACATTTAAACAATTTTAGCCACCTAGTTTCAGACAACATATTAACATAAAGTAACTGTGATTTTAATTACATTTGCAACAAGGAAATATTGACAATATTCTTTCTTGCAAAATTTGTGTAGATATGCTATAAATAAAAAAACAGTGTCTTAATATCTCTTATTTGTAACCAATAAATAGAAAATGGTTTGGAAGAATTGTTAGTGTAGATTATTCAATTCAAATACTATTTATACAGCACTTTTTACAATGTTGCATTGTTTTAAAGCAGCTTTACATATAATGAAATATAAAAAAACTTATTAATATAACTAACTACTGATACTAAGATTGTAATAGGTTTATGAATATAGAGTTGACTGAACAGATGATAAGTACAACACATTTGAGTAAATGCACATTTACTCACAGAAATCCCTGTCGTTGTGAAGGCTCACACCTCTCTCAGTGGTGTATGAGAGGGTAATGTATTCAGACTTTACTTGTACTTCTGAGCCTATGTGACATTTAGTTAATGAACATGATAGATGATAGGTATCATATTAAACAAGATACGCTGTTCCAGCTCACATGGAGATGGAGCTTAGAAAGATAACAGAATTTTTTGTTTTTTATAAATGTTTTATTTGTTGAGAGATGGGAGAAAAATAGTGAAATAGCAGAGCCTTTAGGACTGTAGTTAGACCATTATATTAAAAGCAATTTTAACAATTGAAAAACCCTAAGACAAGTTAAATGTCAGCAGTCTCCCAGTAAACAAGCCTACAGGGTGACAAAGAACAAAAATGTAGACTAACTGAGCTGGAGGTAGGAAAAGATATAGATTAGGAAAATGACAGATAAAGTCCATCATATTCCAACTGCTTTTGGGTGATCCAGATTATGGCTGTAATCTTCTTAGATTGGCACAAGGAAGATCTAGTTGACCTGGAAACAGGACTAGTGTCAGGTCTGTCTCAGGGCAGATAAAAACTACATACAGAACAAACAATAGAATGACAGATGTATGGATTTATCAGATGGACAGACAGATAAACAGATATTAATTGAATGTTACTGGGCCATTAAAAACACCACCATGGACCACTGGGGCTCTTACACTTCCTCCATTAGAAGACTGTATTTTTACAGCAACTAGTGGAGTTTGAGCTGCTCCTGCACTAGATGGTGCTGCAGCATTAACTGTATCTTCTTCCAACACTGATGGAGAGACTGAGAGAGAAAGATCATTTCAAGTATAACAGTTGATATGGTGAAATGTTCAATAATTCCAGGTCAACATGTAGTACCTTCCTGGAGTTTCCTCTTCAGTTCATTGGCAAATTCATTGTGTTTAATGCTGCGCAGCACGCGGACTGCAATCTTCCCAGCATCAGAAGCTCCATACAGTTGCACCATGTAATCCACAATATCATGGGATGTGGCATTCTCCAGCTTTCCTCTAGGAATGGGCTTGATGTTTGGTGTCACACCATTCCACAGGTGCCATTTGAATTCTTTGATCTCTGATTCCAGAAGCTCCTGGAGTACATCCAAAATAGCTATTTTGGTTGTATTCATTTTCTGTCACTACAAGAGAGACTGTACAAAGCAATAGTCACTGACCACCGTACAGAACGACAGTCACTGACCACCGTACAGAACGACAGTTACTGACCACCGTACAGAACGACAGTCACCGACCACCGTACAGAACGACAGTCATGACCACCGTACAGAACGACAGTCATGACCACCGTACAGAACGACAGTCACCGACCACCTTACACAGCGACAGTCACCGACCACCTTACACAGCGACAGTCACCGACCACCGTACATAACGACAGTCATGACCACCGTACAGAACGACAGTCACCGACCACAGTACAGAACGACAGTCACCGACCACCGTACAGAACACTTACCACCGTACAGAACGACAGTCATGACCACCGTACAGAACGACAGTCACCGACCACCTTACACAGCGACAGTCACCGACCACCGTACATAACGACAGTCATGACCACCGTACAGAATGACAGTCACCGACCACCGTACAGAACGACAGTCACCGACCACCATACAGAACGACAGTCACCGACCACCGTACACAACGACAGTCACCGACCACCATACAGAACGACAGTCACCGACCACCGTACAGAACGACAGTCACCGACCACCGTACACAACGACAGTCACCGACCACCATACAGAACGACAGTCACCGACCACCGTACAGAACGACAGTCACCGACCACCGTACAGAACACTGACCACCGTACACAATGACAGTCACCGACCACCGTACAGGACGACAGTCACCGACCACCATACAGAACGACAGTCACCGACCACCGTACAGAACGACAGTCACCGACCACCGTACAGAACGACAGTCACCGACCACCGTACAGAACACTGACCACCGTACACAATGACAGTCACCGACCACCATACAGAACGACAGTCACCGACCACCGTACAGGACGACAGTCACCGACCACCGTACAGGACGACAGTCACCGACCACCGTACAGGACGACAGTCACCGACCACCGTACAGAACGACAGTCATGACCACCATACAGAACGACAGTCACCGACCACCGTACAGAGCGTCAGTCACCGACCACCGTACAGAACGAAGTCACCGACCACCGTACACCGACAGTCACCGACCACCGTACAGAACACCGACCACCATAAGAACGACAGTCACCGACCACCGTACAGAGCGACAGTCACCGACCACAGTACAGAACGACAGTCACCAACCACCGTACAGGACGACAGTCACCGACCACCGTACAGAACACTGACCACCGTACAGGACGACAGTCACCGACCACCGTACAGAACGACAGTCACCGACCACCGTACAGGATGACAGTCACCGACCACCGTACAGAACGACAGTCACCGACCACCGTACAGAACACTGACCACCGTACAGAACGACAGTCACCGACCACCGTACAGAACGACAGTCACCACCGACCACCGTACACAACGACAGTCACCGACCACCGTACAGAACACCGACCACCATACAGAACACCGACGACAGTCACCGACCACCGTACAGAACACCGACCACCGTACAGAACACTGACCACCTTACACAGCGACAGTCACCGACCACCGTACAGAACGACAGTCACCGACCACCGTACAGAACGACAGTCACCGACCACCGTACAGAACGCTGACCACCGTACAGAGCGACAGTCACCGACCACCGTACAGAGCGACAGTCACCGACCCCGTACAGGACGACAGTCACCGACCACCGTACAGAACGACAGTCACCGACCACCGTACAGAACACTGACCACCGTACAGAACGACAGTCACCGACCACCGTACAGAACACTGACCACCGTACAGAACGACAGTCACTGACCACCGTACAGAACGACTGTCACCGACCACCGTACAGAACGACAGTCACCGACCACCGTACAGAACACTGACCACCGTACACAATGACAGTCACCGACCACCATACAGAACGACAGTCACCGACCACCGTACAGGACGACAGTCACCGACCACCGTACACAACGACAGTCATGACCACCATACAGAACGACAGTCACCGACCACCGTACAGAACGTCAGTCACCGACCACCGTACAGAACGACAGTCATGACCACCATACAGAACGACAGTCACCGACCACCGTACAGAACGTCAGTCACCGACCACCGTACAGAACGACAGTCACCGACCACCGTACACAACGACAGTCACCGACCACCGTACAGAACACCGACCACCATACAGAACGACAGTCACCGACCACCGTACAGAACGACAGTCACCGACCACAGTACAGAACGACAGTCACCAACCACCGTACAGGACGACAGTCACCGACCACCGTACAGAACACTGACCACCGTACAGAACGACAGTCACCGACCACCGTACAGAACACTGACCACCGTACAGGACGACAGTCACCGACCACCGTACAGAACGACAGTCACCGACCACCGTACAGGATGACAGTCACCGACCACCGTACAGAACGACAGTCACCGACCACCGTACAGAACACTGACCACCGTACAGAACGACAGTCACCGACCACCGTACAGAACGACAGTCACCGACCACCGTACACAACGACAGTCACCGACCACCGTACAGAACACCGACCACCATACAGAACACCATCACAGAACGACAGTCACCGACCACCGTACAGAACACTGACCACCGTACAGGACGACAGTCACCGACCACCGTACAGAACGACAGTCACCGACCACCGTACAGGATGACAGTCACCGACCACCGTACAGAACGACAGTCACCGACCACCGTACAGAACACTGACCACCGTACAGAACGACAGTCACCGACCACCGTACAGAACGACAGTCACCGACCACCGTACACAACGACAGTCACCGACCACCGTACACAACGACAGTCACCGACCACCGTACAGAACACCGACCACCATACAGAACACCGACCACCGTACAGAACGACAGTCACCGACCACCGTACAGAACGACAGTCCACAGAACGCTGACCACCGTACAGAACGACAGTCACCGACCACCGTACAGAACGACAGTCACCGACCACCGTACAGGACGACAGTCACCGACCACCGTACAGAACGACAGTCACCGACCACCGTACAGAACACTGACCACCGTACAGAACGACAGTCACCGACCACCGTACAGAACACTGACCACCGTACAGAACGACAGTCACTGACCACCGTACAGAACACTGTCACCGACCACCGTACAGAACGACAGTCACCGACCACCGTACAGAACATGACACGTACACAATGACAGTCACCGACCACCATACAGAACGACAGTCACCGACCACCGTACAGGACGACAGTCACCGACCACCGTACAGAACACTGACCACCGTACAGAACACCGACCACCGTACAGAACGACAGTCACCGACCACCGTACAGAACACTGACCACCGTACAGGACGACAGTCACCGACCACCGTACAGAACGACAGTCACCGACCACCGTACAGGATGACAGTCACCGACCACCGTACAGAACGACAGTCACCGACCACCGTACAACACTGTACAGAACGACAGTCACCGACCACCGTACAGAACGACAGTCACCGACCACCGTACACAACGACAGTCACCGACCACCGTACACAACGACAGTCACCGACCACCGTACAGAACACCGACCACCATACAGAACACCGACCACCGTACAGAACGACAGTCACCGACCACCGTACAGAACACCGACCACCGTACAGAACACTGACCACCTTACACAGCGACAGTCACCGACCACCGTACAGAACGACAGTCACCGACCACAGAACGACAGTCACCGACCACCGTACAGAACGCTGACCACCGTACAGAACGACAGTCACCGACCACCGTACAGAACGACAGTCACCGACCACCGTACAGGACGACAGTCACCGACCACCGTACAGAACGACAGTCACCGACCACCGTACAGAACACTGACCACCGTACAGAACGACAGTCACCGACCACCGTACAGAACACTGACCACCGTACAGAACGACAGTCACTGACCACCGTACAGAACACTGACCACCGTACAGAACGACAGTCACCGACCACCGTACAGAACACTGACCACCGTACAGAACGACAGTCACTGACCACCGTACAGAAATGACACCGTACAGAACGACAGTCACCGACCACCGTACAGAACACTGACCACCGTACAGAACGACAGTCACTGACCACCGTACAGAACGACAGGTTAAGGTTAAACACATGCAGTGCTTCACCTTCCCAACAAAACTATTCAGAACATCTGTGTCATCAGGGCGGGTGAAGATGTGAACACAACATGCTTTATGTTTCAAACATGTCATTCATATTTATATGACCGTGACCAAATACACCACACGACACGACAATGTTGTGCATGTATTAACACTCAAAGATGTCAATACACAGAAAAGCAACATGGACATGTTAAAATGTTAAAACGACACCAGAGAAGCAGAAACTTTGAAATATGGTCACTTCTGACAGACATATTTACATTTAAAGGTTTCTTTAGTTTGAAACCATCAAGCGAACATGAGCTACAAAAATCACCCTGTTCGTGTTAAGAAATTCGGCCATGAAACCTGAAAGTTACCGTGACAATTCGTGTGATATCTGTCGTATCTCATTAAGATGAATTCGTGTTGGACTTACTGTTTCTGTGAGCTCTGTGTCATGAAGCTTGTGAATGCGCGTCGGATGTCGACTTGATCCGATCCGCCCAGCGCTCGTCAGTGTCAGACTTTGAGATGATCACAGAAGTCTGATGACAGATCTGATGACAGATCATTTCATATGGTGAAGTGTTCAGTAACTCCAGGTCAACATCAGGAGCTGTTTAAGGTTGTCATTAGGGTAGGTTATGCTTAAGGTTAATAGTTAGGTGACCTATAGTGTCCTACAGAGGAAAAATCCCTGAGAGAAGGGATTGCTTTAAGAGCATCAGACAGCTAACAGTCTCCCTGAAATAAGTCAAAGCCCTTCACTACACTGCATAAACTTCTGCTGTGAGAAAATCTTCTCGTCTGATCTCCAGCGTCTGATCTCCAGCGTAAAACACTGTATGTACGTTTTACTGTAACGTGAGGAGGGAGTGTCGCGACAGGTAGGACTCATTTACGGCATCACTATCAGCAGACGTGCAATATTACTGTTTATTATTAAATACTGATTATGTGATATTTTATATTGTCTTAAATTTAAAAAATGATGTTTTCCGTATTTGGTTTTCAGGTTTCACCAATTAAAATACAACTTGTAATAACTTTTGACTGCTGTGTGCCTAATGATGATGATAGAACGCGTTTAATTAATAGTAACGAAGGGAAAAATAATAATTATAAAGACGTATTATTTCACTGGCTTCAGATTTCAACAATTAAGTTCACATGTCTAACAACAATCACATGTTAGAGATTAGTGTAACCCAGATTACTAGAAGTCCTGTTGGATGTGAAAAAAACAAACATTGTTATAATATGCATAATTATGTAAAATAAGTATTTTATTTTATGAATATCTGTGAGACAAAAAAAAAACCCAGTATAAAATTCATATAATAAAATTCATTTAGAATAATCAAAGCTAAACAGGTTAACCTTATAATTAAGGGTTTTCTTAACTTACAGCTTTTCATGCAGCCGGACCCTGGTCAACTCTTAGCAATATCACAGTGACAGCCACCTCAGTCTAAAAGTACTTTAAACAACATTTATATGTTTTACATTCTTATGAGAAACAATGAATCTGAGAAATTGATCTCAGGTATTTGTCCATATACAGCTGTCTAGATCTTACAGCTAACAGAAGTTCATCTTCCTTTATCAGTGCTGCTAAATGAATCTGTTCACTGTCTCTCTCTACAGCATGTGCTCAAGGCTTCTGTTCATAACACTAATGTTATGAGAGCAAAAGTCAGCCAATCAGAGGATCTGCCAATCCAGAGCAGATTTATTGATTAGTCCCACGGTCCTCCTCCATCATCTTCCTCCTCTTCCTCAGCACTCACTCCTTTCTTCTTTTTCTTTTTCTTCTTGTCTTCCACCTTGTATTTGAGTCGTCTGATGGGGTCGGTCATGCTGCGCATTTTGCCCTCATCAAAATCTTCATTCATCATGAAGTTCCTGTCGATCAGCTCTGCCCCTTCCTGCCAGTTGCGGTAACAGTCTGGCCCCAGAGCGCAGATTTCTGCCACAGCGTTCGGAGAGAGAACAGAGGAGTCTGGACGCAACACCACAACCCTGGGCAGGTCATTAACTTCAAACATCACTCCCAGCTCCCTGTGACACAGTCAGTACATCATCATAGATTAGACATGGTTCATCCATGAACTCATAAAGCCTTTTTTTTTTTGGAAAAGAATGAATTAACTCTAACTACCACATTTAAATGCAGTTGTCCTGCAGTGTATACATGGCCATATTCTTTTTTTCTGTGTTTGCACAAAGTTGTAAGGACTGTAAGGACTGTGCAAACTTCACTGTACTTTATACAGTGACAATAAAGAATCTTGATATAGAAAATTTGGACTGTACTGTCCATACAACTAGAGCTAATAAAAATGTAATTTAAATATTGAAGCCTTTTTTTAAAAACACTCAAAAAAATTTTTTTCAACATACTAAAGCTAGTCTGAGTGCTTTCTACATACTTTCTGTAAGGATCTTCATAGGGCAGGAACAGGCAGCGTTTGGGAAGCTCCTTCAGGAACTTCTCCTGCTGCTTATCTGAGGAATCTAGAGAGATGTACAACAGAACCAACTGGGCAGAGCGTTCCACATAGAACTCATCCGTTAGTTTCTTGTAGAAGTCTTTGAGTTTTGGAGCAAAGTCCTGACATTTTTCACATTCACCAGAACCAAAAAACAGCATGAGGACCCGGTTCTGGAGCCGCAGAATGATCTCACGTTCTGTGTCCAGCTCATCTTTGTCTTTGTTGTTTTTCACCAGGACCTTCCCCAAAAATAGGTCCACCATGACAAGTTCTGAGAAGAGAGCTTGGAAGCTTTTTTAGATGTTCTTAGTAAAAACAAGCATTACCCAGTCTCGGCTGGCCTGCTAGTCTTTTAGTTTGTTTTAGATGGTTTTTGGCACTCTTCTGTTCAGCTGGTCAGGTTGAAAGACCAACTGACCTCCCAAATAAATCAACTGTGCACCAGCTTGGCCAAGCTAGGAGACAGCTTACACCAGCTAAGACCAGCAGACCAACTTAGACTGGTTTAAGATCATTTTCAGCAGAGCAGCAATACAATTATAAATAAAAATATAATTAAATTAAACCAATTTTAGAGGAATTACCTAGTACTGCTCTCGGTCTTTAAAAAATGTAACATGCAACAAGCTAATAGTAGTTGTCTGTCGTCCAATCAGAATTTAGATTCTGAGCTGTCTGTTGGTACACTGTACACTGATGGTGCCCACTTCTTATGATCTTGTCTAGGGCCCTACAAACCAGCCCTGTTCTATGTTCAGGAAGACTCATGTAACACTGCTGACTTGTAAGCAGAACCTGGATGAGAACGGCAGGAGTTCAGGATAGATTAGCAACAAAAGCATTCAGTTCTAGGAGAAAATCACCTTATTAAAAACAAGATCTTAAGTTTGGGTGCAAAGATAACTCGTCATTAAATTCAGGTTACCAGTCAGTCTGTTTTTTAACAGCTAGTTTAAGGTTTAGGGTAACTAAACCTTAACCTAGGGTGACTGCAACATTTTTTAGCAGCTAACTGCTTTGCCAAACTCTACAAGAGCTGTTTAGTAACTGCCTGCATGTTTTGCTGAACAGAAGTATTTCTTGTATGCTGCATGTGTTGAGCTACATCTGTAACAACAAACAAAACAATTCCATACCATTCCCCCTTTTCTGAATAAATAGCAGTAAATAAATGCAGCAGACACACAGCTAACTCACCTCACGTGTCTTGCTGTTGTCAGGTGAGATCAGATGAGAATCACCTGCGAGTTCATATGAAATGTTTTTCTTGATTTCACTTGTTGCATCCAGTCACTTTCTGTGTCCTTGCTCATGGAGATGATGGAGGGTAAAATCTGAGCCACAGACAGCATCTAACATTCTGTCAGTGTTACAGGTTTTACAAGTGTTTCAGACAGAGATAAAGTGTACTGTCTGCCTGAGCGGACCACCTAATCTTTACACACCCACAGACATAATCCTATTGCCTGTTGAATGACAGACAGTGTGTGAAAAGAAAGAGGAATAAGTATGACTGCCTCCTACTTACATTTTAAAGTAATAAAACTAACTAAAAGCAAATCATCTGACAAATCTATTACTGCCTTTTTATAACTCTTTCTGTCTTTGGGTGTAAAAATGAATTGTGGTGAACTGGGGACGGATAATGACGAGGTTTGTCAGAGATCCCATAAGCCGCCTTGGTTGAAAATACACCAAGGTTTTAATCCAATAGAGAGAGAGAGTCAACAGACAGGGGAGAGATAACAACAGAGATAAAAATTTAAATGAAAATCTCAAGTATTTGAATCTGAAGTATTTGAATAAGCTAATGAAAATCTTCTATCCCACAATAATGATCCAGTGCTGTCGGAATGTAAGTGACTATACTACATATTGCACGTTACAGAAATTAACCATGCTTTTACAACAGAAATGGTTACTATAGTTAAATCATGGTAACCACAAATTTTGCTAAAGCAACCATAGTTTAACCATGGTATTAATAGTAAAACTGTGGTTATACAAATGGAAATCAATCCACCAAAAACATTGTTACAAGCTTTTCTCTTTAAAACCAGGTTTACATTTTCAAGTTGAGTTGAATCTGCTGGTCAGTGTGTTGGGTTATTTGAAGATTAAAAAATTAATTGTAAACAACATTAATGATATTTCTTTTATATATTTGCTTGCAACAGTTTATTTTATATATATATGAAATATATCTTACAGAAAGCCATCGCTGTGCTAATTCTATTTCTAAAAGTTTTAAAAGCAAACAATTCCAGAACTTATTCTGAAGCCTTCAGTATTGTGTAATAAGATCTGCGTATCTTAAGATCACAAAAGACTCTTTCTCAAGGCACCTCATAAAAATAAACTGAATTTACTTTATTCTTTGGTATAAAGGCACACTTTGGACAGATACATATTAGGGACATGTAATAAGAATGTACAAATATGGGAAAAAGAAAAATTATTTGGTAAATAAAAAAGGATTTTTACTTGTATAAATCTAATTTGAATGTATTTCTTTACAGTCTTTAAAATGATTCTGTTTAAACAATGTTAATATTCTCCCAAACTAATCTCTTAAAGCAACTAATAAAACAGAACAGAGGAAAGTAAAAGAGGCCCAGTAACACCAGAGCATGTTCTACATGTGTTATTCACATCATGAGCGTTAGAGGGCACATCTCATTGTCATTTACACTCATGTTGTGGATTAGAACTCAGCTGAACAAGCAATAAATTAGTCGTCTGCAAGCAGATTTATCTTACATACTATCAGAACAATAATGCTTCTTTACCTCCATCTTACATGCTCAATGATTTTTGGACAAACTGACTTTAAATCTCTTTAACCAAAACAAATTTACACACAGGGTAAAATGCTCAGTAATGAATAGGATCACAAAGAAAAGTTCTTATATTATCCTCTGAGTAAGAAAAACAAAGAAACAGCATGTCATGTTCATGATGTTAAATCATTATGTAAAGTGATGTGTATTTGACTAGAGCAAATACCTGACCACGACTCCTGACAAGCTTTCTGTCTGACCCATCAGATCAGGTTAAATACTCAGTACACAGGTTATTAACATGTCAGTCTGAACATTCTACATACCACAGTGTGTTGACTCCTCGTGTTGTTCCTCACAATACAAGAACAATATGGATCAAATCAAGATTCCATGGAACAATCAACTGACTGTCTCTGTGCGAAATTCTTGTAACAGGATTTTGGCATGATGATGAAAAGGCAACACTGAAACAGTTCAGAAAAGAGCACAGGAAATAGTCTCTGAATGTATGAATCACAGACATATTTCCTGATCTGTGAGACTCATCATCAGTTTTACCCAGATTCCCTTCCTCAGTCCTTTCAGACAATTTAGTCACTTCCCTTTGCATGTACGATTCTATCAGTTCTGATGGCTGATGGCTTTGTTAAAGGTTTGTGTTGGATGAATCCGTCTATACTGATAATGAGTGTGTAAGGGAGCAGACAGGTTCTAGAGCTCATCTCTGGCCGTACTATCCAGCGAGGACTGGAGAACATCTGTGTTCTGAGCCTCAGAGCTCAGCTCCTCCTGCTCACGACTCTTTCGTGAGCGTGCACGGTCCCAGTCGGTGTATATGGCCTCGTTGTCCCAGACGGTGGAGGTTTCTGTGTCACTGATATAGCCCGGGTCGCCCGTGTAGTGTGTGGGGTACACCAGCAAAGGCTCGGACGAAAACGCCTGCAGGTCCCTCCGCTCAAAATGAGACATGTACTCCTCACTGCAGAGACAGAGAAACTTTAATGAACGTGCATTAATGAACATGTGGAAAGAGGAAATTACAGTAGTGAGCATAACTCATAGACAGAACAACAAATGGAATGAAGACAGATACATGGACAGATGTAGTACACAGACGGACAGATCTCTCACACTGGGTGTTTGTTGTACATGACAGGAAGGAACTCATCCACTGGTAGCATCTTCTTCAGAGGTTCTGCACGCAGAAGCTTCTGAGCTCCATGTAATGAGATCATGTAGCCCAGCGTCCAGTAGGAATAGTCTGCCACCACCAGGTTGTGGATATTAGGTACAGACTTCTCTGGGTGATCCACCTGCATCCTCTTCCTTCCAATATAACTGTAAGAGATGAAAAGAGAAACAGCACAGCACATGATCATCCAAGCCTTTCTTTATCAACAGATTCAAGCCATCAGAGCGCTCTAGTCTCAAACTTCTGAGCGTATCCTTGTGTATTTACATTAAGTCCCAATCCAGCCCCTGAGCTTCAATCTCATGCATCAGATTCTGCAGGCGACGTTTGAAGAAAACCTCAAAACGCAAGTCATCCTCAATCACCAGAGACACCTTCAGCCCTCGATCCAAAATCTACAACACACAGACACATGTATGTCAGTGGTGATGTCCTGATAAATAAAGCTGCACATTCAAATCAAAATGGCCGGTCTTGGTGAAGTATTAAAGTAAAAACAGTGGATTGTGTTGTAAATTTAGTGTGCTTAACAGCACATTTACTGTGGTATTGAGAATCGTTTTCTTGGTGTGGACTAGGAAAATGTTGAAGCCATTTCACACACCTCAGTCCAGATGTTGTAATGTGACAGAAAACAGCCTAGTTCTCCTTTAGTGAGCGGCCGTCCGTGGTACGGATCACTGTATCCAGGCAGCATCTCAATGCCCAGAGCCTGAATCTGACTGGTGTTTAATGCCCTGAAAGGCAGTGAGAGACACACATCACGTGTATGTGAGACCATCTTTATGATTGTACCAGAGAGGTGTGAGAAAGGAATTATGGGAAGCTGATGTGTGCTGATGTTCTGGAAGTGTTCGTGTATACATATGAAGTAGACAGTGTGTGTGTTTGAGACATACTTGCCATCTACAGCCGCGATGATCTTGCATGTGATGTCTTGTTCATACAGAGTTCTCAGCATGCGCTCTCTGCGATCAGATCGTCTGCCCAGGTTGATCATGAACACCTGAAAACAGATATCATGTGACTGGTGCAGAACCCCACCTGATTTAACAGTTCTTCACCTTCACACAGGTGTGCAAGCAGAAGAACCACAGCTGTAGTTCATCACATTAACTGTGAACATGACAACCACAAATTCTACAGAACAGACTTGTATCATGTAGATGAAACTCACAGTTCTGAAAGGTCCTGTCAGGTTGTGAAACTCACCTCATCAAAACCCAGTTTATCAGGCTGCTTCTGAGCAACAGACACATACACAGATGTTTCTGCTGGAGGTCCACGCACTGAACGCAAACACACACAGAACAATCAAGAACATTCTTTAACACTCTGGATTTCATAGTCATTGGGGGAATGTCAAGGTAAAATAGGACAGGAACACGGTTCTGTAGATACCTGTTGATATATCACTGAACTCACCCATAATCTCCAGTTGAGAGTGTAGAAAACTTTCTGCCTCATCCTGCAAAATATTATGGGAGCGCAGGGGTACAGGAAAGTACCCATAAGGCTCTCTGTTGCAGATGTACATCTGAACATCTAAAGAAAATCACATCAAAATATAATAAGCAACAAATGCACAGTGAGAAGCAGCTTTATGTAGCATGTGTCTCTGACCATGCTACATAAAGTAGCATGGTCTACACTGCGTCCTAATGCAGATGACTGGATCCAGAACAGAGATCAATATCCTGCCTTATAAATCAACGGAACATCTAAAATGATAATTTACTCTATAAAGTCAATCAATCCACAAACATCACCAGACGAAGATCAGTTAGAATCAAAGGAACCAGCACAGACACTCAGGTGTGACAGACCTGCCATGCGTGCGGAGAAAGCAAATATGATGATGTCATCAAAGGCCCAGCTGTAGTCGGGATGGGGAGGGTAGAAAGTCAGCTGACGGGATGCCTCCTTCCTCAGATCCACCAGGTAAGTGGAGTGCACCATGGGAACAGCAAAGCAGCCCTTCCTCTCCTGCCTCCTGATGGGCATGTAGGCTGGTGTCCGCTTGTAGTACCCCTACACACACATATGATCTGAGGTCAGTTTATATGCGTTTGTTTATCTTTTCTGCACTGTCTGTTTTCACCACCCTCACACACCTGAGATGTCATGCCACACCAGAAGTTGGAGTACGCAGCTCTGGACTCCAGCATGGGTGCGACAATGGTCTTATTTTCCTTCATCAACTTCCATAAAACATCCCGGTTTGTCAGTAAATTATCACAGTCCACCATCTGAGTAGAAAAAGAGAAACTTCAGGCTTCCTATGAAAAGTGCTTCAAAACAGTCACAAGGTTCTGCTTTGATAAGATGCTACCTTAGAACATAGTTGCCTATGTAGGCAGTGAGGCAGCTCACTATGTGTTGGAACAGAGCTATAGTTTTACACAGCACAGAGACAGCAGTCACTGGTGGTTTACCTCAACACAGACAGACACACGGATTGATTATAACCCTACAGTTACACCAAGAACTGTAGACACGCACACACCAATGAGAAACTTTATGACTGAGATGTTGAACAGCAGATTAAGGAGAAAGAGCAAATCAAAGGGTTGGTAGAACAGAGAACTCTAAATAAACACACAGAGCAGAAAATCTTCACAGAGCAAAAATAACTGAACCTCTTTGAGTTCCTTCATTGCTAAACCGTATATCTAACTTTGGAGAACTAAACATTCAATCAACTCGCCATGGAAATAGTCCCGCCCTGCAAAATTCTGGTAAATATTTAACTCAGAAAGACTCAGCACACTACAGAAGTAAAACATGTTTAATGTTGACCTGAAAGCAGGTGATGAGGGTAAATGCTTTCACTTCAGGGGTAAAAGGGTTGCTTCAGTCACAGAGACACACTGAGCTAGAGGGGGTTTTTAAAGAAGTACCAGAAAGTAATCAGCCCACATGTCCCGCGCTGTCTCCAGTGCCGCCTGCCGCAGCTTCATCACATGCTCATAACGAGAGTTAGTCCAGTGCTTCGGTCCGACCTCGTCCTCATATACACTGACACACACAATTAATGACATTCTGAAATTACAGACTGTTCTGATGTTCTCTGAGGCAGGAATTTATGTTGTTCAAATATGAGTATATAATAACAGCAAACTTTTCATTTATTGGCCCTTCCACAGACTTTACTAACATAAATGTTTAGCTTTGTGCTTCATTTAAGCTTCATTTCAGGTTTAGACTCATGTTCTACTAACTGAGATATATTATTAGCTTAGGTTTAGTTTAGGTTCAGTTTACATTCAGAATTGCCAGACTCACCTGGACTCCTCCTGTGGTCTCCACTCCACATAATGATAGAAATTCTGAACGTTTATGAGCCACTCTCTCAGAATCGCAGTAGTGTTGTCTGAATTATGGTCTGTTGCCACCCTGAGGAAAGAAAAGATGTTTTGAAATCTGCATTTCATACAGGTTTTTACCACATAGACATATTATAGAAATTCTAAAACAAAAATGAACAAAGCAAGAATCATATGCAGAGATTTTCTATTTTTTGTAATGTTGTATATGCGTTCATGTTCAACACTGTAAAATGACTCCATATTTAACTTTCATTAAATGAAGCTTGTCTTTGGAGTTTGGCTGCAGACCTGATGATGAGAGCCAGAGTTCTGTGCACACAGAGAGCTGCCCAATCCAGTGTGTGTGTGTGTGTGTGTGTGACAGCTGATACACATCACACACATTTATAAAGAATGCCCACACTGGATCATGAGGTGTTAAAAGTAATTGATTAGTGTAAAATTAAATATCTAAACAACTGAGTTTATCAGTATAACTGAGTTTATAACTGAGTTTATAACTCCCCCCCAAACAAAACCTTCATCCACCCAAAGCGTTCAGCTTTGTCAAGTGACGGTGTGTGTGTACCAAAAACTTATCAGCCTTTCATCTGCTTCACTGTTCGCTCTCTCCCTCTCACACAGACACACACACCCCAACACAGAATGTCCGGCTGCGTTCCAGAATATTCCTGCAGCACATTCCATTCCAGACTGATACATCTAGCTGATATATACCTGTATCTGCAGTGGATGTATCTACACTGAATTGATCTACAGTGGATGGTTCTTCAGTAGATGTACAGTTATCTTCAGCAGATGTATCTTCAACAGACGTATATAAGTCTCATTAAAGAAGAGTTGGTGAAGAAATGTGCTCGAGAAATGTGCTTTTGTTTCTTAAGTACTTTGGCTCCTCTCATGAGCATGGGAACCTCAGCACTCTACTGTAATGTTCTGGTCATGAAGCCAGCTTCTAGTTTTCTTTTTTAATAGATCTTTACATTATATATAATTTGCATGTGTGCTAAAGCACAGACAGACCTAGAATCATTTAAAAGCTAAAGCACCAACAATACAGAGTTATAGAAGCTATTTTAGAAGTAGCGTTAGGCAGTACTGAGTATCATGTTGTGGTGCCAGTGGCTGCTGAACACATCCAAACAGCTTCTGGTCCTCTTGGACCACACTGAGTTGCATGTGGTTCAGTTTTGGTCTGTTTGTGGCATCAACACAAACCCTGGTTGTTAACTACACATTCTGAGAGCTAAAGCTGCGCACACACACATACACACCAATGAAACTCTTTTAAACAGATGGACACAGAAGATATGATCTCTGATATTTTATATGCAGCTTCACTTTTCAATGACTCTAAACCAACTGCTGTAAAGTAGATTTTTAGTGGCTATGATTTTCATGTACAAAGGAATGACATTTAAAAATCACCATGTATCTACTGTTATCATGAAAAAACCTAACAAACTTCTACCAGGAGCTCATCAGAAATGCAACCAGGAAGCGAGATAAATATATACGAGGTGTAAATATATTTATGTATGTATGTAAATATTTATATGTAAATACAGAAGCAACTAAACCTGGCAGATGAGACAGTGATGGATTGTTTTCTGAAGACTTTAGATCCAGGACCTTCATGTGGATTCATGTGCTCTGCTGTTGTTTCTGTGCCTGCAGCTGCATACTGAAGACAATGTTCAGACTGCACATACTATTGCCATCACTGCAGTACAGCCAACTAGGTTCACACGCAGAGGATGCATCTCAATGCGATGTAAACAACCCAGTTTGATTCAAAAACACTGGAGTTTAATTGGAAACTAACACTGTACATTACTCTGTGAACAATATAACATGTTAATGATAAAGTCAACAGATGTGTGCCTAATGGAGAGCACAGCCTCTCTTTCTGTGAATTTCATTCAATAAGCCCTCACTGTTGTTTCCATCAGCTCTGAGACTCTCGTCTTCCATTACACATCCTTTACTCCACCATCCGCAGGTTACAGCGACACGTCGGCGGGTGGGACTGGCTCGGCTGGGGCATGAATGAAAGTCTTGTGTGGACTCGTCTGAACTCGCACAGCAGAACCACTCGTGTTCAGACGAGGATCTCACACATCAGCAGATAATAATGTCCACACTTCATCTGATACAGATCTGATACAGCGGTTCACAACCTCACAACATCACCCCGCCGGTCCCGTTTCAGTTACACAACGGGAAACAACACGCAACTCACCACACGGCCATGCGGTCTTTGGGGTAGTTGAGGCGGTCGATCGCACCGAGGACGTGCGGCAGGGAGTGCGCGGAGTTGCGGCACACGAGCGTGAGCAGAACCCGCGGCGCGAGCAGCGCGGACTCCGGGCTCCAGCGCTCCTCCGGGAAATACGCTCGAACCGGGCCGGTCCAGAGCAGCAGCAGCAGCAGAAAGAAGGCGAGCGGCTGCATCATGGCATGAGTAGATACATCAGAAAGCGGACAAGCAGGCGCAGAACTGACCGACCAGCTACCAGCGACCGACGCCGATTTACTGTCAGCCGGCGTTAAAACGGGCGCGACTCTTGGTGGTCCATGAAGGAGAATTAAAGGGAAGGTCTTGTTGCTGAAACAGAGAAGCTGTGGTGCAGATGAGAGGGTGGTGGATGTCTTGTGCTCAGTCGTGCAGTTAATGACAGAGAGAACCACTATAATGAAACATTAACATGAAACATTAACATCATTAACATTAACATGAAACATTAACATTAACATGAAACATTAACATCATTAACATTAACATTAACATTAACATGAAACATTAACATGAAACATTAACATGAAATATTAACATGAAACATTAACATTAACATGAAACATTAACATTAACATGAAACATTAACATCATTAACATTAACATGAAACATTAACATGAAACATTAACATTAACATTAACATGAAACATGAAACATTAACATTAACATGAAACATTAACATTAACATTAACATGAAACATTAACATTAACATTAACATGAAATATTAACATGAAACATTAACATTAACATGAAACATTAACATGAAACATTAACATGAAACATTAACATGAAACATTAACATTAACATGAAATATTAACATCATTAACATTAACATGAAACATTAACATCATTAACATTAACATTAACATGAAACATTAACATGAAACATTAACATGAAACATTAACATTAACATGAAACATTAACATGAAACATTAACATGAAACATTAACATTAACATGAAACATTAACATGAAATATTAACATCATTAACATTAACATTAACATGAAACATTAACATGAAACATTAACATTAACATGAAACATTAACATCATTAACATTAACATGAAACATGAAACATTAACATTAACATTAACATGAAACATTAACATGAAACATTAACATGAAACATTAACATTAACATGAAACATTAACATGAAACATTAACATGAAACATTAACATTAACATGAAACATTAAACATTAACATGAAACATTAACATGAAACATTAACATTAACATGAAACATTAACATTAACATTAACATTAACATTAACATTAACATTAACATTAACATTAACATTAACATTAACATTAACATTAACATGAAACATTAACATGAAACATTAACATTAACATGAAACATTAACATGAAACATTAACATTAACATGAAACATTAACATTAACATTAACATGAAACATTAACATTAACATGAAACATTAACATGAAACATTAACATGAAACATTAACATTAACATGAAACATTAACATGAAACATTAACATGAAACATTAACATTAACATTAACATTACATTAACATTAACATTAACATTAACATGAAACATTAACATGAAACATTAACATGAAACATTAACATTAACATTAACATTAACATTAACATTAACATTAACATTAACATGAAACATTAACATTAACATTAACATTAACATTAACATTAACATTAACATTAAACATTAACATGAAACATTAACATAAACATTAACATGAAACATTAACATTAACATGAAACATTAACATGAAACATTAACATGAAACATTAACATGAAACATTAACATTAACATGAAACATTAACATTAACATTAACATTAACATTAACATTAACATTAACATGAAACATTAACATTAACATGAAACATTAACATTAACATTAACATTAACATTAACATTAACATTAACATTAACATTAACATGAAACATTAACATTAACATTAACATTAACATTAACATTAACATTAACATTAACATGAAACATTAACATTAACATTAACATTAACATTAACATTAACATTAACATGAAACATTAAACATTAACATGAAACATTAACATGAAACATTAACATTAACATGAAACATTAACATGAAACATTAACATTAACATTAACATTAACATTAACATTAACATGAAACATTAACATTAACATGAAACATTAACATGAAACATTAACATTAACATTAACATGAAACATTAACATGAAACATTAACATTAACATTAACATTAACATGAAACATTAACATGAAACATTAACATGAAACATTAACATTAACATGAAACATTAACATCATTAACATTAACATTAACATGAAACATTAACATGAAACATTAACATGAAACATTAACATTAACATTAACATGAAACATTAACATTAACATTAACATTAACATTAACATTAACTCTACAGAGGCGCGCCTTCATTTGAGACCGCCCCTTTAAGAGAGGCGCGTGCTGTGAGAAAGTTCCAGAGCGGTCACGCGCACGCGCACGCGCACAACATTACTGCTGCATGAAGAAAAGTTCATCAACAAGCGGAGAAGTGAAAGTGTTTATACGGCCCACAGCTGTACAACACGTACATATGTGTTTACATTAACAAAACTACAAAACTGTGTCCGAATTGTGTTTAACTTTGTTAAGTATTTCTAGGATTTGTATTTAGTGAGTTTTGTGCCCTTTTTATTCACAACACGAGATACGTGAGTGTTTATTTTTTGCCATCTTTCTTCATATGAAGAATGTATGTGATATTTTAAAACACTTACATGTAGAAAACATTCGTGTTTAATTTATTTTAAGTAATATAAGTATTTTAAATGAGTTGTGACACACTGTAATGTGAATCCATGGACCTCCTTTAGTTTTTAGGTTGTGCTTTTGGCTGTCTGCAGAGCTGCTGTTAGTTGTGTTTTTAATGTGACATTAAATGGTTGTTTTGCAGGTTCATAAACAGGGCTTAACTTATCTGAAAGCTATAAGAAGATATTTTTGTTTTAAAGATATTTCGTATGTTTATATGTATATGCTAGATTTCAGTACCCACATGTAGCTCTATTTAAAGAGTGTATTATGCGCAAAAGTTTGTTGATTATTTTTATTAAAACCGGGAAGTTATTATGAAGGCAGCAGCTGGTCAGACTACAAATATATGTGATATGTAAAGATATCCAGATGCATGATGCATGGTGGTTGTGTTTTGTGCTCTTTGTATGTGAATGGATGTGACTTTCTTATTCATTCCGTATGTTTGTATTTTCAAGCCCAATAGCTGTTTCTTTCTATGGAGGACAAGATGAAGAGAAGCACTGCATCTAACATGAATCTCTCTGAGGAGAGAGAGGAGGAGGAGGAGGAGGAGGAGGAACCTTCTCCAGAGCTCAGAACCAGCAAGAGCAGGTCCGTGATGCTGGATCCACAGAGGCATTTGTTTGACATCAAATGAATAAATTATGGATAGTTATAGTATGTATGTCACTTAGAGTGACATACCTACTATAACTGAAAAACATTAAAAGAAGAGAAAGAATGAGGTCTGTAAAATATCTAAGAAATAACTAAGTCAAAATATGTAGGAACTTTTTTATAAAAATTACATTTAGGATTCAGTGTCCTCAAAATGAATCTGCTCAGCATCTTCGTACATCAGTGACTTTGGAGTTATAATGACTGTCTGTCTGTACATTATTATATATACATATATAATACTGTCTGTATATTATTCCATGGTCCACATTACACGGTCCACATTATTCCCGTCTTTTCACTGTTAACAGGAAAAGGAGATCTTCAGAAGCCAGCTGTGTTTCTATAAAGAGTAACACATCAATTCAAATTCCCCCTCATCTCAGTGCTGGAGCAGTGACCGCTGACCCTTTGTGAGATCATTAATTTTTGACATGAATGATGATTAATAATGAAATAAAGGGTATATAATGAATGTTATGTATATATGTATAAAACTTAGGGACCTCAAAATGATACATTGAATAGTGCTTGAATGAGTAATTCATGTTCTGCACCCAGGTGCCTGCAGTCTACTTCAATAGTACAGTATGTAAATACAGCATCTTAGAATTCTGTTTGTAATCAGGAAACCAATTATTATTTTGATATTTACATTAGTTTATTTCTGAACATTTTCTTTCTTCGTTATTTTTGCAGTTTGGATAGAAATGATCAGACTGCAGACCTGCAGCAGGATTCTCACCAACCAGTGGATGATGTTCTGCAGAGAGTCAAAGACCAACACAAAACCAGCATGAAGACCAAGTATGAGAGTTTATTTGAGGGAATCAAACTACAAGAGAATCAAACCCTCCTGAAGAAGATTTACACACAGCTGTACATCATAGAGGGAGAGAGTGAAGGAGTGAATGAAGAACATGAGGTTTTACACATGGAGAAAAACCCCAGAACACAACACTTACAAGACACTCCAATCTACTGTAATGACATCTTTAAACCCTTATCTGCACCAGGATGTGAGGAGAAGAGAAGAGAGAGGAAAGATAAAATCAAGACTGTTCTTACTAAAGGCATCGCTGGAATTGGAAAAACCGTCTCTGTGCAGAAGTTCATTCTGGACTGGGCTGAGGGAACAGCAAATCAGGATGTAGATTTCATGTTTGTGCTTCCATTTCGAGAGCTGAACTTGATTAAAGATGATCAGTACAGTCTTCACAAACTTCTGCTTGACTTTCATCCTGAACTTCAAGATCTGGACTCACAGATTTATGATGAGTGTAAAATTGTGTTCATCTTTGATGGTCTGGATGAAACCAGATGTACACTGATGTTTTCAGACAGTGAGAAAGTTTCTGATGTGACTGAGACTTCATCAGTGGGTGTGTTGATGTCAAACCTCATCAAAGGAGATCTGCTTCCCTCTGCTCTCATCTGGATCACCTCCAGACCAGCAGCAGCCAATCAGATCCCTTCTAAATACATCAACCGTGTGACAGAAATCCAGGGATTCAGTGACCCTCAGAAGCAGGAATATTTCAGGAAGAGAATCAGTGATGAGCATCAAGCCAGCAAAATCATCTCGCACATTAGAAGATCAAGAAGCCTCCACATCATGTGTCACATACCAGTCTTCTGTTGGATCTCATCCACTGTGCTTCAAAACATCCTGAAACAAGATGACAGTGCAGAAATCCCTAAAACTCTGACAGAAATGTACATCCACTTCCTGCTCATTCAGATAAATGTGAAGAACCAGAAATATGATGAGAGAAATCCAGAGAAACTCCTGCAGTCCAACAGAGAAGTGATTGTGAAACTGTCTGAACTGGCTTTCAAACAGCTGATGAAGGGCAATGTGATGTTCTATGAGGAGGACCTGAGAGAGTGTGGGATAGACATCACTGATGCCTCAGTGTATTCTGGGATCTGCACTGAGATCTTTAAGGAGGAATCTGTGATCCATCAGAGGAAAATCTACTGTTTCATACATCTGAGCTTTCAGGAGTTTCTGGCTGCATTTTATGTGTTTCACTACCATGTAAATACAACAATGGAGGCCCTGATGAATTTTGCTTCAGTACAGAAATTGCTTCAAGGTGCAGTAGATGATGCCCTGCAGAGTGAATCTGGACACCTGGATCTTTTCCTGCGATTCCTGCTGGGCATCTCACTGGAGTCCAATCAGAGACTCTTACAGGATCTCCTGACACACACAGTGGACACCTCAGAAACCATCAAGAAAGTCTTAAAACACATTAAAGCCAACATTAAAAGCATGAAAAATACTTCTGAGCACATCTCCACTGAAAGATCCATCAACCTGTTCCTCTGTCTGCTTGAACTGAATGATCAGACTCTGTACAGAGAGATTCAGGAGTTTGTGAGATCAGACCAACACTCAGAGAATAAACTCTCTGCTGCTCACTGCTCAGCAATAGCCTACATGCTTCAGATGTCAGAGGAGGTTCTGGATGAGCTGGACCTGAAGAAATACAACACAACAGAGGAGGGTAGAAGAAGACTCATACCAGCTGTCATCAGCTGCACAAGAGCTCTGTGAGTGTTTAACAGCTGTATTGGTTATGTGAGAGTTATGAATAACTAGGAATTGAATGAGTCAGTATAAATGTGAACTGAAAATTGTTTCACTCACTTTCAGACTTGCTGACTGTAATCTCACTAGTCAGTGTTGTGAAACTGTGGCTTCAGCTCTTCAATCCTCAAACTGTCCTCTGAGAGAGCTGGACCTGAGTAACAATGACCTGCAGGATTCAGGAGTAAAGCTGATCTCTGGTGCTCTGAAGAGTCACAACTGTAAACTTCACATACTGAGGTGAGTAGGAAGAGTGGAAAATAAACACCCACCAGCAGGCAAATGTGAATGTGAATTTTGTTGTGGGCAAAATCTCAGAATGACTGACATGATACACTTTACGTACTACTTATTCTAAATAAAACTACTGATTACATCAAAAGAAATCTTGTGTGTGTGTGTCTGATTTGCTGTCTGTTCAGCTGGTCAGTTTTCACTTTCTTCATTTTAGAGTCACAGAGAAGTTTGCAAAAGGAACTCTGATAATCTCGGGTCCCAGTGTAAGGTTTCATATTTCTTCCTCTGTAGGTTATCAGGCTGTATGGTGACAGAGAAAGGCTGTTGTCATCTGGCTTCAGCTCTGAGTTCAAACCCCTCACACCTGAGAGAGCTGGATCTGAGCTACAATCACCCAGGACACTCAGGAGTCCAGCTGCTGTCTGAGAGACTCAACCATCCAAACTGCTCACTGGAGACACTCAAGTAAGTTTGAATGTATTTGTACACTTTAATTTGTGTGTGTGAGCGTGCGTGGTGCAATCATCAAAGTGCGTGTGTGAGTGCTTGTTGTGTGAGTGATTTTTGCATTTAATTTTGGATTGAATGTGGACAATTGTAGGCTCTCAATTTTGAAATACTCCTCAGTGGTCGCCAACCCATCTATCACGATCGACTGATAGATCTGTGAGACTTTTCTTGTTGATTCCAAAAATAATATAAAAATAAATACACAAATACATTTTGCCTGATTAATATTCAGTTTTGCAAGTGCATCTCACACTTTCTCTTGATCTAGCTGTTGTGTTTATTTTTCAGTATGGCTGCATTTATAATGTCCTAAAGGGGCATTCACACTATGAATGATAATGATAACTATACAGATACAGTTTTAAAAATCATTCTAAATGGAATGGAATGGTATAGTCCACATCACAGCTACAGACAGCATACAAACCCTGCAAAGATACATTAGTAACATGCACTAATAAAATGCTAATCAACCATTTATTTCTTTCTCTAGTTTGGATTATGGAGAAGATTTTTGGATCACTCCAGGTTTGAGAAAATGTAAGTCCTGTCCTTTACATGTCTTCTCATACAGAGTTTGAATCTTTAAGGGTTCAAGCAGTAAAGTGAACTGTGCTGATTTTGGGTTTTCCTGGATACACATGCTGTGAATTATTAAATCACCAGATATAATTCAGCTGCATATAAATTCAGTTGTATGTAGTGTATTCAGTGTAATGCAGCTGCATCCACAAGATTTTAAACTAGTTCCTGTGGTCACTCACCTTCTCCTTGTATTGCCACAACATTTGATATTATTTAAACTTTCTTGTGTTCAGATGCCTGTGATCTCACACTGGATCCAAACACAGTGAACACCCATCTTGTTCTGTCTGAGGAGAACAGAAAGGTCACATATGTGAAAGAACCTCAGCTGTATCCTGATCATCCAGAGAGATTTACACATTGTGAACAGGTTCTGTCTAAAGAGAGTTTCTCTGGACGCTGTTACTGGGAGACTGAATTGAGCGGCAAGAGTTATATAGGAATAACATATAAGGGAATCAGCAGGGATGGAGGAAAACTCAGCAGGTTTGGATGCAATGAAATGTCCTGGTGTCTGTTTTGTGTTCCGGACAGATACAGTGC
The DNA here is from genome assembly GCA_036877525.1 of Chromobotia macracanthus. Classification (NCBI taxonomy): domain Eukaryota; kingdom Metazoa; phylum Chordata; class Actinopteri; order Cypriniformes; family Botiidae; genus Chromobotia; species Chromobotia macracanthus. Next base: position 8,361,539 of record JAZGTH010000019.1, read on the forward strand.
TTGGCACAATAATTTAAACAGAGACATAGCTGCCCCTTCACCTCACTCTAAGAGAGTAGGAGTGTATCTGGACTGGTCGGCCGGCACTCTGTCCTTCTACAGCGTCTCTGACACACACACACTCACACACTTACACACATTCAACACCACATTCACTGAACCCCTCTATGCTGGAGTCAGAGTTTATGACTGCTCAGTGTTGCTGTGTCAGATTGAAAAACCTCCTGTGAAAAACATCTGAGGGTGTAACTCAGTTTTGTACCGTGCCACAGCACGACTGTGAGAGTACACCTGCTGGGCATGTGTGAGTACATCCTGACACATCACAGATATTTTATATCCCATAATGTGAGTACATCCTGACACATCACAGATATTTTATATCCCGTAATGTGAGTACATCCTGACACATCACAGATATTTTATATCCCGTAATGTGAGTACATCCTGACACATCACAGATATTTTATATCCCGTAATGTGAGTACATCCTGACACATCACAGATATTTTATATCCCGTAATGTGAGTACATCCTGACACATCACAGATATTTTATATCCCGTAATGTGAGTACATCCTGACACATCACAGATATTTTATATCCCGTAATGTGAGTACATCCTGACACATCACAGATATTTTATATCCCGTAATGTGAGTACATCCTGACACATCACAGATATTTTATATCCCATAATGTGAGTACATCCTGACACATCACAGGTGTTTTGACCAGGGTTAAAAAATTAGGGTTTAAAAAGATGTTAACCCAGGCTAGTGTGTAAAAAGGGAGTGTATGTAGGACCTCTTGTTTTTTTTCTTGTGGATTATATCTATCATCAATATATGTCTACATATAATATATTGGGTGATTGTTTGCACGACACTTGTTTGAGAATGTTCCTGTATCATGTAATTTATGTCCTTCAAATTGACATAAGCTACAGTATAATGCGTTTGTTGTGTAGTTTGTTGCAAGTACACTTCACTTAATAAAATAAGTACATTGCTGAGTGTTTTATCTGTGTGTTGTATTTTGTTTAGATTGATAATTATCATTATCTTTATGTGTATGACTGTTACTCTGCTTCTGAATTAGCAGAACTTGCACGCAGCCACTACAGAACTCTTCACAAGACTAGAGATTTTGGGAAAGTGACAGCAATAAAACAACAGTTACATTGAAATGTTTTCAACAAAGAATGGATCGACTTCTGTCAGCTTGTTGAACATTTTTATTTGGATATTTTCACCATATGATGCAGAAGCAGCAGGAGTGTCAGTGTGACAATGTTTTCATGGTAACCAGATACAGTGTGAATGAAACTAGAGTGAAAACATGCAGTGCAGTAAACAGTCTCTCTTTCTGCACGATATCATGACAAATGTATACATTCAATTTCAAGGCAAAAATAAAACAAATGGTAAGCAGATATCTGTATTCATTCCAATATCATCGGCAGAGAGCGACATTAATTCACAACATAAATTGCAATGAGAATGTAATTACACTAAATGAAACTGAATTCTGTATTAACAGTAGAGCGCTAACACTGACGTCATACCGGATGTACGCGAATGCGATGACGTGTGGAGTTTCACATCCTGTGTGTACAGACAGGCCTGCGTCGATACGCGACTGTGATCTCTGTTTACATTCACACCTGTCGTGTTCAGCATTAGAGACACGATCAAATCATTTTACCTTCATACTGGATTGAGTCATCGAGACCAGGTGAGCAGAAACGAGAGTGAAAGAAGAGACGAGACGCGTTTCCAGACTCGTACTGAGTCCAGAATCCTTCATACTGCAGTGAAGATATATAACAACAACAACAGTGAAGATATATAACAACAACAACAGTGAAGATATATAACAACACAACAACAGTGAAGATATATAACAACAACAGTGAAGATATATAACAACAACAACAACAGTGAAGATATATAACAACAACAGTGAAGATATATAACAACAACAACAACAGTGAAGATATATAACAACAACAACAGTGAAGATATATAACAACAACAACAGTGAAGATATATAACAACAACAACAGTGAAGATATATAAAAAAAATAAATATTAACAATAACAACAGTGAAGATATATAACAACAAAAAGTGAAGATATATAACAACAAAGTGAAGATATATAACAAACAACAGTGAAGATATATAACAACAACAACAGTGAAGATATATAACAACAACAGTGAAGATATATAACAACAACAACAACATAAGATATATAACAACAACATGAAGATATATAACAACAACAGTGAAGATATATAACAACAACAACAGTGAAGATATATAAAACAACAACAGTGAAGATATATAACAACAACAGGAAGATATATAACAACAAACATGAAGATATATAACAAAACAACATGAAGATATATAACAAACAACAACAGTAAGATATATAACAACAACAACAGTGAAGATATATAACAACAACAACAGTGAAGATATATAACAATAAATATAACAACAGTGAAGATATATAACAACAACAACAGTGAAGATATATAACAACAACAACAGTGAAGATATATAACAACAACAACAGTGAAGATATATAACAACAACAGTGAAGATATATAACAACAACAACAACAGTGAAGATATATAACAACAACAGTGAAGATATATAACAACAACAACAACAGTGAAGATATATAACAACAACAACAGTGAAGATATATAACAACAACAACAGTGAAGATATATAACAACAACAACAGTGAAGATATATAACAACAACAACAGTGAAGATATATAACAACAACAACAGTGAAGATATATAACAACAACAACAGTGAAGATATATAACAACAACAACAGTGAAGATATATAACAACAACAACAACAGTGAAGATATATAACAACAACAACAGTGAAGATATATAACAACAACAGTGAAGATATATAACAACAACAGTGAAGATATATAACAACAACAACAGTGAAGATATATAACAACAACAACAGTGAAGATATATAACAACAACAGTGAAGATATATAACAACAACAACAGTGAAGATATATAACAACAACAACAGTGAAGATATATAACAACAACAACAGTGAAGATATATAACAACAACAACAGTGAAGATATATAACAACAACAACAACAACAGTGAAGATATATAACAACAACAACAACAGTGAAGATATATAACAACAACAACAGTGAAGATATATAACAACAACAGTGAAGATATATAACAACAACAACAGTGAAGATATATAACAACAACAACAGTGAAGATATATAACAACAACAACAGTGAAGATATATAACAACAACAGTAAAGATATATAACAACAACAACAACAGTGAAGATATATAACAACAATCTGATCCATTCGTGTTCCTGCGCTTCTTTACAGCGGATCATTCAGTCCGATATCCAGTGGTGGGTTGTATAAACTACTGAGACTAGTTTTACAAGTTAGTCATAAGAGTTATTTCTTAAAGACTGATCATAACATTTCAATGTCAGTAACATAAGGTAGCTTGGTCTATCTTGAATCCAAAAAGTGAGACTTGGCCTTAACTAATAGCTAGTTGGTTGGTCTAGTTGTTAAGACAGTCTTAACGTAGCAGTTGCCCTCAGATGTGTGACATTGTTGTTTATCAGGACAGTATTTAACTTAAGAAACTTACCTTGTGTTCTGGATTGTTTGAGAGTTTTTGTTACATTTTATTGTCTTATGTTTGCTTATTTTACAATTCTGAGAGATTTCTGTTTGAATGTGTGTCTTTAACTTTGTGCTTCCACATCAAGGCCTTGATTCAGAAAGAAGAACTCAACTCCAGCCCCCCACAATGAATTGCTCTGAGGAGCAGGGCAATGCTTCTAATACAAGTTTCTGCAGGAAGAGAGAGGAGGATGGTGCTTATCAGAGCCAGATATCCAGAGCAGCATCCCCAGAGCCCAGCTGTGTTACTGTGTGTAGTGATCAGTCCATGAGGCACCCCCCTGTGTTGAGAGATGGAGCAGTGACCTCTGACCCCAGGTACAGTAAAGAACACAGCTTTCAAGCTACATATGACACTAGTCAGTGATTGGCACGTAGGTTTAATAGACAAACATAAAATAGACAAACAGCAGACAGTCTAAAACCCTCTTTTGTTTGTGTTTGTTCAGCCTCTCTGGGTTGAAGAGACCCAGAGCAGCATCTCCAGAGCCCAGCTGTGTGTCAGTGAAGAGTGGTCAATCCATGCTGGAGCCCCTGGAACTCAGTGGAGCAGTGACCTCTGCCCTCAGGTATAGTTAGAAATCCACTTGTGCATTTGACAGAAGCTTTTATCCAAAATAACTTACAGTGAATCAAATCGACACCCTGCAACACTAGCTAGTGTTTCCTAACCCAGGATAAAGAGACCCAGAGCAGCATCTCCAGAGCCCAGCTGTGTGTCAGTGAAGAGTGGTCAGTCCATGAGGCAACCGCTTGTGTTCAGTGATGGAGCAGCGACCTCTGACCCTTGGTTAGTATAAACATTATAGTTGATTTAGTAGAACATTCTACAACACTTAAGCACTCATCAGTCTTTCAGTGGACAGTTTTGTCAATAAGATGATAAATGAAGCTTTAATTCATTTTTTATCACACACAAGGAGAGATGGTCATTCTGACACACTGGGATTACTGATGATGCACTCCAATGATCATATTGTTCTCATAACTGTCATTGTATTTTTGCTGCTCTTTTCTTTGCATGTTCTCAGCAGTGGGGAGATGCAGCCCGGTCTGAACTGCACTGACTCTTGCTGTCAGACCCTCATCAGACAGCACACCACAGAATCGGACCAGCAGACACACACACTGTTGGAGGAGACTGCAGACCTGCAGCAGGATTCTCACCAACCAGTGGATGATGTTCTGCAGAGAGTCAAAGACCAACACAAAACCAGCATGAAGACCAAGTATGAGAGTTTATTTGAGGGAATCAAACTACAAGAGAATCAAACCCTCCTGAAGAAGATTTACACACAGCTGTACATCATAGAGGGAGAGAGTGAAGGAGTGAATGAAGAACATGAGGTTTTACACATGGAGAAAAACCCCAGAACACAACACTTACAAGACACTCCAATCTACTGTAATGACATCTTTAAACCCTTATCTGCACCAGGATGTGAGGAGAAGAGAAGAGAGAGGAAAGACAAAATCAAGACTGTTCTTACTAAAGGCATCGCTGGAATTGGAAAAACTGTCTCTGTGCAAAAGTTCATTCTGGACTGGGCCGAGGGAACAGCCAATCAGGGTGTAGATTTCATGTTTGTGCTACCATTTCGAGAGCTGAACTTGATTAAAGATGATCAGTACAGTCTTCACAAACTTCTGCTTGACTTTCATCCTGAACTTCAAGATCTGGACTCACAGATTTATGATGAGTGTAAAATTGTGTTCATCTTTGATGGTCTGGATGAAAACAGATGTACACTGATGTTTTCAGACAGTGAGAAAGTTTCTGATGTGACTGAGACTTCATCAGTGGGTGTGTTGATGTCAAACCTCATCAAAGGAGATCTGCTTCCCTCTGCTCTCATCTGGATCACCTCCAGACCAGCAGCAGCCAATCAGATCCCTTCTAAATACATCAACCGTGTGACAGAAATCCAGGGATTCAGTGACCCTCAGAAGGAGGAATATTTCAGGAAGAGAATCAGTGATGAGCATCAAGCCAGCAGAATCATCTCGCACATTAGAAGATCAAGAAGCCTCCACATCATGTGTCACATACCAGTCTTCTGTTGGATCTCATCCACTGTGCTTCAAAACATCCTGAAACAAGATGACAGTGCAGAAATCCCTAAAACTCTGACAGAAATGTACATCCACTTCCTGCTCATTCAGATAAATGTGAAGAACCAGAAATATGATGAGAGAGATCCAGAGAAACTCCTGCAGTCCAACAGAGAAGTGATTGTGAAACTGTCTGAACTGGCTTTCAAACAGCTGATGAAGGGCAATGTGATGTTCTATGAGGAGGACCTGAGAGAGTGTGGGATAGACATCACTGATGCCTCAGTGTATTCTGGGATCTGCACTGAGATCTTTAAGGAGGAATCTGTGATTTATCAGAGGAAAATCTACTGCTTCATACATCTGAGCTTTCAGGAGTTCTTTGCTGCTGTTTATGTATTTTACTGTCATGTAAGCAAAAATGTTGACACCCTTAAGTTTGTTGATTTGGTTTATAGCTTTTTTAAAAATGCAGTTGATAAAGCTCTGCAGAGTAAATCTGGACACCTGGATCTTTTCCTGCGATTCCTGCTGGGCATCTCACTGGAGTCCAACCAGAGACTCTTACAGGATCTCCTGACACACACAGTGGACACCTCAGAAACCATCAAGAAAGTCTTAAAACACATTAAAGCCAAAATCAAAAGCATGAAAAATACTTCTGAGCACATCTCCACTGAAAGATCCATCAACCTGTTCCTCTGTCTGCTTGAACTGAATGATCAGACTCTGTACAGAGAGATTCAGGAGTTTGTGAGATCAGACAAACACTCAGAGAATAAACTCTCTGCTGCTCACTGCTCAGCAATAGCCTACATGCTTCAGATGTCAGAGGAGGTTCTGGATGAGCTGGACCTGAAGAAATACAACACAACAGAGGAGGGTAGAAGAAGACTCATACCAGCTGTCATCAACTGCACAAGAGCTCTGTGAGTGTTTAACAGCTGTATTGGTTATGTGAGAGTTATGAATAACTAGGAATTGAAGGAGTCAGTGTAAATTTGAACTGAAAATTGTGTTTCACTCTCTTTCAGACTTGCTGAATGTAATCTCACTGATCAGTGCTGTACAATTGTGGCTTCAGCTCTTCAATCCTCAAACTGTCCTCTGAGAGAGCTGGACCTGAGTAACAATGACCTGCAGGATTCAGGAGTAAAGCTGATCTCTGGTGCTCTGAAGAGTCACAACTGTAAACTTCACATACTGAGGTGAGTAGGAAGAGTGGAAAATAAACACCCACCAGCAGGCAAATGTGAATGTGAATTTTGTTGTGGGCAAAATCTCAGAATGACTGACATGATACACTTTACGTACTACTTATTCTAAATAAAACTACTGATTACATCAAAAGAAATCTTGTGTGTGTGTGTGTCTGATTGGCTGTCTTTTCAGCTGGTCAGTTTTCACTTTCTTCATTTTAGAGTCACAGAGAAGTTTGCAAAAGGAACTCTGATAATCTCGGGTCCCAGTGTAAGGTTTCATATTTCTTCCTCTGTAGGTTATCAGGCTGTATGGTGACAGAGAAAGGCTGTTCTCATCTGGCTTCAGCTCTGAGTTCAAACCCCTCACATCTGAGAGAGCTGGATCTGAGCTACAATCACCCAGGACACTCAGGAGTCCAGCTGCTGTCTGAGAGACTCAACCATCCAAACTGCTCACTGGAGACACTCAAGTATGTGCAACATAATCACATATCTTAACACATATATATCTTTGAGCATGAATGTAGTGCCATTTCATTCTTTTGTTACTACATCCCCTCATATCTGTACATCAATATATGTGTGCTTGTGTGTTTATAGTTTGGATCACGGAGGAAAGAGCAGAATTACACCAGGGCTTAAAAAATGTAAGTTTTAATAAACACCTCAGCACTAATATGCATAAAATACCTGATTACTGAAGATGTGGGGAAAGAGAGCAAGAGAGTCAGTTCTGGATGCAGCCAATGTTCAAATATAATATTATTACACATGATCTTAGTGTAAATGTAGCTGTAATTAGAAAGAATAAATACAAAAAAAAATCTAAATATGTGAGGAAACAAATGTGACTAGGATTAAAGGAGGACTTGTTGAGCTTTGACTTGTTTTCAAACCAAGCTTCACTCTTTCTCTCAGTTTACCATGTCATGAATGTTTGTTTTCATCTTTAGACTCCTGTTATCTCACTCTGGATTCAAACACTGCAGATTCTCGTCTTGCTTTGTCTGAAGGAAACAGAATGGTGAAGCGTGTGAAAGAGAAGCAGTCGTATCCAGATCATCCAGAGAGATTTGATTATTATGGTAATGTTCTGTGTAGAGAGAGTCTGACCGGACGCTGTTACTGGGAGGCTGAATGGACTGGGGTGGTTGATATACCAGTGGTATACAAAGGTTTAAAGAGAAAGGGTGACAGTAATGAATGTTTTTTCGGATACAATGAAAAGTCCTGGACTCTTTACTGCACAGATAGCAGTTTTTCTGCAATACATAATAAAAAAAGCATAGATATATCAGCTCCTTTTCCCTCTAAGAGAGTAGGAGTGTATCTGGACTGGTGGGCCGGCACTCTGTCCTTCTACAGCATCTCTGACACACACACACTCACACACTTACACACATTCAACACCACATTCACTGAACCCCTCTATGCTGGATTTGGGGTTTATCCAGGCTCTTCTGTGCATTTCTGTTAGATATAGAGGCATGCTAAACAGCACTTATGTCTTGGAACTTAACTTAGAAAGTTACATAAACATTTTTTAAAGGTAATTTCATAATACCAACACAGTCCCACTTAAAAGTATTTACAGGGATATTGATTTTGTTAAATGGGGATATAATAATTTGAAAAAACATGATCATATATAAAACTTTGTATAGCTGTGTTCAAATAAATAAGATTAGTGAGGCAGTGCTATAGCAAGTCTCTGTTTCTTGCTGCTTTTATAAAAAGGTTACCGCAAAAAAAATGGACATAAATATATGTGTAAGTAGTTTGTTAATGAGGTTATAGCTGCGTCATATCTTGAATAAAACAAGGCCACTGAATGTGGCCACTGGAGTCTGTATGTGTATGCTCAGTTCAGAGTGTGCAAAATGTTTGTTCATGTTTACACTGTTTATTTCTTCTGAACCACAATGTGTGATTAGTAAATGCTGCACATACTTTGTTTCAATACTTATTCACTTATTAATATTTAACATGTTTCGTCTGAATCTTATGTTTGTACATCAGGTCCCTGGTATTAAAGGGAAATTGACGTGTAGTTTTGTAAGATACTGTGTTTGTAAGATATTTTGGAAATTGTTGCTTTAATACCTTTACTTGAGCATTAGAAGTATAGGGCATTAGTAATGGCACAGCTGACTGTAGTCATGACAACTTGCAGTAGTTACGTGGCAGGATGCTGAAGTCTGTGACCCTGTTTCCACCTGATATTAAGATCTTAGACAATCTGATCACATGTGGTCAGCACTATATAGGCTATATAGATGGTTAGGGTTAGGGTCTAAAATCGTAATGGTTTTGTGATCAGATCACTCGAGCCACATATGTAGCACAAACACTATTGTGTCCTGATGTGTCCCACATCTAAAGATCACAGATCCATCTGTAAATGAACTGAATTGTTGATTACATATCCATTTCATGATCTTAATTCCATTAAAACAATTACCCAGCTGTCTCTTTAATATAAATTGTCAGTGTTTAATGAATTCTGGGAGGTAATGTAACAGCTGCTTTGTTCTCAGAGAAGGTCACCCTACACCAGTCATGTTCCCGGAGTTTAGCTCCAACCTACTCCCACACGCCTTCCTGGATGTTTCTAGTTCCAGTCCCGGTGCTTTGATTAGCTGCTTCAGGAGCTGAACTCTGCAGGTCTGTGGACCTCATTGGGGAACCTCTGCCCTAAACAAACTAAACCAATAATGAGAATTTAACTTCAGAAATGACCTGCAGTGATGAGAGGCGAGGCAGACGCAGGTAACTGTAGAAACAGTAATAATGGCTGTGTGACCGGGTTCTCTTCAGGTAAGTGAACAGGCCATGATTGTTACTGGAGATCAGCTGCTTCAAGAAGCTCTGCTGGAAATGTCACTCGATGACGCCACGGCCCGTTTGCATATTAGTGACACGATTGAATCGTTTGGTTTCGCTTCTCACTCTCCCAGACTTTCTCCAGTCAAGATGAAAACTTAACAAAGCTGTTCTCATTCACGACAAACACATAAATGTAAGTTAATGCAGCAGCTGTACGGGGATTTCGGATATATTTACATATATATAATATACATATACATGCACAGTCATCATTAGAAAGAAGTGGCTTGTCTGTTTCTCACAGGTTTAAATGAAAGCGCTGAAAGAAGATAATTTTCATCCAAAAAGTGGCTTCAGTCCAGCTCAGTTTATGACTGCGTGTGATGTGTGTGAGTTGATTTTGATACACGTTTGAGATGTAACACATCAGATGAAATGTGGTCTTAAGCACAATTATCTGGAGACTTACATAAAACAGCATGTTTATAAGCCCAAACATTCAATGACACACACGTTTAAGATCAGCAGACTGGCAGTCAATGTTTCACAAACGTTTTACTCCAAATGATTTCATTCAGCACAGATTTCTGTAACAGCTTTTAGCTTTTGAGGCTCTACGATCACCACTAACACACACACACAACATTTCTGTCAGCCCAAACCTTTAATCTGTAAAATAGTTTAAGTGAAAAAATACATCAAAACTTGAGACACATCTCACCTCATTTTTATAATTCAACAGTCCTTTATCAATAGTCAATATAATGGTAACACTTGACAACAATGAAAAATTTTACTTGCATTAACGAACATTAACAGAGAAAATACATTTTAATTGGTAGTTTACATTAGCTAATGCATTAACATTAACAAGTGCAACCTTATTGTAATGTGTTACCAATTTAATATGTACGTATAAAAATTATATATTTTTATTTTTTGTTCTTCAAAACATTATCAAAACATTCTAAATAATGTTTTAAACCACATATTTAACAATCTTTATCTTCATCTAACAATTACTCAGAGAGGCCGTTAAGATTTAAGACATTGAACAGTCTAATATGGCCCTGAATGTACAGTTTAAAAAACAGAACAGAAACAAATATGGTTGACATCTTAATAAATCAGTCAATTACTATAATGTTTTGAACAAACAAAGAGCTTTGTATTCCCATGACAGGTACCCCTAAAGGGAACCTGTTGTTCTACTGCAACAACACAGGAGAGTCTGGATAAAGCACAAATCCAGCACAAACAGGTTCAGTGAATGTGGTGTTGAATGTGTGTAAGTGTGTGAGTGTGTGTGTGTCAGAGACGCTGTAGAAGGACAGAGTTCCAGCCCACCAGTCCAGATACACTCCTACTCTCTTAGAGGGAGGTGAAGAAGCCGGTATATCTGTCTGCTTTAGATTGTGACAAGCAGAGTAACTTCTGGTAGAGCAGTAGAGATTCCAGGACTTTTCATTGTATCCAAACCAACAGTCCTCGCTCAGGCCTTTTCTGCTGATTCCTTTATAAACCATAGAAATTCCAGCTCCCCGCCCGCTCCATTCAGCCTCCCAGTAACAGCGTCCAGTCAGACTCTCTCTACACAGAACCTGCTCAAAGCACTCAAATCTCTCTGGATGATCAGGATACAGCTGAGGTTCTTCCACACGCATGACCTTCCTGTTCTCCCCAGATAGTATGAGAAGAGTGTGTGCTGTGTTTGGATCCAGTGTGAGATCACAGGCATCTGAACACAAGAAAGCGTAAAGGAGAGAACTTACGAAATATGTAATAAAATCTTTCACAGCAATTATGTTTATACAAAAAACAAACTGAAATTTTAATCTTTTTGACAATGACCCATTTGAGGGGATATGTGTCTGTGTATGTTTGTGTTTGTAAACATACATTTTCGTAGTCCTTTTGTAATCCTGGTCTCTCCTCCATAGTTTATGCTACAGTAACATATAAGCAAATTACTGGCATGATTATACAGTCATATTTAAATGTTATTATTACTTATTCCCCGTTAGTGAATAGGAAATGATTTTAACATACAAGAAGTGAATAATATGAAAATGTGAAAAAATGAAGGAAGCCACAACAATTAGGAAAATAATCTTTAAATCTTAAAAGGGGCGTGTCCAGGGAGACTCAAGCCCCTGCCCCTTATTTGTCATAATGTAAATGTAAGTAATACAGAAAATGTACATTTATCCTGCTACCATGCTTCTGTAAATGTAGCACATGCATAAGTTATTCCTAATTTTAATAAATCATATTCAGTCTGTTTTTATCCAAGGCCATTCAGCTCATATAGTTTAGTACATTCTGGTGTTATTAGCTTGGAGAAATACATCTGTATTGAAATTAAATCTCAGTCAGTGTCAAACTCTGTAATGTACAGAATTGATATATTGGATTTTATGATATGTCTCATTCATATAATACAAACATAAAGTTTACAACACTAAACATGAACATGATTGCCTTCATGATTCTCACTGTTTTGTTTGGTAAAGTAAAAGTTAATTTTTTAACAGTTTTTTTTTTAAGTTTTGTATTTAATTATAATTTTGTTAATTGAAGTAATTGTTTTAATAGCAAAGATTCTGAGCCACTGAGGAACACCTACTGAATCTGACCTGGAACTTCAAAAGTCTATCACAGAATTCTCTGTCAAAGGGTTATGCTTTTAGCCATAAATAGAGTAAAAGTTATGTCTGATATATGTAAAACATTTTATCATAAATTACTGTAATCTTTTAGGAAAGGTCAATAATAGTTTAAGGTACTATGCTGCTGTAGTCACTTTCAAACAGATAACAAACACTGAGATAAATCACTAGATTACTTATGCTGAACTCACTTGAGTGTCTCCAGTGAGCAGGTTGGATGGTTGAGTCTCTCAGACAGCAGCTGGACTCCTGAGTGTCCTGGGTGATTGTAGCTCAGATCCAGCTCTCTCAGGTGTGAGGGGTTTGAACTCAGAGCTGAAGCCAGATGACAACAGCCTTTCTCTGTCACCATACAGCCTGATAACCTATAAACACACACACACTTCAACAGACAAATCATCTACAGACACACACACACAAGGACAATCTATACACACCATATAGAGGTGAGTACTGACTGCATTTCCTGAAAGGGGAACATATGCTATTTAATACCTCAGTATGTGAAGTTTACAGTTGTGACTCTTCAGAACATCAGAGATCAGCTTCACTCCTGAATCCTGCAGGTCATTGTTACTCAGGTCCAGCTCTCTCAGAGGACAGTTTGAGGATTGAAGAGCTGAAGCCACAATTGTACAGCACTGATCAGTGAGATTACAGTCAGCAAGTCTGAAAGACAGAATTAAATACAGCACCAGTTAATTTGAGCTGTAGTATTTTATCTCAGTTCTCAAACGGTTTAGTGATATAAATACTGCAACATTCTAAACAATATGAACCTTTTGCTGTATGTTTTTTTTATTTGTAATCTTAAAGCTGCAATCTTTAACCTTTTTGGTTAAAAATGAACAAAAACAGTTATTGAGCAAGTACATGACAGTGAATTTTTAACATGATCTCTCTTTTACCCTCATTCTCAATGGTAATTTTATAATAATGATTTACAATTTGAGCTGTCAGGTCCAATTTCACAAGAAAAGTCAGTATGTAAACAGAAAGAAGCTCCAGCTACTATATTGCATGGCTGGGTACTGCATATGGTACAGTGTGTTTGTAGCTTGTTCTTGCCTCAAGACAGGCAGTGTTCCAAGATAGTGACATCTAGTGTAACTGGTACATTTCACTTTTGTGTAATGTAATCAGAGTAAACAGTGTGGAGTAATGGAGAGCAGGAAGCAATTGTTATATGGTGATGCCTGGAGCTGCAATATTTGTTAATGTAGTCATGAGGCAGAATATAAATTGTGTAATTCTGGAGATGCATGTGCCAGCCAAATAACTCCCCAAAGTGTGACATTCAACATGGGGTTGAAAATCTAATAAATCCTGAAAGTTTGCATTAAAATGCAAGAAACTATTTGCATATTATTTATACAGTAAAAAATTGTCCTATTTTTATAACATATAGGTGTTATACAACATAGAATTATAGTTTTAAACCACACGTATAAACAAATCAAATCAATCATTTTTAATCAGACTATAATTCCATGACGATTTTGTGTAAATATGAGCTTCCATATCGCTCTCTCTTTTTCTGGCCCTGGGGGAAAGTGCTGTCACTCCTCTCACTTTGTTCAAAATCAACTCTGTGTGTGTCTCCTAATCTGTAAATCTTGTGATATTGCTTAAAAATCACAGAATTTAAAGGAGCAATACTCACAGAGCTCTTGTGCAGCTGATGACAGCTGGTATGAGTCTTCTTCTACCCTCCTCTGTTGTGTTGTATTTCTTCAGGTCCAGCTCATCCAGAACCTCCTCTGACATCTGAAGCATGTAGGCTATTGCTGAGCAGTGAGCAGCAGAGAGTTTATTCTCTGAGTGTTTGTCTGATCTCACAAACTCCTGAATCTCTCTGTACATAGTCTGATCATTCAGTTCAAGCAGACAGAGGAACAGGTTGATGGATCTTTCAGTGGAGATGTGCTCAGAAGTATTTTTCATGCTTTTGATTTTGGCTTTAATGCATGTTATGATATTCCTGATGGTTTCTGAGGTGTCCACTGTGTGTGTCAGGAGATCCTGTAAGAGTCTCTGATTGGACTCCAGTGAGATGCCCAGCAGGAATCGCAGGAAAAGATCCAGGTGTCCAGATTCACTCTGCAGGGCTTTATCAACTGCACCTTTCAGTACATTGTAGATTAAATCAAAAAACTGTGACATGTCTGATTTTTGATTATTATAATAGTAAAACAGAAAAAATGCAGCCAGAAACTCCTGAAAGCTCAGATGTATGAAGCAGTAGATTTTCCTCTGATAAATCACAGATTCCTCCTTAAAGATCTCAGTGCAGATCCCAGAATACACTGAGGCATCAGTGATGTCTATCCCACACTCTCTCAGGTCCTCCTCATAGAACATCACATTGCCCTTCATCAGCTGTTTGAAAGCCAGTTCAGACAGTTTCACAATCACTTCTCTGTTGGACTGCAGGAGTTTCTCTGGATCTCTCTCATCATACTTCTGGTTCTTCACATTTATCTGAATGAGCAGGAAGTGGATGTACATTTCTGTCAGAGTTTTAGGGATTTCTGCACTGTCATCTTGTTTCAGGATGTTTTGAAGCACAGTGGATGAGATCCAACAGAAGACTGGTATGTGACACATGATGTGGAGGCTTCTTGATCTTCTAATGTGCGAGATGATTCTGCTGGCTTGATGCTCATCACTGATTCTCTTCCTGAAATATTCCTCCTTCTGAGGGTCACTGAATCCCTGGATTTCTGTCACACGGTTGATGTATTTAGAAGGGATCTGATTGGCTGCTGCTGGTCTGGAGGTGATCCAGATGAGAGCAGAGGGAAGCAGATCTCCTTTGATGAGGTTTGACATCAACACACCCACTGATGAAGTCTCAGTCACATCAGAAACTTTCTCACTGTTTGAAAACATCAGTGTACATCTGTTTTCATCCAGACCATCAAAGATGAACACAATTTTACACTCATCATAAATCTGTGAGTCCAGATCTTGAAGTTCAGGATGAAAGTCAAGCAGAAGTTTGTGAAGACTGTACTGATCATCTTTAATCAAGTTCAGCTCTCGAAATGGAAGCACAAACGTGAAATCTACACCCTGATTGGCTGTTCCCTCAGCCCAGTCCAGAATGAACTTCTGCACAGAGACGGTTTTTCCAATTCCAGCGATGCCTTTAGTAAGAACAGTCTTGATATTGTCTTTCCTTCTTCTTTTCTCTGTGCTATATCCTGGTGCAGATAAGGGTTTAAAGATGTCATTACAGTAGATTGGAGTGTCTTGTAAGTGTTGTGTTCTGGGGTTTTTCTCCATGTGTAAAACCTCATGTTCTTCATTCACTCCTTCACTCTCTCCCTCTATGATGTACAGCTGTGTGTAAATCTTCTTCAGGAGGGTTTGATTCTCTTGTAGTTTGATTCCCTCAAATAAACTCTCATACTTGGTCCTCATGCTGGTTTTGTGTTGGTCTTTGACTCTCTGAAGAACATCATCCACTGGTTGGTGAGAATCCTGCTGCAGGTCTGCAGTCTCCTCCAGCAGTGCTGGTTCTGTGGAGCAATGAGCAGAATCAGCAGAACTGGATCCTTCCATGACCTTGTGGATTTGTAGAACAGGACTAGATCTCTTTCTACACTGAGGACAGTCAAAGTCTTCTGGTGTACTGGTCTGGTCCCAGTAACAGTTGATACACTGTCTACAGAAATGGTGTCCACAGGTAATAGAGACTGGATCTGTGAGCACCCGTTCACAAACTCCACAACTGGACCCACTCTGGATCAGAACATTTCTCTGCATACTAAAGAAACATACTTTTCTGAATCCCATTAAAGGGTGAGAGTAGAGGAAATATTTGCTGGCTGAGCTACTGTCAGGTCCGACAAGTCTAATACTCATCAATATTCTTCTATTCTCATTTTTGATATTTTCAATTCAGTGACTAATACGTTGTACCATTTGCATTATTCTGGTGTAAATTATCATTTTGAACACTTTCTACAGGGGTGGACACACTTTTAAATGAAAACAATCACCATACCTAAACACCTCTTATTTATTTTGTTTATAAAATGTCATCTTGTCTAGGCTAGAAAACACAAAAGCCAAAATCTTAACTGTAAATGTAGGTGCAATGTTTACAAATTAAAAACAGATTCATTTGTAGGTTCTGATAATGCATTCTAGAGACATAGCCTTATGAATCAAAGTATTCAGTCAATTCTACATCTGCGCATATTCAGTCAGTTTTGTCTTACCTAGTGTCAGAGGTCAGTGTTTCTTCACTGAGATCCGAGGACATAACTGTAGATCCGTTACTCCTCATAGATACACAGTTGGATACTGGAGATGCTGCAGTGGCCCAATCATCCATCTCCTCCATCTCCTCACTGAGACTCATTGTAGAAGCAGTGCTGATCTTATTAACTTCTATCTAAAGAGACAGCCATCAGGCCTGAAAATACAAGGATTAAACACAGTTCACATCATTCAAAACAGATAATTAAAAATGCTTACAGCTGCTGTAATTTTAATTAAAGTTGTATAATTCTTTTCAAACAAGATGATCATAACATCATATCCTTCAGAGCAACTTCACAGTTCAGACAGGTCGTGCATATATACATGACATATACATACATTAAATACTCCCTCTTTTGTACCTGGCTGTGCATATAAGCTGCAAAATGAATAAATGTGAATATGTATAACGGTCTATTCAACGTTGGTTAAATGAATATCGTCATATAGCATTTACTGTATGTGGTTTTCTCTGCCATACAATCAGATGTTAAATAAGATTGAAGAATCAGTAAGAGAAATGTGCGTTGCTGCTGAGAACCACGTTTGAAAACAACAGCCCTTACGATAAAATGCTGTACCGTGGTCTTACGATAAAATGCTGTACCGTGATCTTACGATAAAATGCCGTACCGTGGTCTTACGATAAAATGGTGTACCGTGGTCTTACGATAAAATGGTGTACCGTGGTCTTACGATAAAATGCCGTACCGTGGTCTTACGATAAAATGCCGTACCGTGGTCTTACGATAAAATGCCGTACCGTGGTCTTACGATAAAAATGCCGCACCGTGGTCTTACGATAAAACACCGTGGTCTTACGATAAAATGGTGTACCGTGGTCTTACGATAAAAATGGTGTACCGTGGTCTTACGATAAAATGGTGTACCGTGGTCTTACGATAAAATGCCGTACCGTGGTCTTACGATAAAATGCCGTACCGTGGTCTTACGATAAAATGCCGTACCGTGGTCTTACGATAAAATGCCGTACCGTGGTCTTACGATAAAATGCTGTACCGTGGTCTTACGATAAAATGGTGTACCGTGGTCTTACGATAAAATGGTGTACCGTGGTCTTACGATAAAATGCTGTACCGTGGTCTTACGATAAAATGCTGTACCGTGGTCTTACGATAAAATGTATGTACCGTGGTCTTACGATAAAATGCTGTACCGTGGTCTTACGATAAAATGGTGTACCGTGGTCTTACGATAAAATGCTGTACCGTGGTCTTACGATAAAATGGTGTACCGTGGTCTTACGATAAAATGCTGTACCGTGGTCTTACGATAAAATGCTGTACCGTGGTCTTACGATAAAATGGTGTACCGTGGTCTTACGATAAAATGGTGTACCGTGGTCTTACGATAAAATGCTGTACCGTGATCTTACGATAAAATGCCGTACCGTGGTCTTACGATAAAATGCCGTACCGTGGTCTTACGATAAAAGTGTTTAAAAAGCAATTTACCTGATCTGCATGCGTTTGGGTTGTGAGGGAACCAAAGAACAAGGAGAACATGGACAAATATCAAAACTATGTAGTGAAACAACGATACGTTAGTGGTTACTATGGTCTTAGTACAATACTGTCGTGGTTCACTACAGTACCACACACCATGATGAACAGTGTGGATTATTTCAAATGATAAAGCTAACATAAGCCTTAACATGCTGTGGCTCAGTGTTACGTGTTATAACTATTTATCGACTTACTGCGAACGTCTTCAGTAACTGCTGGTTTCCGGCAAGCTCCTACTTTCGTTTTGACGTCGATACGTACTGGGATCCACCCCAGTGTGCCCATAACAAGACAGTGAATCCCAGACAGACAGAAAGAAAATGTCTGCTCTGGTTGTCATGTCAACCAAACATTGCTCTCGTTCTTATTTCTACTGAGCCCTAAAGAAACAGTGCAGGAAAATAATATGGGATGCGAGAAACAAGTATTTCCAAAGCTCTGGCGTCTCCTCAATAGCTTTTGTGTTTAACAATTCGGACAGTTTATGCGCATCTGCACTCACAACAAACCTTCAACAAACCTTCAACAAACCTCTGTCTGTCTAACCAGCGGTCTCAGTGAGAGTAACACGGAAAACAAATGCGTGCAGACACTGAACACTGAGACTGTTTCAGTGAGGGACTAGTGCTGAACCTGCCCGTCGTTTCTTTCTCAGTCACTTGTACTGATGCCTGTATTGATTCTCTCTGTTCACTAAGGGACGCAGTGTGAAGCTGTCAGCAGTCTCAGACTGAAGACAGCCTTTGTTTCTCGTCTTTGGTTTTTAAGCACGTCTGAAGTGTAGCCTTCACAGTCTCAAATCACCCACAATCCTTTGCACACGTTCCCAAAACATCACAGTAATTCCCTGACACTTTCTTCGCCCAATTTCATTACGAAATGTAAGACAAAAATGTTTTCAGAGACGAAGGCGTTTATGTTGTGTGTTATCTGGTGATAAATTAACTGCTACATTTGCTAAAAAATAATACTTTGCTAACAAGTTGGTAAAGAGTAACTGCACGCTTGTCCAAATTGTCCTGTAACTCATAACCTAGGGGTAGCTAAAGTTCTTACAACAGTAACATTATAACTCACATTTGAATTATGAATATGTGTAATTTATGTTAATGTGTAAGTGACATTAATATTACAAATGTAAAAAGTTTTAATGGTTTTAGGAAAACTGCTCAATGTCATCACTGCTGTGATCGTGTTCAGACGGATGACTGTGTTCGGAGGAAAAGATCATGTACTGTAAGTGTTACAGTGTTTAAATGTCTGTTTATCTGTATATTACTGAACATTGCTTCTAGTGTAATTGTTTAACTACGGTGCTGGTGAAACAGGGCAAAAATGCAAGTTACTTAGAAGCTGTAAGTTTAGCCACTGATGTTAAGTTAAAATGCCTGGGTTATGAAATATAAAGTAATTCAGCATAATTTGGACTTAAACTCCATGTGCACAATTTAATACTGATGCTGTTTACTTGCATATAATTTGTTCTTTCAGCTTTGCTTTCTGTTCACTTTGTTGTTCAGAGGAGCTTCTTCTAAAATAATCCTGAAGTCAACATATAGATGAAAACATCTGAATTAAAAGGAGTTGATAAAGAGCATAAATTGTATGCACTGAAGACTGATGATGCACTTAGGACTTAAAAATGACAGACAGGCCGATCAACTGCAATGATCAATTTGATTTATTGAGACAAAATAAGAGGGCAAAACTGTGCTGCTGAACAAGTGTATTTCTGCCATTGAAAAAACTCAATTTCATCCTTAAAAAATATGTAACCCAAACAACATTCAGAAGAACTGCAAAATAATCTACTACTGTAGAAACCTGGGAAAGCAATGTGTACTGTAAACTCTTCACCAAAAATATACTCATAAAATTCATTAAGTAATGATATAAACATTAATCAATAATATTTACCTTTAAAGCATAACAACCTCTTCCCATCCTTTATTGATAACCACTAAATCCTCTTTTTATTACCCAACACCAAATTTAATGAATAATTGTAACAGATAATAAATTAACCATCAACAAAAAGAAATTTCTCATGCAATAATATAAATCACCAGATGTTTTTTAATTTGAGAGCCTAAACAAAAGGGGTTGAGAACTCAGCAGACTTCATGGCTGCAGTATTCAGGGTCAGGATAGAGCCTTCAGGTCCCAGTAATCACCTTGCAGGAGTCAACCTCACTTACACCACACTGGTCCTCCAGAGCACACCCTTCCAAACGTCTCCTAATCTGAGGCCTGATCTGAGGTCTGACAGAAGAAAGTGAGGGGTCACAGGGAAAGTTTTTTTTACAGATACTGTAATGTAAACTGAGCAATCATCACATGACAATTTACACATATATATTTTAATTATATATCATATTTATCATATGTTTTCATAAAAAACAATAGCTGGAACAGAGGATCTGTGTAATATTTCCATGAACAATAAAGTCCTATACTTAATATTTATAATCTATGTCAGTTTAAATTAGATTAAAGACCCATCTCTACATTTAACACCAGTGGTTGTGTGGTGTTTATTCTCAATAAGAACTGGTGATGATGTTTGTGGAGATGTTTAATCTTCCTCTGGTGAATCTTGAGAGATTTCATGTGTTTGTTATTTACTGTTGATGTTCATCTAAGACTGTGTGACTGTCAGTCAGTTGTAGTTGTGTTTATGCTGGGCTCTTTCTCTTCTTGTTCGTCTTCATATTGTGTTTGTTAACAGCAGGTATCATCACTAATGACTCAGTCATCACCTAATAAATCCACTAATTTTCTAATTAACAAACACTGTTTCAGTGCTACTTTTAGATTGGAACTAATACTGATGATTTAAGCTATCTACTTAAACACCACTCATCAAAGCATCTTTACACCACTCGAGCCTTTCTTAAAAACCTCCTCATCTGAACCTCGATAGTAAACTCGAACAAGTGTTTCATAAAATTTCTCTGGCAGGATACTGGTCATCTGTTAGTACAAGAGATGTAAGACATAAGATTTGTAAGTTTGTAATAAAATAATACTGAATACTAAACAGTGTGTGCTACAATATATTGTGTACATTTAAAGAATATGTACTTTAGAATATTTTTTAAAAATTAGCTAATGTTTGTTTAATGTTTAACTTGTAGTATTCTACATGACCTCACTATGGGCCATTTTTAAATCAACATATTCATATATTTAATTCAGCAATCTGATTCAGGAATTCAGTTATATATTCAGTTCATCTCACCACTTTTTTAGACTGACATGAAGGCCAAATGAAACACATTGCATTGTGGGATACAATATATTCACACAGTGTGCTCTGGTTGTATACTGCACATTTTGCACAGTATGCATACTTAATTTCTTAGTGTACTGAGCAGAACACACTTAATTTATTTACAATTAAATCATTAAACCTTTCTATGAGGAGTTTTGTTAAGATGCACTGTTTAATCTTACTTTGATTTTACAAAAACATGTACCTCATTTTTTTTAATCTTGAAGGCTTTATTGGGCTCTTTTTTACTGTAGAAGTAGACATTTTCAGTGAGGTCTTTCCCCTTCATGCCATGATCCATTTTAACCATCTGGATGAGAGAACATTTCTAAATGAATAACTCCAAGTGTAGAAATGGAGAGGAACAATGAAAAGTGTATTTATAGTAATAACATACATCAATCTCAAAATCTTCATGATTGAGTTTATGTTTCTTCACTGCTTCCCTCCAGTTTTCCTTTAGTCTCTTCTGTAGGATTTGAGAACATCAGGTTCAGTTTGATATTAATCCAACATCTTATAAAATTAATTCATTACTGAATGTATGTTTATTAATTTCATTAATGCCATTTATTAGTGTTACTATTTTACTCCATTATAAATAAACTATTTAATTCACTGGTTCTCAGTTCACCTACCGAATCCATGTCTTCTGGTAGTCTGGCCTCTTTCACAAACTTTGGCAGGCGTCTCATGGCAATATCTTTCACGATGTTTCTGGCTTCCTGCAGTTCTTTTCTTGGGCTGCGTCAGGGTTTTTTTCAGAGTACAAGATCCACTCCAAAATATGATCTGTTTGAAAAACAAGAGTTTAACTGCAACCACAACAGTAAATACATCACATGTAGCTATGACACCTCTGTTCTTCACTTCATACTCCCACACTCATGTTCTGCGCTGACCTGTGAGTCTGGTGTATTCTGCCATGTTATCTATGGTTCTGGAGAAATGGAAGTGACCATCAGCTTTTACTAGGGCATCTTTAATCCTAATAAGCAAAGAGAAACATGCATGTTTTTCACTTTATTTTATTAAATAATAAACAATCATGCATACTGTGTGCTAAATTAGCTAAATTAAATAATATGTAAAGCTAATTAAGTCTAGAACAGGGACAGTTAAACTGATTTGGATTATTTGCTGCCTGCCCCGTTCACTGGACTGTCTCATGTTAATGATTGTTTGCTCGCCTGTAGCACGATTACTCTTCTGCCTTGTCTTTGCCCTGTCTGTCTGTCTGTCTGTCTGTCTGTACAGCCTTGCACATGGATCCTTGTGAGTGTGCCCCTTCATTACAATCACATTCACAACCAGGGTTGCTTGATTATGACAAAAAAATCATAATCACGATTATTTT
This sequence comes from Chromobotia macracanthus, assembly GCA_036877525.1. Classification (NCBI taxonomy): domain Eukaryota; kingdom Metazoa; phylum Chordata; class Actinopteri; order Cypriniformes; family Botiidae; genus Chromobotia; species Chromobotia macracanthus. The sequence continues at coordinate 8,384,445 of JAZGTH010000019.1, forward strand.
GACCAATACTGAGATCACAGTTTTTAACAGGATTGCTCACTGACTTTTTGTCCATTAAAAAAATAACAAATCAATTGTGAATTCAGCGGATTCAACTGAAAAAAATCAATTTCGTCAGAATAAATTAGATCAGATGTGTTTGTGCTCTGCCACAACCTACTGAAACTCCTGAACATACATTTAACATTTTGGTAAACCACATTTAACACATGCCGCAGCCTCAGTGGAGATCACGGTTTCTTTAAGGGAAGTGAAGAAAAGGGCGCACTGTGGAGTTACAACACAGTGACAAATCAGAGAATCTTTCCAAAACGAATGTGGTACAATAATTGTTTTGTCTCAATTACGTTGTTTTTCTAATCGTTGAGAGCTAAAATTGAAATGGAAAATTTATGATGCCCTGTTTACAACTATAACAGAATAAATGCAAGTTTTTATGCGTAATGTACAGTATAATAACTTCCTGCTACGGCAACACAATGGTAATTATACATTTGACTGCTAAATGTTGTGATTGATCAGAATCAGTTACTCCAGAGAGCTGTGTAATAATAATAATAATCGGTAAAGCCTGCTGTAAATCAATGTTACTGTATACCAATGTTCACAGCTCACATGATTTCGATGATGTTGACTGTCTTGTGCTGGTAGGCCTGACGATGCAGATTGTATCGGGTGCAAAACATGTCATAAATATTGTCTTTCTCCTGTTAGAAAAAAACAACACAAAACAACCATTTGTGGTGAATTTATTTTCCATAGATTACTCGAATGAAAAAGTGCACTATTGCCCATGTGTCTCACTAAACTGACAGCTCATGATGTCTTTACTGCTGAGCTTGAGACAAATACGAGAGACATCCAAAACATGTAACACTGGATAAGTAGAGAAATAAACAATACTTGAGAGGGTCTTAATAAGCAAATAACAACAAGTTTGAAACACTAAAGTTTATTTAATCTGTAATTTTGCCAGTTCAAATTTGTGTAATACCAGTTAGTTAAGCACTAACACTAAATTCTTTGCTGAAGTAAATTCTCTGTAAACTCCTTTATATAACTCACTGCAAAGTGAAACCAAATCCACATTCAAGGATTAAAATATTTTCTTCTCTTAGTAAAAATGACACAAAATTCATGTACAGATAAACAGAAATGATCAAACGTATACCTTGTCCCTGAAGCAGAGGTATTTTCCCCCATCCACCTCACATACTCGTGTGAGCTTCAGCAGGCGTTGATGGTCAAAGCTCTTTGAAATGCCCAGGTGATGACAATCACTGCGAAACACAAACGTAATGAAGCTAATGTCATGGTGATAGGGAAATGTTAAACCGTTTCCTGGTAAACCACATATACCACACACACACACTGTGTGCATCTGCTCCTTTCTTCTCATCTTTGTCTTTAATTATCTTTAAATCTTTAAATTATCTTTAAATATCATTAATTTAATTAACTTCATGTCTGTCATATTAATTTCTCATCTTTACTCAAGAGGAGAGTTTTATACAGCTCTGGTTAATATTTTTAATAATACTTGTTATATATATTTAATAACTACTTGTTTAAATTTTTTTTAAATAATTTTGTTCATATTGTTCTGTGTTTGGCATAGTTTTATCTTATACTGTATATATGAGACAGACTTTTATGTTTTGGTTTGTTTGGCAGTAAGTTTAATGTTTCTACACAAAGAGTCACTCCATTCTTGAGAAGTTGATTACATTTTGCCCATTTTGAAAATGTTTTCAGTCAGGAGAGAGATTTTTCAGAGGCAAACGGGGGAGTGTTTTTTAAAGAATGTATGATCCATTCATAGATATCCAGGTGATATTAACCAATTAAACAGTAAACTGAATCAGTTACATTGATATTTATTTATAATATTATATATTTACCGTGCAAAATAATCCCATTTATCCACATCAATGCCGGTGCGTTTATTTGCCACAATCTCGTACAGGAAGGATTTGTCTTTAGTTCTGCCTTTTGCTGACCACTGTAAAAAAACAAATATTTGAATCAGTAACAGTATCAGAAGTGAACCGTTTGCTGTGCTACTTTACTGAAGTACCTCTTGTAATATATCCACCCCCTGGATTAATTCCTCAATGAAGGTCATGTCTTCCTGCAACTTCAGCCCATGCTTCTCCATCTCCTCTTGTAGTCTGTTCTCTTCTACCATGTGCTCAAACATTTTAATTGAGGCCTCTTCATGCTAAGCACACATACACACCAACACAGATTAACACAGTACACATAGGGTTTATTTTAAATCATAACATTAAGGATAAAAATGAACACAAATCATACTGTCATAAATATATGAAACAGAAAATGAAACAGATCGTAGCAGTAAAACAAAATACACTTAAATTAGGAACATTTCATGGAGTTTTTCTTCACCTTCATGTATTTTGTTTTAAGGATTACTGCAAAAATGATGATACATTACATACAATGATACATTTATATCATAGATTCATATACATGAAAGTTTTGATGCTCACCTTCCATTTACGTCCTGTAATTAAGAGATTTCAACACGTTAGCTCCATGAGGTGACCATGTTATTCAAAACAGCTTTTATTAGATCAGTTTAGGGGTTTGATTTACTGAGTGTCCATTTCATCATTTATGAAAATGAGGAAATCATTTCTTTCATTCTTTAATCACCCTTATGTCATTCCAAACCTGTGCCCTATTATTTGTTTTGTGGAACACACATATTTTTCATATAATTTTTTCGTATTCATTCGTAGTGTAAGGTACAGTTAAATAGTTAGTACTTATACACTGTGACACTGTGACAGTAGAAAAGTAAAAAACTCAGTTATTTACCAGGTTGGGTCTCAGGGATGAACATGATATCAAACAAATGAGAGAATGGACCATGACCTGACAAAAAAAAAACAAATGGTATAACTATATAATTTGGTGATACCGCCAGCATGTTTGTTAATATTATTTAACTCCCATTTACATATTTGAATTATTTGAATGAAATTACAGATTAAGCAATCACATTACTTATTATTGCCATGTGGTCTGAATGTGGATTTTGATCTGAGTTGCTTTTTACAAATTAAGTGATCAAATGTATATGATTAAAACTAAAAGTTGTATATAAAAGTGGGGTGTACATATGTCAATGAGGGATTGTTTGCGATTGTATGTGTTTAGATTTCTTGATTTCTTTTTCTTTTGCATATGGGTTCAATAAAGAGACTTTTAATTGCTTTTAATAAGCTTGTTAATTAATTATTGAACACTGATGGTGATGGCACTGTTTTCACGTGCTTAATATTCTTCTTTTTCCTAACTTGCATGTGTTTTGAATATTTCTTTAAAGACAATATAATTTCCACATATAGTATAAATATTTAAATATCTGTATTTAAGTATCCCTGTCATATCAGTTAGTTTTACCTTCTAAAATGTTTATTTATATTAAGTATGTATGTATGTACGTGTGTGTTTGTGGCACTCACCTAAATCATGGCACAGACCAGCGATCTGGACACACAGTTTGTCTCGATTGGTAATGTTGAGCTCTGGTTGTTTCTCTTGTAGACTTTTAACCAGACATCCTGCTACATACGCCACCCTTCCACACACAAACAACACATCTGATAACATTTCTAGAGTCTAGTTCATGCAGTGAGGTAAAACATTTAATATAGATTTGATCCTTTAAAACTATGATTTTACAATCAAGACTTAAAGATTGTTCTCATTTTTAAATGCCATTATTTATTTAAAATAAATTGTATCAAATAAATACATATGCATTACCCGATGGAGTGCTCAAAGCGGTTGTGTGAGGCCCCTGGATAAACCCAGTACCCTGCACCCAGCTGTTTGATATTACGCAGTCTCTGAAACTGAGGTGTGTCTATAATCTTCACCAGCAGAGGGTGCAACTCAATATGACCGTGAATAGAGTCATTAAACATCTACAGGATACAAAAGGGAAACTATTTAAACGAATTATGATTATAAAGAAAACCCCAAATTTGCCCATAGAAATTAGATAATTAACCAAATATGATATAAAGCATTCTTGTGGCTTAATCTAAAGATCAGCGTTATGCCATGTAGAACATTACTGGAGATATGAGAACGTGAGCTTGTCCTCCAGGCCATCAGGCCATCAGGACAATACTAACCTGACTATACATCTGTAACATAACATCACCTGTATACCACAGCCTGCTGCAGGTCAGCATTACTGCATTAATGCACTGCATGTTTGCACTTTTAACTTTTAAATTATGTAAATATATTTCGGACTTTTGCCGCTACCACCCCATATCCATCCATTCATATCCATATGTATACTTGTATGCATATATATTTCTTGTTTTTTTTCTCATTCTATAATGTTTATTGTGTTGTCAACTTATACAAGTTATATACTATTATGATTCTCTTAATCTTTATTTTCTTAATCTCAACTGTTTTGATTTTCTATTTTTTATTTCTAATTTTTAATGCAAACTGTGAGGATACAAAGCAAAGTCTTTCAAAGCATTTCACTACATATCGTACTGTGTACAGATGTGTATGTGAATGACCAATAAAACTTGAAACTGAAAGATCACAGTGTCTTACAGGGTAGCTCTGCTTACCCCTGGGCTAATGTACTGCTCTCCCTACAGTTCCTGTTTTTAATACTAAGCTTACCTTCACCTCTTCTGAAAGTTTATTCTTCGTCTGTAAGGAGTATTTATCTTCGATGTTCACCAATTCTGCTGTGATTTTCTCTTTCATATCTGTGGTAAAAGCAAAACCATTTCATATATTTAGTGTACAAAATATTTTCTTTCGGTTTCATTTTAGAATGTTACCTGTTAAGGACTGCAAACGGTAATGTGTCACAAAATAACATTAAAAATGTACTAGAAACCTTAATCGTTTGTTTATATTATTGTTCTATAGCGTTATAGCGTTCTCACATAAAACCATATTAACTTTATATCAACAGTATTTCTTTATTTCTTTAACCGTGTAATACATCATTTTTATGAAGGCAGGTTTATCTTAAGATATCTCCGGTGTAGCTTTCAGAGTATGTGAGTAACCATAGCAACTTGCTCTGTGATCAGTGAACACGGGGCGACACAGTTTCAGTATTACAGTAACATAATGAAGGTCATTCATTTCAGCTGTAGGCTGGAGTCAGAAGAGAAGCGACCCTCGAGCAGAACCTGCTTTCACCAAAGGGTTTCTGTTCCACAGCTGTGCAGCAATGATTTATGGAATATTTTAGACATTATTAGATAGAAAGATTTTTTGTCAGTGTAAAAATAATCAGTGATGTTGAATATTGTCACTTACTACATCAGCTGGCAAATTTAAATCATTTTACTGATGACTATTATTGAGCATGTGGCTTAAGAACACTTTTGTCAGGTAAGGGAGAAACAAAACCGGAGCAACAAGCGAAACAAAACCGGAGCAACAAGCGAAACAAAACCGGAGCAACAAGCGAAACAAAACCGGAGCAACAAGCGAAACAAAACCGGAGCACAGAGAAAAACGCGACGAGTAAACAACCAGACGAAGAACCTGACGAGACCAAACGAGGAGCAAAAACAGGATGCAAGTACACGCAACAAGATACAAGATTACAAAGTATAAGATAAAACGAACCGACACAAGACAGAACACACGGGGCCATTAAATAACACACAGACAGACAGACAGGACACACGGGGCCATTAAATAACACACAGACAGACAGACAGAACACACGGGGCCATTAAATAACACACAGACAGACAGACAGGACACACGGGGCCATTAAATAACACACAGACAGACAGACAGAACACACGGGGCCATTAAATAACACACAGACAGACAGAACACACGGGGACCATTAAATAACACACAGACAGACAGACAGGACACACGGGGACATTAAATAACACACAGACAGACAGACAGAACACAGACAGAACACACGGGGCCATTAAATAACACACAGACAGACAGACAGAACACACGGGGACATTAAATAACACACAGACAGACAGACAGGACACACGGGGACATTAAATAACACACAGACAGACAGACAGAACACACGGGGCCATTAAATAACACACAGACAGACAGACAGAACACACGGGGACATTAAATAACACACAGACAGACAGACAGAACACACGGGGACATTAAATAACACACAGACAGACAGACAGAACACACGGGGACATTAAATAACACACAGACAGACAGACAGAACACACAGGGGCCATTAAATAACACACAGACAGACAGACAGAACACACGGGGCCATTAAATAACACACAGACAGACAGACAGAACACACGGGGCCATTAAATAACACACAGACAGACAGACAGAACACACGGGGCCATTAAATAACACACAGACAGACAGACAGGACACACGGGGACATTAAATAACACACAGACAGACAGACAGAACACACGGGGCCATTAAATAACACACAGACAGACAGACAGGACACACGGGGCCATTAAATAACACACAGACAGACAGGACCCATTAAATAACAACAGACAGAACACACGGGGCCATTAAATAACACACAGACAGACAGACAGACAGGACACACGGGGACATTAAATAACACACAGACAGACAGACAGACAGGACACACGGGGCCATTAAATAACACACAGACAGAACACACGGGGCCATTAAATAACACAGACAGACAGGACACACGGGGCCATTAAATAACACACAGACAGACAGACAGACAGGACACACGGGGCCATTAAATAACACACAGACAGACAGACAGAACACACGGGGCCATTAAATAACACACAGACAGACAGACAGGACACACGGGGCCATTAAATAACACACAGACAGACAGACAGGACACACGGGGCCATTAAATAACACACAGACAGACAGAGAGAACACACGGGGCCATTAAATAACACACAGACAGACAGAGAGAACACACGGGGCCATTAAATAACACACAGACAGACAGAGAGAACACACGGGGCCATTAAATAACACACAGACAGACAACACACGGGGACATTAAATAACACACAGACAGGACACACGGGGACATTAAATAACACACAGACAGACAGACAGGACACACGGGGACATTAAATAACACACAGACAGACAGACAGGACACACGGGGCCATTAAATAACACACAGACAGACAGAGAGGACACACGGGGCCATTAAATAACACACAGACAGACAAGAGAACACACGGGGACATTAAATAACACACAGACAGACAGAACACACGGGGACATTAAATAACACACAGACAGACAGACAGGACACACGGGGACATTAAATAACACACAGACAGACAGAGAGAACACACGGGGCCATTAAATAACACACAGACAGGAACACACGGGGCCATTAAATAACACACAGACAGGACACACGGGGCCATTAAATAACACACAGACAGAGACACACGGGGCCATTAAATAACACACAGACAGAGAGAACACACGGGGCCATTAAATAACACACAGACAGAACACACGGGGCCATTAAATAACACACAGACAGAACACACGGGGACATTAAATAACACACAGACAGACAGACAGAGAACACACGGGGACATTAAATAACACACAGACAGAGAGAACACACGGGGACATTAAATAACACACAGACAGACAGAACACACGGGGACATTAAATAACACACAGACAGAGAACACACGGGGCCATTAAATAACACACAGACAGACAGAACACACGGGGCCATTAAATAACACACAGACAGACAGAACACACGGGGCCATTAAATAACACACAGACAGACAGACAGACAGGACACACGGGGCCATTAAATAACACACAGACAGAACACACGGGGACATTAAATAACACACAGACAGTGAACACACGGGGACATTAAATAACACACAGACAGTGAACACACGGGGACATTAAATAACACACAGACAGTGAACACACGGGGACATTAAATAACACACAGACAGAACACACGGGGACATTAAATAACACACAGACAGAACACACGGGGCCATTAAATAACACACAGACAGACAGACAGAACACACGGGGCCATTAAATAACACACAGACAGAGAACACACGGGGCCATTAAATAACACACAGACAGACAGAACACACGGGGCCATTAAATAACACACAGACAAGAACACGGGGCCATTAAATAACACACAGACAGAAACACACGGGGACATTAAATAACACACAGACAGACAGAACACACGGGGCCATTAAATAACACACAGACAGACAGACAGAACACACGGGGACATTAAATAACACACAGACAGGACACACGGGGACATTAAATAACACACAGACAGAGAACACACGGGGCCATTAAATAACACACAGACAGAACACACGGGGACATTAAATAACACACAGACAGACAGAACACACGGGGCCATTAAATAACACACAGACAGACAGAACACACGGGGACATTAAATAACACACAGACAGGAACACACGGGGACATTAAATAACACACAGACAGAGAACACACGGGGCCATTAAATAACACGACAGACAGAACACACGGGGACATTAAATAACACACAGACAGCAGAAGAACACACGGGGCCATTAAATAACACACAGACAGACAGACAGACAGGACACACGGGGCCATTAAATAACACACAGACAGACAGACAGAACACACGGGGCCATTAAATAACACACAGACAGACAGAGAGAACACACGGGGCCATTAAATAACACACAGACAGACAGACAGGACACACGGGGACATTAAATAACACACAGACAGACAGACAGAACACACGGGGCCATTAAATAACACACAGACAGACAGAACACACGGGGCCATTAAATAACACACAGACAGACAGACAGACAGAACACACGGGGCCATTAAATAACACACAGACAGACAGACAGAACACACGGGGACATTAAATAACACACAGACAGCAGACAGGACACACGGGGACATTAAATAACACACAGACAGGACACACGGGGACATTAAATAACACACAGACAGACAGACAGAACACACGGGGACATTAAATAACACACAGACAGAACACACGGGGACATTAAATAACACAGACAGACAGACAGAACACACGGGGCCATTAAATAACACACAGACAGACAGACAGGACACACGGGGACATTAAATAACACACAGACAGACAGACAGGACACACGGGGACATTAAATAACACACAGACAGAACACACGGGGCCATTAAATAACACACAGACAGACAGACAGAACACACGGGGCCATTAAATAACACACAGACAGACAGACAGGACACACGGGGACATTAAATAACACACAGACAGACAGACAGGACACACGGGGACATTAAATAACACACAGACAGAACACACGGGGGCATTAAATAACACACAGACAGACAGACAGAGAGAACACACGGGGACATTAAATAACACACAGACAGAGAACACACGGGGCCATTAAATAACACACAGACAGAGAGAACACACGGGGCCATTAAATAACACACAGACAGACAGAACACACGGGGCCATTAAATAACAGACAGAGAGAACACACGGGGACATTAAATAACACACAGACAGAGAACACACGGGGACATTAAATAACACACAGACAGACAGAACACACGGGGCCATTAAATAACACACAGACAGACAGACAGAACACACGGGGACATTAAATAACACACAGACAGGACACACGGGGACATTAAATAACACACAGACAGACAGACAGAGAGAACACACGGGGCCATTAAATAACACACAGACAGAGAACACGGGGACATTAAATAACACACGGACAGACAGACAGAACACACGGGGCCATTAAATAACACACAGACAGACAGACAGAACACACGGGGCCATTAAATAACACACAGACAGACAGACAGAACACACGGGGACATTAAATAACACACAGACAGGACACACGGGGACATTAAATAACACACAGATAAACGACTAACAGGTGTGTGAAATGAGCGCAGACGAGACAAGAGAACAAGGGGGCGGGGCCAACACGAGCGACCGGAGAGCACATGGTGAATGTAAACAAAACAGAGACCATTGCTTACACAAGACCCAGAGCATGAGTTCAGATCCAGACTCCAAGAAACAAGAACCAAGACTAAGTAGTCAGGACAAAACAACACGCTCTGACACTAAACACAGAGCATGAGTTCAGATCCAGACTCCAAGAAACAAGAACCAAGACTAGAAGAAGTCAGGGATCAAAACAACACGTGAGACTAAACACAGAGCATGAGTTCAGATCCAGACTCCAAGAAACAAGAACCAAGACTAGAAGAAGTCAGGATCAAAACAACACGCTCTGACACTAAACACAGAGCAGAGTCAGACCAGACTCCAAGAAACAAGAACCAAGACTAGAAGAAGTCAGGATCAAAACAACACCTGACACTAAACACAGAGCATGAGTTCAGATCCAGACTCCAAGAAACAAGGGGAACCAAGACTAGAAGAAGTCAGGATCTAAACAACACATGGCTCTGACACTAAAGACCAGAGCATGAGTTCAGATCCAGACTCCAAGAAACAAGAACCAAGACTAGAAGAAGTCAGGATCAAAACAACACGCTCTGACACTAAACACAGAGCATGAGTTCAGATCCAGACTCCAAGAAACAAGAACCAAGACTAGAAGAAGTCAGGATCAAAACAACACGCTCTGACACTAAACACAGAGCATGAGTTCAGATCCAAGAAACAAGAACCAAGACTAGAAGAAGTCAGGATCTAAACAACACGCTCTGACACTAAACCCAGAGCATGAGTTCAGATCCAGACTCCAAGAAACAAGAACCAAGACTAGAAGAAGTCAGGATCAAAACAACACGCTCTGACACTAAACACAGAGCATGAGTTCAGATCCAGACTCCAAGAACCAAGAACCAAGACTAGAAGAAGTCAGGATCAAAACAACACGCTCTGACACTAAACACAGAGCATGAGTTCAGATCCAGACTCCAAGAACCAAGAACCAAGACTAGAAGAAGTCAGGATCAAAACAACACGCTCTGACACTAAACCCAGAGCATGAGTTCAGATCCAGACTCCAAGAACCAAGAACCAAGACTAGAAGAAGTCAGGATCAAAACAACACGCTCTGACACTAAACACAGAGCATGAGTTCAGATCCAAGAAACAAGAACCAAGACTAGAAGAAGTCAGGATCTAAACAACACGCTCTGACACTAAACCCAGAGCATGAGTTCAGATCCAGACTCCAAGAAACAAGAACCAAGACTAGAAGAAGTCAGGATCAAAACAACACGCTCTGACACTAAACCCAGAGCATGAGTTCAGATCCAGACCCAAGAAACAAGAACCTAGACTAGAAGAAGTCCGGATCCTGGAGCGAGGATTATTCATAATAATCTTAGTATCTGTAGTGAATGCAGAAGTCAAATATAATTTATATTTTTATTAAATGAAAATGATTTGTACAAAGACTAGCAAAGGTTAACGCACATCACCTCTTTCTTCACTTACCTGTAGTTTCATACAGTTGTCTTAATTTTTTAACAACTTTTTCAAAATCACTTGTGTCATCACGAGGACGCTTCTTGTCAGTTTTAGCTTCTGCTTTAGACATCTTCTGTTTGCCTATCTTCTGTAGGATCTGTTGTAATCTAGTGTGCTGTAGCAAACTATGATAATATTAATGACGCTCTGAACATCTACCTTCAGCTTTTATAGATGCAGAAACCCATCCCGCTGGATTATAGCAGCAGAACAGGAAGTGCTCTGTTATTAAAATATGATGACGTGTCAGTGATTGGTGAGTTTGATCAGTGACAGCAGAATCCTAGAGACTCATATTTGAAAGACTAAACTAAAATTAAAGCATGATGCCAGAGCAACAAATTTAATTTGTACTAGTTAGCTTTAGTTTGACATTTTCCAAGCAAATACTCTACATGTGAATAAAAATGTGGTGTGCAAAAATTTTGCAGTTTTGCAGCAGAATAGATTTCAGATTAAAATGTTTCTCTTGAGTAAATTTGATCTGATTGTGTAGAAATAACAGACATCTAAAAGTTATACATCAGTACAATTGTCACAATTAGACTGTACAGCTCACACAAAGTCTTTAATAATACAAGTCAAGGGAAAATTGTAAGAGAAAACACCATCAACATAGACAGGATCAGACACAGGGAGTATATACAGATCAAATGAGATGACAGGTGAACAGAATCATTCATCAAACACACTGGGAAACTCAGGTCAAAAGACACAGTACACAAAACTGAGACCAAATGAAAACTAAAATAGAACATACACATTACAACAACTGAGAGGATCAACAGCTCTTTGGAATATTCCAGTTAATATACAGTATGTGAATTTTGAGTGTGTGTGTTAAAACTCACGAAAACTATTTATTGGTTTAATTTGGTATGTGGATCAAATGAAACTTAATAAACAATGTTGTTCAGCTCAGGACAGAGTCTGATGCTTCTGATTTGATTCAATTGTAAACATGTAATCAGACAGATTGAAGGGAAAGAGACATAGAGAAGAACTTCACAAAGAAGGATTTACAAAATACTTTGTATTTTAGCTCATTTGTTTTTCACTTTGTAAGTCAAAGTGTGTCAATGCAAATACAGCACATTGTTAATGTAAATGAGCACATATACAGAACACAATACTGATAGATCCAACAGACCCAAAGGTTGAAGGTCCAGTTGACTAGGTTTTACACTAGTTCTCACTGGACTCTTCTTCATAGAAATGATTTTGTCATTTCAACTCAACTTTTGAGTTTATTAAATAATCTTAGTTGAGTTGCTCAGTGACTTCATTTTACACCAGAGAGAGTTAAAGGTACTGTTTCACAACATTGTCCTGTGACACTATTAAAAACCTTCAGATGGAGACCATTCCAGTATCTCTCCTAGTGAAGAATATGCAAACCTAACATAAGATTAAACCTCATTAAAATCATGTAGAATAGAATAATGGGTAATTAATAAAAGTAAAAGTAAAAAGTAACAGAAATAAATTACTAAACTAAATATATAAAAATAGTAAAGAATACTAAGGATAAAAAAATAAGTAATGAAATACAACACAGATGTATGTCTGTACTTTCCAGTCAGAATATTTACTCATCTCTCAGATAATACACACACACATACACACAAACACACGCACACATACTACTTTCATACATAATTTCTAACTGAAGTGGGTTTAATGTGTGGTGAGATTAAATTAATTTATTACATTAGATTAAACTGATGGTCATTTTAGCTTGAACTGGTTCGACATAAAAGTATGTGTGTGCACAACTAATGGAAAATTGAAAACACAATTATGAGAATCTAGTTCTAAATAAAAAGGTATTTGTGTTTTTTTTAATCTTGCTGTAGACTATAGCACTGTTGTTTGTGATTGTGTAATTATGAACACACAGGCACACACTGCTCAGTGTAAGAATATTTATAAACAATAAAAAATGTTTAACAGTTGTTTTATTTTACCAAATAAATGTGTAGGTCAAATATTAGTGACACAAAATAATTTACCTGATTTGTTTAAATCAGTTTAAGTTTCAAAGTTTAAATTTAAGAGTAGTTACATTTTAAACCTAACCCTAAACAAGTCTGAAAGTAAATGGAAATCATGTATGTAAATGTAAATGGAGCGTCAGCTGATCTATTGTGAACATGCATTGACTGTCTACTATACAATCTGTTCTGACATTAAACAGAAGAACCTGTGAAACTGGATTCACATCAAACCACTGAATGTTTCTCATTCCTGTAACAATGTAAACAATAGAAAACACCCTGTTTTTTAATCTGACTCAGGAGAATGTTTCAGTGGGTGTTGATGTTCAGATGTACTGTACAACACATTTAGGAAATGTTTTACCTTAATGCTGAGTTCATTCACATTCCAATTTGTACTTTTTCAAGTAGCAAAGATCTTCAAAAGATGTTAGATAAGATAATTTTACCAAAACAACAAACACAAAACTGTATATTCATAAATTAAGTATTGGTTTGTTTACTTTACAGCAGTACTAAGTACTTTATTTACTTTATGTAATAAGTGTAGAATAACAAGTTGTATGTAAAGAGGATAGACAGAACAAACACATTTATATCATGGTTGTTTGTACAGTGCTTTCATTTGGATACAGTATGACTGAATCAATACAGCAGGGCATCAGCCAGAGCAACATTACTATAAAATGTGGCTTCAATAAAACACACCACAGGTGTTGATGATGTTTTACTAATACTTGCTGAAAGATGATGCATCTACAGATAATATTTCTTTTGTTAACGGCCTTTGACTTTAATAATGACTCAATAACTTTGTAAAGAATAATTCATCTTTCTGTACATACATAACAATAATTTATGGTGTTGGATGCGGTTGCTATTCCCATAATTAGCATGCTAGTGTGTATTGCTGCTAGACAGTAGTTAGCCAGAAGTTATTTAGTCAAGTTGTTTTGACACATAAATCTCGCTGGGTTTACTGGATTCAGTCATGTTCTCTTTACATGAAGTTTTTGAGTAGAGTTAACATGCCAATGTTGTGTCAAGAAAGCGTGATTCAAACGTGTGGACCTGCTATCCATGACTAAATCATGTTAAACCAAAGGGCTTTTTATGAGTGTTTGCAAAACATGCAATACACGATATCCCACCCTATATTCAACTGAAGTCAGGTAAAAATACAGTGCATATTTTCTGTTGTGTAAATGAACAAAGGAGCAATGAGAAACATTCAGTGATTTAACGGTTTAACCTGTTATTCTCAAAATAGCCCAACTGATGATCTTTGTTTCCATTCACACAGACATTTTTACTTTCTGCTTCTCATAGTTCAGACCTGTATAAAATCAGGTTTGACAATGTAGGATTTGATACAAGCATTTAATTAAAAGAAAAGGCAAAAAGGACAAAGAATATGAAAATGATTTACAATTAATAAAAAAACATAATTCAGCATTTTGTGCAGTTTGTATGTTGTCAGACAGAGTTTCTGTGTGTGACAGAAACTGTCAGTGAATTGATCACACAACAGTAGAAGCATTTCATGGAATTACTGACTGAGAGATTAGTGTCAGAAACACAGACAGTGAATCTTCACATTGTCTGCTGATAAAAACTCTCACTAAAGGCTTCTGTTACTGTTAAAGTGAACATCTGTAATGCATCTGTTATCAAATTGCTTTAGTCACTGTAGCCACAGGCTGTACAATATCAACAACACTACTGTGGTCAGTAAGTAAAATGCATTGGAATTATAATTAAGAACATGTACCGAAAACAGTAACGATTACTAATTACTCGTTAAATTCCACTATTTATATTGGTATCAGAGTTGCCAACTGTGCAGTTTTTTTGTCATTTCAACTCAACTTTTGAGTTTATTAAATAATCTTAGTTGAGTTGCTCAGTGACTTTATTTTACACCAGAGAGAGTTAAAGGTACTGTTTCACAACATTGTCCTGTGACACTATTAAAAACCTTCAGATGGAGACCATTCCAGTATCTCTCCTAGTGAAGAATATGCAAACCTAACATAAGATTAAACCTCATTAAAATCATGTAGAATAGAATAATGGGTAATTAATAAAAGTAAAAGTAAAAAGTAACAGAAATAAATTACTAAACTAAATATATAAAAATAGTAAAGAATACTAAGGATAAAAAAATAAGTAATGAAATACAACACAGATGTATGTCTGTACTTTCCAGTCAGAATATTTACTCATCTCTCAGATAATACACACACACATACACACAAACACACGCACACATACTACTTTCATACATAATTTCTAACTGAAGTGGGTTTAATGTGTGGTGAGATTAAATTAATTTATTACATTAGATTAAACTGATGGTCATTTTAGCTTGAACTGGTTCGACATAAAAGTATGTGTGTGCACAACTAATGGAAAATTGAAAACACAATTATGAGAATCTAGTTCTAAATAAAAAGGTATTTGTGTTTTTTTTAATCTTGCTGTAGACTATAGCACTGTTGTTTGTGATTGTGTAATTATGAACACACAGGCACACACTGCTCAGTGTAAGAATATTTATAAACAATAAAAAATGTTTAACAGTTGTTTTATTTTACCAAATAAATGTGTAGGTCAAATATTAGTGACACAAAATAATTTACCTGATTTGTTTAAATCAGTTTAAGTTTCAAAGTTTAAATTTAAGAGTAGTTACATTTTAAACCTAACCCTAAACAAGTCTGAAAGTAAATGGAAATCATGTATGTAAATGTAAATGGAGCGTCAGCTGATCTATTGTGAACATGCATTGACTGTCTACTATACAATCTGTTCTGACATTAAACAGAAGAACCTGTGAAACTGGATTCACATCAAACCACTGAATGTTTCTCATTCCTGTAACAATGTAAACAATAGAAAACACCCTGTTTTTTAATCTGACTCAGGAGAATGTTTCAGTGGGTGTTGATGTTCAGATGTACTGTACAACACATTTAGGAAATGTTTTACCTTAATGCTGAGTTCATTCACATTCCAATTTGTACTTTTTCAAGTAGCAAAGATCTTCAAAAGATGTTAGATAAGATAATTTTACCAAAACAACAAACACAAAACTGTATATTCATAAATTAAGTATTGGTTTGTTTACTTTACAGCAGTACTAAGTACTTTATTTACTTTATGTAATAAGTGTAGAATAACAAGTTGTATGTAAAGAGGATAGACAGAACAAACACATTTATATCATGGTTGTTTGTACAGTGCTTTCATTTGGATACAGTATGACTGAATCAATACAGCAGGGCATCAGCCAGAGCAACATTACTATAAAATGTGGCTTCAATAAAACACACCACAGGTGTTGATGATGTTTTACTAATACTTGCTGAAAGATGATGCATCTACAGATAATATTTCTTTTGTTAACGGCCTTTGACTTTAATAATGACTCAATAACTTTGTAAAGAATAATTCATCTTTCTGTACATACATAACAATAATTTATGGTGTTGGATGCGGTTGCTATTCCCATAATTAGCATGCTAGTGTGTATTGCTGCTAGACAGTAGTTAGCCAGAAGTTATTTAGTCAAGTTGTTTTGACACATAAATCTCGCTGGGTTTACTGGATTCAGTCATGTTCTCTTTATATGAAGTTTTTGAGTAGAGTTAACATGCCAATGTTGTGTCAAGAAAGCGTGATTCAAACGTGTGGACCTGCTATCCATGACTAAATCATGTTAAACCAAAGGGCTTTTTATGAGTGTTTGCAAAACATGCAATACACGATATCCCACCCTATATTCAACTGAAGTCAGGTAAAAATACAGTGCATATTTTCTGTTGTGTAAATGAACAAAGGAGCAATGAGAAACATTCAGTGATTTAATGGTTTAACCTGTTATTCTCAAAATAGCCCAACTGATGATCTTTGTTTCCATTCACACAGACATTTTTACTTTCTGCTTCTCATAGTTCAGACCTGTATAAAATCAGGTTTGACAATGTAGGATTTGATATTGGTATCAGAGTTGCCAACTGTGCAGTTTTTCTGCAGAATTTGATTGCTTTTATACTTTTGTCGCATGTAGTTTGATTTTCTGCAGGTTAAAGGCTTGACAAATTACATGAATTTTATTACACTGAGACAAACTAAAACCAGAAGAACTGTGACATCTCTAAGCGCTTGAAGAAACCGACCTGCAAATCTGCAAAAGCAGTCTCAGTTGTCTCAGAGTCTTAGATCTCTGTGTGGAGCACTGACTGATGTCAGACTCCTTGTGCACACAAACATCTTACTGGATTATAACATTATTAATGGCAAAAAGGATGTTTGGAAATGTAAACTGATATTTGTCACACTACAGCAAAAGATCAATGTAAATATGCTAATGTTTGTGTGTGTGTGTGTGTGTATAGTAGTGATAGATTGCAAGAGCCTCAGCAAGAGCCTCTGTCTATAGAGAATAATATGAGTTTTGTATAACTTCTGATCAGTTTCACATGTATTGTCAGCTGTCAGCAGGTGTTTAAAACGTATATCAGCTGCTAGAAAGTAATACATCCATTATCAGAATTTTATGCAAATCCACTGAAACAAGCATTATTTTGGATTTATACAGTACCCTCTATATTGGTAACACCTTTCATACATAGTCCCCCAAATTTCAGGGAACAATGGAACACAAGATTAATATTTTAAGTTTAATTAGTACTTTGTTGCATGTCTTTTGCAGGCACCATGACTGAGTCTGTTCTCTTGTGATAATCTGTATCTTCAGCTTCTGCTCAGCATGGTTCAGATCAGGCGAATGACAGGCCCGTTCAAGAGTTTTACCATTTTAGTAGTTTAAACCTTTGAGCCCTAAAATGGGTGTTATAATTTCTATGTAATTTCTATTTTTGTGAATTGATTGATTTGTTGAGGAAAATCATAAAAATGTTTTTCTTTTCAGTTCATTCAAAGGCACATTACTCAAATCACATTTCACTTATTTTCATGTTTTTCTTCATAATTTCTGCAAAACACAAATGCCCTTATTTTACATAGGGTTAACCATGAACATCATATCATTATCACACAGTGAACTCAAATAGTACACAATTATTCATCAGTAAACATTCAGCAGCAAAACAGATGACACGCCAGTAAGAATCTCTGAATAATAGTGCCACAGGTGTGCTTTAAAAAACACACCCTAACGCTGGAGAGAGAGCTGAAAGACTTTATATAACTTACACATACAGTATCATTACAGTACTCAGTATGAGTTCCTTATATGAGTGAAATTCCACTATTCTGTGACCAGTAAACTGTAGCATCAAACTTATGATTTTCAAACTGATTTGTAGCCTATTTTATTACATGTAATGTATTTTTGCAGAACTGAAAGACAGCTGAAGGGAGAAATTCTTTAGTCAAAAGACCAAGAAACTGCTATGGTACTATATACTATAATGAAATTTTGGTGCAGAATAAGGTGCAGAAAAGGCTGAATTTATTTATTAGTGCAACTGGCAGTATACTGTATTGTGCTACATACCTAGTTCTACGTTCATCTACTGTAGGATCACTTTACAGTAGTGTAATGAAAACCAGATAGGTACATTTTCTGAAGAAAACATGAGTGGTGCTTGCCATGGCAAAACTCTGGAATATTTAAACAATATTAACATGTTTAAACATGGTGCTAGCATGAAGTAACATAATGTTAGCATGATAGATATACTAAAATATGGCGTATTCATGATGTTAGGGGGTTGCTAGGGTGATAAAAATGGTTGCTAGGGTGTGGTCATGAAGTTGCCATACCTAAATCCCACTGACATCCAGAGTCACAAAAGAACACCCACATGTCTCTACAGTATTCTTATGCTGAGATTCTTATGGCTCATTCATTTTATTATATGGTTGCTAAGGTAAGTAAATAGTTGCTAGGGTGTAGCTAGACAGTTAACAGGGTAAAACCAATAGACGGATGTGTGTGTAACAAAAGAGCCAACTCCCATGTCTCTATGATGTTCTGGTGCTGAGATATAGCTAATTCACGTTGGTTGCTAGGGTGCTTTAAATGGTTGCTAGGGCATGACTGGACAGTTTCCATGGTAATAATTAAAGACTACTAGGCAGTCTGAGTAAAAAGAGGGCACCCACTTGTCTCTATAATGTTCTGATGCCTCTCACCTTTTAAAATGGAAGTCAATGGGGTGGTTGTTAGGGTACTGTAACTGGTTGCTAGGGCGTGGCTATGAAGTTAAAACATCACCATTTGTTGCTGCTTACTAAGCCGAGTGATATGAGCCCACCCCCAAGTCTCTACCACATTCTGATGCTGAGCTTTTCCATCACAAACTTCAGCCCAATGTTAAGTCTATGGGATTTTTCACCCACTTTTTCATACACCCTAAAAACATTGTACACCCAATCACCCTAAAAACCTGATCACTTATAAAAGTCACAGCACACCCCTCCTCAATCAGCCGTGAGTTACATACTGAAGTTTTGTCCAGAAGAAGAAGATGCAGGAGAGTAATAGTGATGCTTTGCCTCACAAGCACATACATTTTTGTTGTATTTTACTGTATCAGAACCCTTTCATTGATGTTGTATACTGTAATAGACATTGACCTGCAAAATTATTCCTGAATCCCAATAAGAGGTTTTTGAACCTGTGAAACTGGATTCACATTAAACCACTGAATGTTTCTCATTCCTGTGACCATATAAACAACAGAAAACATGATCTGTATTTTTAATCTGAATCAGGGGAATGTTTCAGTGGGTGTTGATATACTCAAACAGTTTCTGTCTATAGACAATGGGTTTTGTATAACTTCTGATCAGTTTCACATGTATCATCAGCTGTCAGGAGGTGTTTGAAACTTATATCATATATCATATTATATCATATCAGCTGCTGTAGGATATACACCTGTTATTTAAATTACATTTAAATCTATTTTGACCAGGAAGCTGAAACAAACATTGTTCTTGGTACACTGTACACTGTAAATGCATGTACTGTAAAATAGAGTGCAACCCTCATTGGTAACTACTAAATGCTGGACGCCTCCTGCAGAATTATACATCATACAATTATACAGCTGAGACTAAAATAACTCTGAATTAACTACTCTTTAACACTACAAACACTGCAATTAAATATGACAATGAATGGGCTTATATATGATCCTGTTAATTATCAATAATACAATTTAACCCATTGTGTTTACCTTCAGGAGGTTGATCAGAGCACTTTGAACCTTTTATGTTACCCATCAAAACACTGTTATGACTAAATAACTCATTGGGATTGAATTCTCCATATTGCCACATCAATGAAATGAATGTATTGCGCTCTTTAACTGGACAGAACTCTTATGCTGCCTTCATGTGCTATGAGAAATTTCTTCTAAGGTGTAAGCATGAGTGCTTTGTTGTTGTAAAGAACAATCAACATATGTAGCCTCATGTCTGTTGTCTCAACTACTTCATCCTCTGTACTTCATGCTTTCATCATGCTATGTATCTAAGCAGCTTGCTGATGATTCTGGACTTTCGATCAAATACAATGCATGCCAAATACATGCTCACAGAAATCACTGGAATACAGGCACCAGAACATGGATTTACAGTTGCCATTTTGCGTTGGATATATAGTGTTGGGGAGGTACAAATCATACCCTAGTTATATATTTTGACTAATCATCAGTTAAATTATTGCAATCTTATATTCTAGGGCTCCACAATGTTGAATAAAAATGTGATGTGAACTTGCTAAATAATGCGATATGTGGTATGCAAAATGATGACGTTTCCAACATACATGTTTCACATTCTTTCTGGGAAAAGAAAGACATGTTCAGGTTCAACTAACATTGACATGCCAGTTTAATTATTGGAATTTATTGCAATATGAATATTGCAACTGAAATGATCACAGCACTGCTAACTGTGACATCATATAACCTGCTATGTGTTACATCATTACTATCTGGTTACCATGGTCTTCACTTTAAAATACTGTTCCAGATTAAATATATTAGCTGTATATAATTATGTACTTCTGTAATTATATAACAATAAGACTTTATCTAACAAAGTCTTTAAACATTCGCTGGTGCATTAAAATACAGCAAGCATTAAGACTGAGTAGTCCATCATTTGAATCTGTTGTTTATGGAGCAGAGTCGTATCTAGTTCATCTCAAATATTTTTCTGTACCTTTAAATAAGTTTTTCTTCCTGTCACATCCTCCATCAATTAAAATTAAATCAATGTATTTAATCATGTTAAAGATTAAATATATTAATATAAATTAATTTAACAATATAAATTAGAAAAATGTAGTTACTATAAGGTTGGGGTTTGGTTCGGGGTTAGTTGCATATAACTAATTCTCTTGTTTATCTTTTCTCTGTTTAAAGTTTGTAAGCTGTGTGTTATAGTATAAAGTAAGTTGTAATTATTTACAGTAAGTACGTGAAATTTAAAACTGTACAGGAGGAGCATTTGTAATCATGACACTACAATTGTTTAATGTTTCAAGAGCAATAGTCAAAGACTTCATCAGTGAAACAAAAACTTGTTTCCAGAAAAACAATCCACAGAGACTTTCTCTCAGGTGTTCACAGTGTTTCATCTGAGCACACTATAAATTAGTGTTAGTTAGGAAATTGTGTAAAAGCTTAATATTACTTTTTCATCAGAAACCAAATATGTTTGTGACACCTGCTTTATAAAACAAGATAAGGTACTGAATTCATTCGCTCTTTAACTAACAAAACCTTAAATCCCTGCTAAGGGTCTATAAATAAAGGGTTAAATTAGCAATAGGATGCAAATGACTCTTAAATGACATGAAACTGCTGTCCAATCAGTGACCTGGAATAACAGCAGCTGTTTTACATCACTGTTTTTAAATAAACATTTCTGATTTATCAACTGACAATTAAACAGCTTTTTAATCCACAGAAACAAAATAAACTTCATAATGGCGGTAAGTTCAGTACATACATGTATCATTTATCAGTTGTTTTGTAGTCATATTTGTCATGGTAAAAATAATCTCATCCTTTAGTTTTACAGAGTTAATTTTCCTTTGTCCTAGAATTTAAGCGGGTCATTTAGTGGTTCTTCACTTGTAATCAACAGTTCTCAAGATTTTCATATGGTGGATCACCATCATACACTTTTTAAATAAAACATACATGCACTGATGCATTTTGTACAGTTCAACCTTTAATCTACCTTCATTAGATATGCCAGTGTGGTTTAGCATGGCTACTGTGTTCATTTGTTAACCCAAAATTATAGTAAAATATGATGTTTGATGTGTAACAGTATATGTGGATGCTGGAATTTTAGCTGGAGGACAGAATTCACACAGTTGCTGACTCAACTTTATTTACCCCTGTGACAACTAGCCCCGGTCTCCTCTATACAACATTCTTATTTAGCTGAATTTATTCCTGTTTTTGCCCATGTTAGCTATGATTGAGCTCACACTTTTGGAACCCAGTGAAGCTAAATATTATTGTAATTTAACAGCTGACTGCATTTTTAGGAGCCAGGTGCTGAGGATACTATATTCTTATCATGTTTGTTCTGAATTTCCTTCTTTCTTTTCTAGACTCAAAACAATGATGGACAGAATGGACAGAACACCCCAGACTGGTAATTTTCACAAAGGACACACAATAACAGTGTTACTCTACCTGGTTACATAGTTACTTCTTATATGTCTTGCAAACAAGTTACAGATAAAGCTTATAATTACTTTTGATTACATGTAAATGACAAAATCAGTTCCAAAGCTTCCAAACAGTTTCTCTTTTTCAGAAGATACACTGAAAGCATGTATTTTATAAAAGCAGGGCAAATGATGAAGAAAAAGCAAACATTTTCAAATAGTTAACAACATACATTATCACAGTTTACAATGCTGTTTCTCAGTTTTTCAAAGGGGAACAAAAATCATAATGTTTTCATCAGCATTGAAATAAAAGTAATGGCAAAATGTTTGACCGAACTCTTAACAGGTGTCAGTGTAATAATTGTACCAACATGTCCACTGATGAAGAAAATTACTGCTGCTTTACTCTGGTAAGCATGTAAAGCTGCATTGCCTTTACATTCATTATTTACATAATGAATCTACATTATCAGATCACAGCTCACACTGTCATTTTGAACAGGAAGGAAGACGGCGTGCTCAGCAATGTATTACCCATCAACAAGATTTTCAAAAGTGGTGTTTGAATGAGAGAGTTTAAGGAAAAATATCTCTAACACTCAGAAGGTTGATCAGATGGATCTCAGTAAGAAAAACAAGTAAGATGTTTTGTATATTACGGTATATCAAAGCAATTGATTTTGAACAGCTGCTACTCAAAAAAACATTAAAAAATAAAATGACTTACATGAATTTGTAAATACAATTTCTGCAAATGTAAAGATGATATTATTACTTTAGGTTAAACTTGATTATAAAGTATGTCCTTCATTACCTCCACCAGGGTTTATAGGTGTGTGGCATATACCACATTTGTTGACTGGCATCGGGGCCCTCTGGGTCAAGGCAACAGGTAACCCATCCCAGCATGTGTCGTCCTGCGTATATGATGTGCGTTTCCTAAAGGGTTTATTTAATGTTTTTCAACCTTTTTGTGACACATTATGTAACCTAAACAAAACATCAAAATCTCCAAAACATGCCTAATGGTAATTGCTTTATTACATTAAGATTATTGGGTAGCTAGGGATATGAAAAATTCTATACTGTTGTATGCTTTGAGAAAGCTAAAGTAACATGGTTATGGTTTAATATTGTTCCTACAATATTTATACAACTTCCTTCTGTCCATCTTTCTGATGACTTTACAATTATTATATATAACGTGGGGTAAATAAAAAAATGAATAAATGACAATAAAGTGACTTGTCAAAATGATTAATGATAGACAAGTGAATGAGTCTGAATCTGTTGTTATGAATGTGTTTCATTGTGTTACGTGCAGCTCAGTATGTTATGTTTCACACACAGTTTGAACAGTTTTAATAGTGGAACTAATAGTGGAGTTAAAAGTACAGATACCCTGATTAAATATTCCTTCTCCTTCATCCCTAAGAGTAGCCTACTCTTTTTTAAAATTCCTGCACAGCAATTGCTGTGGTAAAGGAATATCACTTCTGTCCTGGATGTACAAGGTTTTTAACGATTGTCAGGTGGCTGCAATGAAAGGAAGGTGCGATTAAACAATATCAGAATCAGGTATTCCAGAGAGCCATGTAATAAGTGAATGATATGAGCAATAAAATATTGTAGGTAATCCAGCAGGACCGAAATAATAGTGTAATCTTGCATAATAGAAGAATCTTAGAATTTCTGTATTCCAGTTAAGTATAGCAAAAATGGGCTATCAAGACATCCCTATAAGAAGAACAAATAGATCCCAAATATCTGAAAACCATCACACAAGGTTCTCACAATGGAGGATTCAGATCCATTTAAACTAAGCAAATTAAAAAATGCAGGAACAAGGAGACTGACCTCATGGTAGAGACCACACAGACTCAGAAGAAGATGATGATGTTAAAGCTGCCATCAGAAGAGATGGTCCATGATGAGAATGTAACAGATGCAGAGAAGGCCCAGAAGATTTCTTGTACATAGTATTCTGTATGCAGAACTATAGCTCTTTTAGATTATTCACCCATGTTTTACAGACTACAGTCTTTCCACCAACAGCTTTTCAGGAGCCCAGCAATACTGAGAAGTTAATTTTGCTTACCTAAAGACTTATTTTACATAAACTGAAAGCATTCAAAACAATGCAGCAAACGGTAATCAAAAATATATCAGAAAAACATGAATTCATCTGTATATTCATCAGTCTTCATTATGCATGATTTTATTACGTACACACGGCTCAGGCCAGCTGACTGGGTCACAGGAGAACTATTGACAGGCTGTCTGTCTCGCAACCGTCTGTCTTCCACAATCTGTGTTTGTATTTTAAACTCTTTCATTAGTTCTCTCTTTTCCCCTGTGCATTTGACTGGTATGTAACCTTTTCTCCACTTTTATCCCTCACTCGCTCACTCACTAAAAACACAGAAAATCAGCCTCTCTTACTCTTTTTAAGTAAATGCTTTTATACTACATACTTTTATATCGATTTATATTAAATCCATAAATTTAAATATTATGCACATTTTTAAAACATAACAGGCAATCTATAACTGTAATGTTTTTACTGTTATTATAAAGGCACACACTGTTGTTTATCAGTCCATCCTAACGCTGTTTAAACATTTTACTCACCTGACAGAGTCTGTGACCAGATCTACAGTATTGTGACACACTCATAAAACTCTAAAATAAATTGGTACACTGTAGCAGGAGTCTGGTAAACCTAACAGAGTTGAATGTGGCCAAAACAATAACAGGACCGTTAAACAAACATATTACTATTGACTATTTGCATATTCCAATCTGTCAGTTTTAAATTATGCGATTATATGCCAGGCGAAATCTGCAAGAACACCACAGGAGTGTCACACATACACACAGATCACTTGTATGGTTTTTCACCCATGTGTGTTGTCTTAAGAGCAACAAGATTTCCTTCGGTGCTGAAATTCTTACCTTAATCTGTCTAAAGTTATACTCGAAGCAACCACAAATCAAATGAAGACGTGGGGTATTGCTATTTTAGTCGCATTATTGAAGTGGATTATAGACATGTACACGGCGTAATCACATTATTAACCTTTTCCACAATATGGCGACAGAGACCGGAAGTAGGGAAAACTTTAGTATTAAGTTAAACATTAGTATTTTGTTGTTTAATCATTTGAGGTCACTCTGCATATTTTTGTTGTTTTGACCAGAGTTCATTTTCATGTTTATTTGGAATTCAGGAGAAATGTTGTTTCAGAAGAACAGGTTTATTTTATTTAAACACAGACCTACAAAAAGTAAAAGCAGAGAAATGCATAATTTTGCAGTGATCTCCTAACTTTTTCCAGAGCTCTATATAGAAACAGTGTTGATGTCTGAATGTGATCTACAATCTCTGATTCCAGTGTTATTGCTTCAGGTTTTAGTCGTGAACGTTAACATATTTAAGTAATCATTAAATGTGTATTGTACATTTTTACAGTGTAGAATTATAACTCAAGAATGCAAAGTTGATCATTCTGATTAGCATGTGAAGTAATAGGAAATAAAAGAAATCTACTGTAAAATGAATCTTTAACAATAATTCTTTAAACAAATCAGTTCCAAATATGATTCCTGAATGACAAGTTATCATATGAACAAAAAGCTGCTACTTAGACTGATGTAAGTTTTAAAAGCCACAACAAACATTTTTATTCATATATGACAAAAAATAATGACAGTTCAAGATCCTCCCTGACCGATTCTATTATTCTGACCGATTACAAAATAATTTCACAAAAACACAGGAATGTGAGAACAACTGAGTTAAAATTATTCCAAAGCTAAACATGCTGTAAATATGAATGATGATAGACTCTATGATTCCAGTGCAGTTTGATCTTTAGCATGTTTCTTCTCTGCATGAGTCTGAAAACTTCCTAAATGAGCAAATCTCTCCCCACAGATAGAGCACTGGTAAGGTTTCTCTCCAGTTTGAACTCTCTCATGGATTCTCAGGACATCTAAACGAGCAAACGTCTTGTCACACTGAGAGCATTTGAAAAGCTTTTTTCCTGTATGAATTCTCTGGAGTTCTCTGTATGTCATATCGACTAAAACTACTGCCACAAACACTGCAGCTATAAAACTTTTCTCCAGTGTGAACTCTCTGATGAACACTGAAAGAACTTGGAGTAGCAAATCTCTTTCCACAGTGAGAGCAAAAGTAGGGTTTCTTTCCAGAATGCATTCTTTCATGGGGTATCAGCTGAAATTTATGTCTTAAACGTTTATCACAGTGTGAACACTGATAGAGTTTCTCCTCAGAGTGTATTTTTTGGTGTGTCTTTAAAGTATATGAATCTCTAAAGGTTTTTCCACACTCACTGCACTGATACGGTCTCTCATCTGTGTGTAAACGCACATGTCTCCTCAGATGGGTATTGCGGCTGAATCTTGTCTCACAGTGGGGACATTTATATGGTTTTTCACCTGTGTGAATTCTATTATGGGCAACAAGATTTGCTTTGCTGCTGAAAAATGTGCCACATTCACTGCAGTGGAAAGGCTTTTCTCCACTGTGTGTCTTTAAGTGAATATTCAGAGTAGATGAGTAGCCAAAATCCTTCCCACACTGCTTACAGTGAAACTTCTTCACTCTGTGCACCTCTGAATGAAGTTTCTTCTCTTGTAAGGTAGGAAAACTGATCCCACATCTCCTGCAGGTGAAGACTTTCTGTTCTGTGTGTTTTCTCTCATGTCTTGTTAAATTTCTCTGGGAGCTGAATGTCTTTCCACAGGTGATGCAGGAAAGAGTCTGTGCTGTCAGTCGTTTTTTTGATGTAGAGATTGTTCCTCCATCACAACATGAATCACTGTTCTCATCTAAAAGAGATACAACAGTAATAACAACTGATCTGCATGAACTATAATTTTATACATTTACACAGAATTCAGCTGTCAATCATGTTATAAGTTGTGAACAGGAGTGACAACAGGAGTTATATACTATAACCAAAGTTAATTATGTGAAGTTTTGAGTCACCCAATCAAACCCAATTCTGAGAGCAAGTTTGGTTGACGTGTGCTGTATGGTGAAGGACACAACCCTGACCGTGTTTAATTTACAGTTCAAATTAGTGTGAACTAATCGAGTCACTGTTCCAAGGTAAAGTATTTTGACAAGGAATAAAATGACACCATTTAAAACAGTAGTTATGACAGAAACTATAACAGTGTTGATAAAGCATGAAAACTTTTACTGTTTGTGACTCGAGCGATATAAAACCATCTTTCATAAAACAGGAACTCACATGACAGCTAAATATGAGAGAAAACATACCTGAAGGAACATACTCATCATCGTTATTCTCATCTTCATCAGTCTGATCTTCCTCTGCTGTGGCTCTTCTCATCTCCATCAGGTTCCTGCAGTCCAGCAGTTTCACTGAACACATCTTCACTGGTGTCTGCAGGATCTGCTGTTCTCCAGCATCACAGACAGAATCCAGAGACTCTGTGGAGGTCTGATCAGTAGATTCATCCTGCTGTAACCCCTGATTACTGTCACACACAGTCTCCTGAGCGTCTGTGGGGTTCGGATCAGTATAACAGAGTAAAGTGAGGCTGAGCTCTGAGTCCCGTGTGTGTCTGGATTTCTGATCAGAAAGTTTGTCCAGCAGCGGCTGGGGTGTCCTCTGATCTCTGCTGCTCCACACTGAATCCAGACATTCTGTGGAGGTCCCATCAGTCACACACACTGAAGATTGACAGGAAACCTTCTCCAGCTCCTGAGAAACACCACACAATCACACAGACTGATCACCACAGTCCATCGCTCTCACTTCACACATTTAATAGTTTAACAATGTGCTTTTTATTATGTAATGAACCACCTTGAGACGTTCATGAGATGTTACAGACTCTGGTCTGGAAGAGAAGCATCATTTGATGTCGACAAACTGGTGGACCTGTACAAACCTCTGGGTTCAGTCCTCCTCTTGCCCTCAGCTTTGCCTCCAGTAACTGCACCTCTTTCTTCAGCTGAGAGATTTCGGTGATGAAATCATCAATATCCAGCATGGACAGATCAGTTGCTACTGATTTACAGCACATCACATCCACCTGCTCTCCCATGATGAACATCTAACACAAAACCATCACAGGTCTACATTTATAATGGACAGACACTCAGCAAACTCAAACACCTTCTTTATTATGATTACAGGCGCTGAGCAGGAGTTTGATCACATATTGTAAAACAAACTATATTTCATATTTTATCTCCTTTATTTAACACATGTACAATCAGTCGCGGGTTTAATCAGATCACGTCAGAAATGAAACACGATATTTCCAGATTTCTGCTCGTTTCTCCTGAAACTGTGAACGATTTAAAGCGTCCAGCAGAAAACAGCGAGAAAAAGCTTCTTTAACACTCATTAAAACACAGAAAATGAACAAACACGTGAAAACTAAACGGATGTAAACACTCACCGGTGATGTTTGAGCTTCTTTCGGTCTTCAGGTGGTTTATGGGCGGATTAGAGCTGCAGAGCGCCTCCTGCTGTCCCGGCATGGCATCACCTCCCTACATCCCAATGAGGTCTGCGTGTCGACATGTATCCTGCAAATGAAACTACAACTCTGCGTATGATAATTAACAAACTAAAACGGCGATTGGCGAGTCAGAACTCAATATTGTTAAAATAAGCGCGTCTGGAGCTCGTATTTAGTGAAAGAGGCTTAAATGAAGCGAGTTGTGTTGTATTAAAACATCAGAGGACCGAGAGCCGCAACGTCATCACTGTAAACGTTTGTGAGAGACGCTGTCGTTTGAGCTTCACCGTCAGGACTTCAGCCTCCCTCATACAATGCCCGACGGCTCATGTCGGACTGCTCGTCCGCTTTTCTCCATGAATCTGCTGTCGGTGAACCCGACACACCAGCGATCACCGACAACAGACTGTAGCCTGTTCAAGATTACGGGTGTCAGACTGCTCGAAGCCTCGGAACAATAGACCTTTATCACACTTCCTACTTCCGGTACCATCGC
Source organism: Chromobotia macracanthus (assembly GCA_036877525.1). Taxonomy (NCBI): domain Eukaryota; kingdom Metazoa; phylum Chordata; class Actinopteri; order Cypriniformes; family Botiidae; genus Chromobotia; species Chromobotia macracanthus. Next base: position 8,414,735 of record JAZGTH010000019.1, read on the forward strand.
AACGCAGTCAAAACTAATGGCTGCCCTTTCGTTCATTTTAGCAAAATATAATTAAAATGTTATATGATACTTCCCGAACACATCTACTGCTTACGCAAACGTTGATCACACTACAAACAAGACAAAAGTATAATGCAATAAGAAACAGAAGAGACTCATTCATTGTTTATCTGGGTCTTTAGCTCACCTCTTATCTGACGAGTCTTCGGGTTCGAGTCGTGCGTTCATCACGTGACACCCATAAACTGAACCTGTGCAGTCTGAGCCGGAGAGAGAGTTGATCAGTTCATCTCTCACCTGACAGCACTTCATAGAAAAATGAGTTAATAATTTACAACCTTCCTTACAAACGGATGCATAGTTATTATGATTATTATTACTATTACTGTTATTTAATCTTACAGTTACGTGATGCGTTTCTGGTCTCAAATTGTAGCTTTTTATTTCTTACAGTTTATAAATGTGTGAATTTCTGTCATGATGGTTCTTTTCCATAACACTGAATGTGGTAAAAGGAAATAAAGAGCTGTTTATGCTTTAAATTTTGTCCATATGATGGCGAAATTACTTTGATAAAGCAGAGATACTTGGTTTTGTGTGTTTTTGTTGTCAGTGTTGAACTTGTTAAAGTTTACGTTACCATAACCTCAATATTTTACAGTAATCACAGTTATTATTCAAATTCAAAATGTTATTTGCTTTTACTTTGTCATTATGTCCTTTTTGACCAATCTTCTTATACAAATATTAGACCAATATGTCAAGTCTGCCTAGATAAACAATTATTATACCAGCAAACTCAAAATTGGAGTAAAAACAAACACTACTATAGTGTATAAATATTAACTATAAGTACTTTGTAATTGTAGGTTTAAATGTAAATGTATAGGGTGTACATTAGGTAGCAAGATATGTTTCCTGTGGGTTCCAGCACATGTGGGAGTAGATGGAAATGAGGAGGTGGATCATCTAGCAACAGAGGCGTTGAAATGATCTCGTATAGAAATAAATATTCCACTTTGTAAAGAAGTTAAGACTATAATTAGAACAGCTGTAAAAAGTAAGTGGCAAATTCAATAATAATAAAAGTGGTGGCAAATAAGGAAGTCGAAGGCAGTAGAAGAGAAGACACAATAATTACCAGACTTCACCTTGGGCATACAGCTCTTAATCATTCCCTGTATAGAATGAACAAACATGAGTCTGGGAATTGCAGTTTATGTGGACTAGCAGAAACTGTAGAGCATGTATTAATATACTGTACTGCTTATCAAAATGAAGGGATACTTCTGGTGGAAGAGTTAAAAGAAATGGGGATGGAAAATAATACACTTAAAAAACTGTTAAATAATGGATTGGAAAATTATAGCGTATATAAAGCATTAATGACATTTTTAAAGAAAGGTGCAACCGTTTAACAGGATTTAGAAGCCAATCATTATATTATTATAAAGGGGAAACGGAGGGAGGGAAAAGAGAAACAATTTTATTTTCCAGCTTAGTCGCTCTTCCAATTCATCAATGATCCATCCTCCAGCCCAGCAGGTGGCGGGAATACACTTCTGTGTTTGTTTGCCAACCGCCATTAAAAGCTAGAAGAAGAAGAACTGAAGACCGAAAGAAGCTCAAACATCACCGGTGAGTGTTTACATCCGTTTAGTTTTCACGTGTTTGTTCATTTTCTGTGTTTTAATGAGTGTTAAAGAAGCTTTTTCTCGCTGTTTTCTGCTGGACGCTTTAAATCGTTCACAGTTTCAGGAGAAACGAGCAGAAATCTGGAAATATCGTGTTTCATTTCTGACGTGATCTGATTAAACCCGCGACTGATTGTACATGTGTTAAATAAAGGAGATAAAATATGAAATATAGTTTGTTTTACAATATGTGATCAAACTCCTGCTCAGCGCCTGTAATCATAATAAAGAAGGTGTTTGAGTTTGCTGAGTGTCTGTCCATTATAAATGTAGACCTGTGATGGTTTTGTGTTAGATGTTCATCATGGGAGAGCAGGTGGATGTGATGTGCTGTAAATCAGTAGCAACTGATCTGTCCATGCTGGATATTGATGATTTCATCACCGAAATCTCTCAGCTGAAGAAAGAGGTGCAGTTACTGGAGGCAAAGCTGAGGGCAAGAGGAGGACTGAACCCAGAGGTTTGTACAGGTCCACCAGTTTGTCGACATCAAATGATGCTTCTCTTCCAGACCAGAGTCTGTAACATCTCATGAACGTCTCAAAGTGGTTCATTACATAATAAAAAGCACATTGTTAAACTATTAAATGTGTGAAGTGAGAGCGATGGACTGTGGTGATCAGTCTGTGTGATTGTGTGGTGTTTCTCAGGAGCTGGAGAAGGTTTCCTGTCAATCTTCAGTGTGTGTGACTGATGGGACCTCCACAGAATGTCTGGATTCAGTGTGGAGCAGCAGAGATCAGAGGACACCCCAGCCGCTGCTGGACAAACTTTCTGATCAGAAATCCAGACACACACGGGACTCAGAGCTCAGCCTCACTTTACTCTGTTATACTGATCCGAACCCCACAGACGCTCAGGAGACTGTGTATGACAGTAATCAGGGGTTACAGCAGGATGAATCTACTGATCAGACCTCCACAGAGTCTCTGGATTCTGTCTGTGATGCTGGAGAACAGCAGATCCTGCAGACACCAGTGAAGATGTGTTCAGTGAAACTGCTGGACTGCAGGAACCTGATGGAGATGAGAAGAGCCACAGCAGAGGAAGATCAGACTGATGAAGATGAGAATAACGATGATGAGTATGTTCCTTCAGGTATGTTTTCTCTCATATTTAGCTGTCATGTGAGTTCCTGTTTTATGAAAGATGGTTTTATATCACTCGAGTCACAAACAGTAAAAGTTTTCATGCTTTATCAACACTGTTATAGTTTCTGTCATAACTACTGTTTTAAATGGTGTCATTTTATTCCTTGTCAAAATACTTTACCTTGGAACAGTAACTCGATTAGTTCACACTAATTTGAACTGTAAATTAAACACGGTCAGGGTTGTGTCCTTCACCATACAGCACACGTCAACCAAACTTGCTCTCAGAATTGGGTTTGATTGGGTGACTCAAAACTTCACATAATTAACTTTGGTTATAGTATATAACTCCTGTTGTCACTCCTGTTCACAACTTATAACATGATTGACAGCTGAATTCTGTGTAAATGTATAAAATTATAGTTCATGCAGATCAGTTGTTATTACTGTTGTATCTCTTTTAGATGAGAACAGTGATTCATGTTGTGATGTAGAGACTGTTCTTCCATCAAAACAGCGACTGACAGCACAGACTCTTTCCTGCATCACCTGTGGAAAGACATTCAGCTCCCAGAGAAATTTAACAAGACATGAGAGAAAACACACAGAACAGAAAGTCTTCACCTGCAGGAGATGTGGGATCAGTTTTCCTACCTTACAAGAGAAGAAACTTCATTCAGAAGTGCACAGAGTGAAGAAGTTTCACTGTGAGCAGTGTGGGAAGGATTTTGGCTACTCATCTACTCTGAATATTCACTTAAAGACACACAGTGGAGAAAAGCCTTTCCACTGCAGTGAATGTGGCAAGAATTTCAGCACCAAAGGAAATCTTGTTGCTCATAATAGAATTCACACGGGTGAAAAACCATACAAGTGTCCTCACTGTGAGAAAAGATTCAACCACAAACCCCATCTGAAGAAACATGTGCGTTTACACACCGATGAGAGACCGTATCAGTGCAGTGAATGTGGAAAAACCTTTAAGCAGTTATATGGTCTGAAATCCCACCTAAAAACTCACTCTGAGGAAAAGCTCTATCAGTGTTCAAACTGTGATAAATGTTTTAGACATAAATCTCAGCTGGTTTGCCATGAGAGAATTCACACTGGAGAGAAACCTTACCTCTGTTCTCAATGTGGAAAGAGCTTTTCTAATCCAGTTTCTTTTGGCTTTCATCAGAGAGTTCACACTGGAGAAAAGCCTTATAGCTGCAGCTTTTGTGGGAGGAGATTTAATCGACTTAACATTTTAGTGAAACACCAGAGAATTCATACAGGAGAAAGACCTTTCAAATGCTCTCAGTGTGACAAGACGTTTGCTCGATCAGATGTCCTGAGAACCCATGAGAGAGTTCATACTGGAGAGAAACCTTACCAGTGCTCTATCTGTGGGGAGAGATTTGCTTATTTAGGAAGTTTTCAGACTCACCAGAAGAAACATGCTAAAGAACAAACTGCACTGGAATCATCATAGTGTCTTTTATCATCATAATGTCTATAACATTGTGATGGTAATATTATATCCTCAAGTTGTTGTGAAATTATTTTTGTTATCTATGGAACACATTATTGGTTTGAATTGGTCAGAAAGGAATCTTGAATTGCAAGTCATTATTTTTGTCATGTATAAATGGAAATGAACTTATGTCTTACTGAGGCCTTTAAAACTTAAATGAAAAAAAGAATTTTTATGCTGCCTTCCTATACTAATCAGAATTACAGTACTTTCAACTTCTGAAGTTGTCATTTTAGATAAGTCCCTGTGGGAAAGCAATTTTAAGTCATTGTTTTATTTGTTTGATTTTATGTGTGTGTGTGTGTGTTTATCACAGTCTGAAACTAAATAAAGTAACAACACCAGCTAAATAATAATGTAAATAGAGTTGTTCATTGTTTCCTCTGAGTTCCTGTTTCTCTTGAGACAGATGGGCAAGGTAATTATAGCTGTCACCTTTTGTGCCTCTGACCCTTCCTGTGGCTCATTTGTTGTGACCCAATCAAAGGCCTGAGTCAACAAGTGAACTCTTCTTTATTACTTCCTCTTTATTACTTTAATACTTTGTTTATAGTTACAGTTACCTGCATGTTTCGTTTCCATTTGAAGGGACTGCCCCTCAAAATGCCTATAAATGCAACGTATGTTCATTTTAAAGTCAGACCAGATGACTGCAGCGCCAAGCAGTACGCTCTAACATGCAGACTCATGTTCATTTTCTACAAGAAACACTACTGCTGAAGAGAATCCAAGACTCCTGCTCTTCACTGGAAAAACTTTCTAAAATCTTTTTCAAATACTTTGTTGTTGGAGTGAATATGAAACAATAGCAAACAACAGATGAATTATTGTATATTTCCTGTGGAAATCCAACACTGTAAATAATCTAAAATATGCATGAAATGGTTACTTATATATGATGATTTAAAACATCAACTTGCTCTTTCAAACTCAAAAACTTCATCAGAATGATCTTAGAGTTTTGTTAGGATGTTTATGTGCAGCTTCTGAGTGTTAAAGGCATGTTTATCATCACTCTGACAGCACATGAACGCGGCAGGAACTAAAACTCTTCTGGAAATGGAGCACAACTGAGTCGCCTGGATTCAGAGAGGCATTGAGATCAGTTTCCTACCGCGTTGAAAACATTATCTATGTTATTTTCTTCCTGAACTTGTTATACTGGACAGCAGTACAGTTAATAATGAATTACAGAGCATCACTTTGTTCACAGATCACACAGCAACTCATGAGTTCATGTTGTCTGTGTAATTAATTAAAATTAATGTTATGATGTATGAAATGAGCTTCATGAGTCTAGTGCGGAGTCGCTCTCTCTCCAGTACAGCAGGAGGCGCTCTGCAGCTCTAATCCGCCCATAAACCACCTGAAGACCGAAAGAAGCTCAAACATCACCGGTGAGTGTTTACATCCGTTTAGTTTTCACGTGTTTGTTCATTTTCTGTGTTTTAATGAGTGTTAAAGAAGCTTTTTCTCGCTGTTTTCTGCTGGACGCTTTAAATCGTTCACAGTTTCAGGAGAAACGAGCAGAAATCTGGAAATATCGTGTTTCATTTCTGACGTGATCTGATTAAACCCGCGACTGATTGTACATGTGTTAAATAAAGGAGATAAAATATGAAATATAGTTTGTTTTACAATATGTGATCAAACTCCTGCTCAGCGCCTGTAATCATAATAAAGAAGGTGTTTGAGTTTGCTGAGTGTCTGTCCATTATAAATGTAGACCTGTGATGGTTTTGTGTTAGATGTTCATCATGGGAGAGCAGGTGGATGTGATGTGCTGTAAATCAGTAGCAACTGATCTGTCCATGCTGGATATTGATGATTTCATCACCGAAATCTCTCAGCTGAAGAAAGAGGTGCAGTTACTGGAGGCAAAGCTGAGGGCAAGAGGAGGACTGAACCCAGAGGTTTGTACAGGTCCACCAGTTTGTCGACATCAAATGATGCTTCTCTTCCAGACCAGAGTCTGTAACATCTCATGAACGTCTCAAAGTGGTTCATTACATAATAAAAAGCACATTGTTAAACTATTAAATGTGTGAAGTGAGAGCGATGGACTGTGGTGATCAGTCTGTGTGATTGTGTGGTGTTTCTCAGGAGCTGGAGAAGGTTTCCTGTCAATCTTCAGTGTGTGTGACTGATGGGACCTCCACAGAATGTCTGGATTCAGTGTGGAGCAGCAGAGATCAGAGGACACCCCAGCCGCTGCTGGACAAACTCTCTGATCAGAAATCCAGACACACACGGGACTCAGAGCTCAGCCTCACTTTACTCTGTTATACTGATCCGAACCCCACAGACGCTCAGGAGACTGTGTGTGACAGTAATCAGGGGTTACAGCAGGATGAATCTACTGATCAGACCTCCACAGAGTCTCTGGATTCTGTCTGTGATGCTGGAGAACAGCAGATCCTGCAGACACCAGTGAAGATGTGTTCAGTGAAACTGCTGGACTGCAGGAACCTGATGGAGATGAGAAGAGCCACAGCAGAGGAAGATCAGACTGATGAAGATGAGAATAACGATGATGAGTATGTTCCTTCAGGTATGTTTTCTCTCATATTTAGCTGTCATGTGAGTTCCTGTTTTATGAAAGATGGTTTTATATCACTCGAGTCACAAACAGTAAAAGTTTTCATGCTTTATCAACACTGTTATAGTTTCTGTCATAACTACTGTTTTAAATGGTGTCATTTTATTCCTTGTCAAAATACTTTACCTTGGAACAGTGACTCGATTAGTTCACACTAATTTGAACTGTAAATTAAACACGGTCAGGGTTGTGTCCTTCACCATACAGCACACGTCAACCAAACTTGCTCTCAGAATTGGGTTTGATTGGGTGACTCAAAACTTCACATAATTAACTTTGGTTATAGTATATAACTCCTGTTGTCACTCCTGTTCACAACTTATAACATGATTGACAGCTGAATTCTGTGTAAATGTATAAAATTATAGTTCATGCAGATCAGTTGTTATTACTGTTGTATCTCTTTTAGATGAGAACAGTGATTCATGTTGTGATGGAGGAACAATCTCTACATCAAAAAAACGACTGACAGCACAGACTCTTTCCTGTATCACCTGTGGAAAGACATTCAGCTCCCAGAGAAATTTAACAAGACATGAGAGAAAACACACAGAACAGAAAGTCTTCACCTGCAGGAGATGTGGGATCAGTTTTCCTACCTTACAAGAGAAGAAACTTCATTCAGAAGTGCACAGAGTGAAGAAGTTTCACTGTGAGCAGTGTGGGAAGGATTTTGTCTCTTCTTCTAGTCTAACTGCTCACATGAGGACACACAGTGGAGAAAAGCCTTTCCACTGCAGTGAATGTGGCACATTTTTCAGCACCAAAGGAAATCTTGTTGCTCATAAGAGAACACACACGGGTGAAAAACCATACAAGTGTCCTCACTGTGAGAAAAGATTCAACCACAAACCCCATCTGAAGAAACATGTGCGTTTACACACCAATGAGAGACCGTATCAGTGCAGTGAATGTGGAAAAACCTTTAAGCAGTTATATGGTCTGAAATCCCACCAGAAAACTCACTCTGAGGAAAAACTCTATCAGTGTTTACATTGTAATAAACATTTCTGTCAAAAATCAAAAATGATCTGCCATGAGAGAATTCACACTGGAGAGAAACCTTACCTCTGTTCTCAATGTGGAAAGAGCTTTTCTGATCCATCTCATTTCAGAGTTCATCAGAGAGTTCACACTGGAGAAAAGCCTTATAGCTGCAGCTTTTGTGGGAAGAGTTTTAGTCAACATTCTAACTTACTAAAGCACCAGAGAATTCATACTGGAGAAAAGCTTTTTAAATGCTCTCAGTGTGATAAGACTTTTGGTCGATCAGATGTCCTGAGAACCCATGAGAGAGTTCATACTGGAGAGAAACCTTACCAGTGCTCTATCTGTGGGGAGAGATTTGCTTATTTAGGAAGTTTTCAGACTCACCAGAAGAAACATGCTACAGAACAAACTGCACTGGAATCATCATAGTGTCTTAGCTCAAGCTCTCTTTACCAGCAGGATGTTAATTGGCAGAGAGATTAATGGTGTTGTGAATTCAGTGGATGTAGTTGTTTGGGAATCAAGCTCATTTAAATAATTATGAGGGTTCCAGTGCTCTCAGAATGTCTGCAGATAAAGCATTAATATTATGATGATAAAGTTCACATTGTTAACTGATATTTTGTATTTGTTTTCTCTTTCTGTAGGGCTGCACATTAACACTTGTTTGCAGATAATGTGATGTTTAGCCAGAGAAAGATAATTCATGCTTCCACAACTTCAGAAACTGAATATGATGAATTAATAACTTGGGCCGTGTAATAAAACCTAAGTACATCATTATAAAGTTTTGAGTCAATTTAAGGCTGTTTGTTCAAGGTCTGACTGTGTAATTCATGTTACAGAGTTACTTTTTGTGGAGTTTGCATGTTCTTCCTGTGTGAGCTTAGGTTTCTTTTGGGTTCTCTGGTTTACTCCATAATTGTAAAATATTAGGTGAACTGGAGATGCTCCCATAGCTCTATGTGTGTGAGCGTGAATAGGAATGAATGAGGAAATACCTTTTTATTCCTTGAGGAAACTTTTAAATTTGGCCTAATTGATGTAATGACTTACAAGCTATTTTATTTTATATGGGGTTAGATTATGTAAATGGTGTATGTCTGTCCGTTACAGTGTACTGACCAAAGTAATGAAGATTTTTACAGTCAGTCAGTCATTATTTTTAACCTGGACTGATTTAGCAATGCAGTATTATTCCACTAATTCAACAAGTACAGATATAATACTGAAGTACAAAAATCAAGTACAGGAACAGTATACATTTATGAATAGAAATAAAGCTGTTGTTTTTATATCAACATCACAAATACAATAGTTAACTAGTACAATCTTTGTTTCTGAAGTCATTTATTTTGTCCTTAGCGTGGGAACATTGGACTATTCAACTACTGTTTTGTATTTGCAGTCTTCTAAATAGCTCCCAAACAACCTAAACACAAAGTATAACCTCTAATGTATCAAGGACACACAAGAAAAAGACAATTTCCCATGTGGACAATAAAGTTGCCTTTCACATATAGTCTTGACTACAGACTTGAAGACTAAAGGCACAAGAAAGATCAGCAAAACCCCTTTATAAAACCTACAGCAAGACACATCATTTATTAATCAGGTGAACATACTTGACCTGTTTCAGCTGTTTCTGTTAGATGCATTAGAACAGACCTAAAACTGCCTCCAATAACAAATGTGACACATAAGCCATGTGATTGGCCAACAGCTGCTAACAGATGTCACCATTCTTCCTGAACAGACAAAGAAACCTTAAGATCTTCTCATTGGTAAGATACAACGTTTATGTGCTGAAGAATGAAGCTTTGTGAGAAGTCTTTGACAGAACACTCGTGCATCGCTCAGGTGTGTGTAAACATCCATGAGGATGTGATTGTTCTCTCATATCTTTGACTCCCCTGTGGTCTGATCACTCCGTAGAGGTTGCTGTGAGAAGTCAAAGAACAAACTTAGAAACTGACATATACACCATCAATGTGCTACACACACCCACACACACACACACACACAGAGACAGACACAAACACACAGACACACACACAGACAGACACACACTCACACAGACAGACAGACACAAACACACACTCACACAGACAGACAGACACACACACACACACAGACAGACACACACACTCACACAGACAGACAGACACAAACACACACTCACACAGACACACACACACACACAGACAGACACACACACTCACTCACACATACACACACACAGACAGGCAGACACACACTCACACACACACACACACACAGAGACAGACAGACACACACACACTCACTCACACACACACACACACACAGACAGACACACAGACACACACACACACACACACACACACACAGACAGACACACACACACACACACACACACCTGACTGTTACTCGACTGGTTGGTGCTGAATTCTGAATATTTCTTGCGTGACCAAATCCTGCTGATCAGCTTGCAATATTCCTCTCTTACCTGAACATAACAGACAGATGATGTTTGTGATCACAGTCCATTAACTGATCGTCTGATGCAAGTCAGACACAAAAATAGGAAAGTACTGGTTCCAGTCTGATTAGATGTCATGGAAAATATGCACAGTGAACTTATTAACAACATTAAGTTTACAAGACCTTTGACATTAATGGGAGAATGTAAATTCTGTTTATCATTCATTCGTCCGGACTGGGTGGCACATTTTAATGAATGCTGACACAGTTAAAGTGAATGATGACCCTGATTAGCATTTCTCTTGCTTTTCCATGAAAGGATATGAGATACGAGATTTCAGATATGATATAAGAGTCCGTTTGAATGACTCAATAATGTAGGGCTTTTTGGAGCTTGTTTTTTGGTGTTTTTGTGAGCTTAATTACCAGTTTTGACAGGAGGCAGTGCATAATGAAGATGAGCGCGCCCTGGAGGCTGTTGAGGATGGTGAAGAGGTATAACAGAACCAGAGATCCTTTCTCTTGAAAGAGGAAACAGCCAAAAATCCACATCCCTCCAAGAACACACAGCTGAGCTACTGCAGTCACTGTAAACCCCCTGTAAAATTCACAAGATAAAGGACTAGAACCTGAATTATTCTATTGTGAAATAAAATAAACACTCACATCCACACACCTAATTTTGCGCAGACTGGAGAGATCTGGGTTAAGACTTGAGAACTTTTCAGCCAGTCTCCAGACTGTGATGATGAAGAAAAAGCTGTTGAGGATGATGATGATACAGACAGGAGCAAAGAAACTCCAGATAAAATCATCACTGAGAGACAGCCAACAGCTGGAACACACAAACATGAAATGAAACATCCAGCAGACACAGAAATAAAATCCTAGTTTAGAAACTCAGCAGCTTAGACAGGCACATAAATAATATCATGATTTGGAAAGGGCAAACTTAAATTTAGAAACTTTAAAAGCAAACACAAACACACACACACTTAAGTTTAGGACTTAGCACTGGTTATAAACACTCACTGGCGATCGGTGCCATATCCCTGTGGGCAGGCAATGGCTGAGATAATAATGATGAGGAGAGGGACTCCATATCCCACCATGTACATGTACAGATGCTTGATTGTGGTTTGAAACACCAAGACAAGCATTCGATACAGCTGAACTCCCTCTAGCAGCATCCAGCAGAATGCCGCCAAAAAAAAGAAATGAAGCAACCCAGCAACAACAGAACAAGCTACCTGAGACACAGAGAGATGACGGGGATTCATATCACCTGTGCTGACAATAAATTGTTGAAAACTGAAACTGAAAGTCATTCAGTTTGTGAAAGTTACAGTTAACCCATAAGCCCCTGGTTAGCTTGTTCAGTGTCACACAAAATGTACATTCAGATTCTGAGTGTGACTTAAACGTCCAAATCATTTCAAATCAACTGTATTCACATGGCAATCACTCACACACCTTGTTGTGAGTACTGGAGATCCCACAAAGGAAGATGAGGTCTGCAATGAAGAGGCACACACTCAGATGAAGGTGGATGCTGTTCCGGGTTCCTTGTATGGAACAGCAAAACCGGAAGGTCAAAATACACAGAAGTAAACAGACCAGAGACAGAATTAAACCCACACGTGTGATCAACACCAACTCAAATGTGTCCTGGAGAAATATAACAAAGAGGTGCAGGGGAATGGTGAATATGTCAAAATCTTCAACAAGTTTAACTAATTATTTTTATTCAAGTCATCACAGGTTTACCTTTACAGGGTAGAGAGCCATGAGCACAGCAAAACTGCTCAGGTGATGGCTGGAACATGCTATATGGGTGCTGTTGAACCACACCCTCACACAGCCCCGCCCAGACCACGCCCTCTCCGCCTCATCCCAGTACACACAAGAGTACTTTATTCCCTTAGACTCCACCCTCTCCTGCTAAAGAAAAGGGGAGAAAGAATGCGGCTGAACAAAGAAAAAGCACCTAGTTCAGACTAAGGTGTAAACCTTGCTAGTCTGGTTTTTCAGGGCATCTAGCATATCTAGGGTACCTAGCAATTAAAACTAAGATTTGAATTTAATTAAAGTAATTTACTTAAAGTGTGTTCATGCACAAGAGTCACAGACTTTAGTGAACACACTTAGTGTTTCATCTGTTGCTGTGTAACAGCTTTAGGTCACTCTTTAGTGAGCTTTAGTGAGGTGTTGTGCTGGTGTACGTCACAGTTTACCTCCACATGTTTAAAGATGAGAGTAACAGGCTCAGGCAGGTGTTTGGTTTCTGGATTACTGACGACAGCTGTCACCACATCTGAGTTGAGTTGATAAGTGATGTTTTTCTGCTGTGTGTCTGATATCTCTCTGCTCTCCTCTTCCTGCAATATTCTGCTCATCATGTTGAAAGAATTGCTGGATGAATTTAGATCTTTATAACTGACCAGTGCCACAAATGCAAAACCTAAAAAAGGATAAGTATTACAATGTAAATTAGTATTGTGATTAAAAAAACATATTAGCATGTGTTTTATAGTGTATGTTTAATTTGTGTATTAGTACCTGGGTATGATTCCCCTATGACTGTTTCCCAGCTGGTCTTAAAGAGGGCAGAGTCTGTGCTCAGAATGACACTCCCATTAGGAGGAGTCTGACCCCGCCTTACTGCAATCTCTGCATCTGTGCATATTATAATATAAAACAATATATGACACAATATAAAGATCATGTTCTTGCAAATGTCACAGTGCAGGATAAAAACAACGTCTACAATGCATAGGAAATACAACACAAAGCATTTGAGCATGTTATTTGAGCATATTATTTTTGATTAGTGTAGAAATAACAGATTAAATAGTTCAGGGGTTTTACGGGTGCTGTGCGTCTCCATCCTGATTACTGGCTCTTTCAGCTGTGGTCCAATCAGACGCAGGCTGTTCTCCACCGTGTCTAAAAAATGACTTAACACTTGGCTGTCAGCAATGTTGCCATCCGACAGCAGCTCATTGGTGGAGGTGAAGAGGTTCTGTGAGGTCAAACACAGTGAGATTCATGCAGGCAGTGAGATAAACGTGTGGTGAACATTCCAGCAACATTTCTCAGTGAAAGCATTAACACATTTAAACATGGTTGTAGTGTATATAACAATATACATAACAGTACATCACTACTGCTTACACTCCATCTGCGTCACCTGTTCAATGATCTGTAATTTGTGACCTGTATTATATGTATAATCTGTACATATACAAATATATATATGTATGTGTGTGTGAAAGTGACATATTTGTCAGATATGGTATCCCATACCTGAAATGTGACCTCTGCATTTAACCCATCACTGATGAGGAGTGAACACACACTGCTGCACCCAGGTAGCAATTGGGGGTTAGGTGTCTTGTTCAAAGGCACTTCAGTTGCTACCTGCCAGCGCTGGAATCGAATCAGCAACCTTCTGATCACAAGTCCGACTCACTTACCAGTAGGCCACAACTGCCCTGCTGGTAAGGGCAGTGTATTGTGTATTGTGTATAACTGTGTATATCGTGTATTGTGATTTGTACAGTCAAGAACACTCAAACTCTAAGTCACACCTGCATATGTGCTGAGAAATGTGCTGTGTGTTTTTTCAGAGCGCTCATCACGTCCGGTTCACGGTCAGAGCGCTCATCACGTCATCCAGTTACTGACAAATAACCCAGTGACAGAGTTATTAGTGTTATATGACTGAATTATGAGCTCTGTGTGTGTGTGTGTTTACCTCCAGTAACACCTCTCCCATGTGCTGGTCTTGGATCCTTTTTGGATCAATCAGGGACTTACAACTGTCCTTCAACAGTAACAGCAAGCTCTTCAGCTGGAAGATCACACAAATCCCACATCATGGTCTGGACATATCTGCTGTATGTAATCATTGTCATACTCAGGAGCACTGGCAGTGCTGGGGTTGGGCTATCAGGCCCTGAATGTTTTTAATACATTGATTTTCTCACTAAGTTTTCATGTCAGGTAATTTTGTCACAAAGTGACTCAGGGCTACAATCTTTTCTATAAATCAGACATAATATCATACTTAAAATCTTCTGAAGCTTTATTCTGTACACAGAACATTCATTTAAATTACTGTGAAGTGTTCAGTTCTGCAGACAACCCTGAAGTGACGGATTATTAGTGAAACAGTTTTAGTTTAATCTGCCAATATATTTAAAAATTTACTTTATAAAAATTATACCTTGAAGATGCAAACTTATAACATTTATTTGAAAGTATATAATATTACATTTTTAAATCAAAGGATCCATATGCAACCACAGAGCTCTGGCCCACTAACCCTAGAACTGCCCGGCTCATAAGCAGTAGTGCTGTATACATCCATAGTGTTATACTGTATATTACTACTTTTTTATACCTTTATAGGCGTGCTGTCCATATCAGACTCACTGTTAAATTGCTCACAGTTAATCTCTGCACACAACAACAACAGTCAGTTAAAACCTCACAATAAAGTTCATTGATCTTAGTGTAAAGCAATGAAGAATGAATTCATAAGAGTGAATTCATTTGACAGCATCTGTTAATCTTGCTTCATGTCAACTTCTCCATATATAATTTCAGGTTGTGTACATATTAATAAACTGCACAACAGCTGCACACAAACACACAAAAATGAAGGTATGAACAGATCAGTGCGTCTGAAATTACTTCACACACTTACCTAAACACTTTGACTGATTGTTGCCATAGTTACTGTAACCATGGTGACATGTGCAATTGTAGCTGCCTGGATGATTTTGGCAATCAGCATGTGTGCCACACAGATCAGAATCTGTACACTCATTTATGTCTATGAGAGAACAAGAGACAGAGAGAATATTCTCAGTGTATGAGCAAATATTCCAGTAATAATATTATTTAATTAATTAATAAACAAGAATTACAAGTTTATCATGATTTCACCATGTTGTTGGTCCAGAATCAGATTTTGAGGTTTAAACAGTACATACTGCAAGACTAGGTTCTGTGCATGTTTAAAGTCTAACAGCTTGTTTTCTGCTACATCGGTGCACAGTGTACAATCCTGTTCATGCAAATCAACAGGCAGCGTATGGTTAACAGCAGCCACATCCTGTCTGAGGATTTTACAGCTAGATGAAGACGCACACAGCACATGAAGTTTCGTGTTACAATCAGCATTTAGTCACACCAGCAGGAGTTTAACTGGTAGCAGCAGGACACTGGCCCTCACCTGCACAGGGACCGCTGGGGTCCGGCTCATGGTTACTGAACCCTGACGAACAGGTGCAAAAGAAACTACCAGCTGTGTTAGTACAACTGCTGTGAGGTCCACACACTGAAGACTCACACTCATCCACATCTGCAGCAGATCACACACACACAGAGAAGTGTTGCATTTAGACGCAAGAAAATGTTAATGTTAACACGTGTGAGTGAAGACAGCACAGATGACAGAAACACAATCTTACAAACAGAATGTGGTACAAATCCTGAATAAATATACTGTGAAATTTTGCTTTTGACTATTTACACCAAGCAGAAAATCTGAGAGCAGTTTATATACACTAAAGCAAATCATCCTTCAAATGCGTTTTCAATAAACACCAATTTAAACATGATGTCTTTTTAAAAATGTTTATCTATTTGTAGAATTCTGACTGCCTGACATAGCACCAGTTTCACAGAACGTTACACAGATATAATGATGTTCCACATTATACAAATAAGGAAAAACAGTAATTAGTCACCGTCACATTCTGAGTCTCCTCTTGATTTGTGATATCCAGACGGACAGACACACATATAAGAGCCGATGGAGTTTTCACACATCATATTAGCAGAGCAGTGTGAATCTTTCACAAGGCACTCGTTTATATCTGACAGCAAAACATCAGTTTACCACAGTTCATTATAGTATTTACATTTTCAGATATTTTTTATTTATACTTAAGGTATACTGTATTTGTGCATACATTTAAACTTACACATATTCAGATTTTTGTATTGCTTCCACACACTGTTTATACCTTCTTTCAATGTATAATAATCACATACAGTTCACATACATCATCACATACAACAAGTTTCCTGATGTCTCTGTTTGTCTGTTGTGATGTTAATGGCCAAAACTATGACTGGTTTAATAAAGTATTGTATTGTATCAGATTGTTTTGCATTGTCGTATGTTATCTCATAACCCTGTCTTACCCTCACACTGTCCTGTTACCGCGGTGAAATTAGGAGTTTTTGATTGGAAGCCTTCATTACAGATGCAGTAATAACTTCCATTTGTATTTTTACACGTTGAGTGATTGCCACATGGACTTGGAGTCATGTCACACTCATTGTCATCTGAGAGAGAGAGAGAGAGAGAGAGAGAGAGAGAGAGTTGTCTTTGCAAATGTACACAAGTTACACAAGGACTCAAGTGTAGTTGAGATACACTACAAAAGCACAAAGTTCTCATTACCTTCACACTGTGATTTGTTTGATTTGAAACCAATGTCACATCCACAAGATCCACCAGAGAGCAGGAGAAGACCTGGTGAAGACAAAGAGATATACAGCTATGAAACATACACCTTGTCTGTGTGTACATCCATCTATACATCCACCCATATAGCACTCCATCCATCTATACATTCATTCATCCTTTTATACAGCAATCCATCCATCTATACATCCGTCCACCTATACATTCATGTGTTCATTTATCCATCTATAGATACATCATTCTTTCTACCTAGGTAAAAATAAAGTTATTGAATGCACTAAAAAATACTTAAAATGCTACACTATTTATCTATACTACACTATACTACACTACTACTGTCTATACTACACTATACTACTTCAGTGCACTTGAAAACGTGTACTAAGTACCACTAATACAAAACACATTTTTAGTGCATTGAAATAAAGAATAGTACCGCAAAAATCTATAGAGGAGTTTTATTAGAGGGCCCCACCCTAGCATCCATTTACAGTACCCTAGCAACCACCCTATAGACAATTAAAAAGAAAATCCCTTAAACTTAACATTGGGCAGATGTTTGTGTTAGGCTGTAATAGAAACTTGGGGATGGGCTTATAACCACGTCCTAGCATCATGTTAATTCATGCTAACATCATGCTAAATCATGTTAGCATCCTGCTAAGTCATGTTAGCTTCATGCTAAGTGAGGGTTTCACAGAAACATATAGCAAGAGATGTGACAATTTTTGTGACACATTTTCAAACATTGCACTCCTCCAGACAGTTGCTAGTTTTAAGAAACTGAATTAGATTTTGCATCAGACAACACAATTACAGACCCTTCAATGTTACTTAATCACATTTAAAAATTAAGAATGACGCAAGACGTGATGGTGCATTGTGTACAACCAGAAGGGCCTGCTGTGTGTATGGGGCTGTATGTTTACACTGGCCTCCACCTTAATCTGATAATGCTGTAAGAGTTTCTGATAAGAACATGTTATAGTGAGCCATGCAGACACATCCAAAAAACCCAAGATCAAGGAAATGAAACAGAGTCAGGCAGAAGATTTGTAGAGTTGAGAAGATCCAGAAAGACTGAGTCTTTTTTGAACATCTGCTCTAGATTTGTGAGGGTTTGTGCCATCAGCCAGCATCTCGTTCAGATTTTTTCCAATCACTGCTTTTGATACAAATCTAATTCACAGCACTCATCATTACATTAATGTACCATATTGTGACACTGCTAATATTGTTGTAAGTTGCTTTTGATAAACTGACAAACTTATTTTCATTTTTTTCAAAGGAAATATGAGTGATGCTTCCTGTACAAATCTCAGCCAGGATGTTGGATTCACCCAAACAATTATTCCATGATTCTGAACCAACATTTGGCTCAGAATCTGGACACTGTCAATGTAACTGAATGGGATTTTCACCTGTTTCTCTTCTTGTCATCTGAGGTATCTGCCATTAATTTATTCATCCATTCATCAGTCTCCACAGTTTTTACATTTCTCTTGGTGCTCCTTACAACACTAACCCACCCTTACATAGTCCAAAGGAACACTCGACAGGTGGCAGGAATTATAGCACCTGCACGTTACAGCTGGATCAGAGAACAACATACATACACCAGTGTGGATGATGTCATGGATGAAGACTAAAAACACAAGAGTTTGTGAAAGTAACACTTCCTCTTGTGACTGCAAATTGAGAAAATGTTTGTGATGCATTTCATACATACGGAAGTCTGTTCTGACCAATGAGAGTCACTCCAGTTTCCTGAAACTCCTGCTTTTTTCTGCTTAATTGGTTTTGGTGAGGAAATTTAATGTTTCTCAGTTTGCCTGTAACTTATGTATTCAGCTGTAGCAGGGACTGTAATAACTTCAACTTCAGTGGAAAATTGATTGAATGAAAATATGAGGAACAAAATCACAATATATCTCACAATGTACCATATTTTTGTGATGGTGTGACAGTAAGTAATGTGAGTAATCTGTGCTGTTTGTCACTGTACTAAGAGTAAAAAACAGCCAAATTATTTTCTCATAGAGACAGCGATACATTTTTATTAAAACAATTTAAAACAGTTTCACGGCCGCTAAGAAATAGAGGACGATGAGGTAATGCAGCCATTTAAGAATAATGTGCCTTTAATGTTGTAGATTGTAAAATATTTAGATTATAAATTCAGCATAAAATAATTAATAAATAAATTAAAATATTTGCAAATTTTGTGACTACAGAACAACATTGAAAATCATGAAGGGGCCTTTATGGGGGAAAGATGATGTGCAACAGACGCCAGGAAATAAATGACAAATGCCCCTTTAACAAACAAACTTTATATAGCATATTATTTACGATAATGTTAATTCCATATAAATACACATATTATTATTATTACTCTGTATGGAAAAAAATGTCACTAATGCTTAAATTTACAACCTTTTGTACTGGTTATACAAATGGTCTCAAATGTCTCTCCATTAGCAGGTGTGACAGTGCTCGGTTTTGAACCCTGCGGGCTAGATCTGGTGTGTTTCTCCCCCAGTCTTATCTTCCAGTCGCTGTCTGGATCATGTTTGTGTGCTGCTCATTATGATACTGACATGAGGGTGTGATGTCTGCCTGCTTCATTTCTAACAGAGCTGAAAGAATCAAGTCTTTGTCTAACTAACACACACAGTTTTGTCCTTGTGTCTATGACACATATATGCTGTCAGAGGACCAAATCAGCTTAAACTTAATCTATGGGACAAATACATTTACTGTAAAAATACACACATATCAAACTATTTACTCACCCAAAAGAAGAAATGTCAGTTTTAGCTCCATATTAGGAAACTGAATATCGGCTTTCAGATGTTTGTATTTCTTGAAGGCTTGTGCTGTGGAAGTGAAATTCCCAGAGTGAAGCTGTATTCCAGTAAGACGTTAAAAATTCCCCTCAATCTCTGACTGTCACTTAGTGCGCCCAAAGCTTCAGTCAAGAGATAATCTCCTACTTTCCAGTAAAGTTTCCTGATAATATTCAGTTCTACATGAATACTGTCGCCTCCTCTTTTCTCTGTTTAAAAGCTCTTTTCAGAAGGTTTCTCTCTGTCTTCCAAACTTTTCCATTCAGTTTCTCCAAGATTTCAAATGAATCTGCTGGTCTTTCACTTTGGTTTCTGCCCTGCGTTTATCTTAATCCACACAGCCAGAGAGTTTCCAACACTTTCTTTTTCCACTTGTCTGGTTTGTAATATTCTTCCTTCTCTCTCATGTGTGTGCTACTGGGTGAGGAGTAAAAAGCTCTTCATGACCGTCCGTCACTCCCCCTGAGAGAGAGAGACAGAGAGAGAAAGAGAGAGAGAGCAGCTGTTTATGTTCTGTGCCAGTAAGTCATATATATCCTACCACAGTTTCTCTCTCTCTCTTTTTTCAGCATTTCACTCGTTTTTAACTGCTGTCCCACTTTCACTGGTGGTGTCTCTCTCACTGTCAAAGGGGTTTTATTGTTTGACAATCCTCCATGAGTTGGTCTGTGGGCTTCACAGCAAAACACACCCCGATCAGAGCAAAAGGTTTTGAACATTCATATTGCAGCAGCGCAGGCTGCTGTTGACAGTCATGCTGATGATGTCATATCCTGTGCAGTGTTGAATTGCACAACAGAGATTGCTGGACGTCTGCTTTCACAAACAAAAAAATAACATACAGCCACAAACACACAGAAACACATAGAAACTAACTTGAAGTTGAGATGAAAGAGTGAGACATTTACTTACATAATGTAAAAAAGATTTTGGGGCGGGGCTTGAGTCCATCGAGAACTGATTGAATGATGAAGTCTCTTTATGATGTCATTAGGGGTTAAAAAATAAGATGGCTTTGTGATTTGTCTAGGATGGAAAAGTTTGATGAAATCATGAAGTCTTTGTGTCTAACAGTCATCTTATTGGCTGACATGTTGTTGAGTTTGCTGATATTTTGAAGGGAAACAGATTTTCAATACCATCAAGAAAAAAGCTGCAAATTAAATTAATACGTGTAGATGACATGAGATTATGACAATTACTGAACACAAATACGTGAACATGAACATTCCCTGTTAATGGCCTGCTGGTGAGATCCAGTCACAGTGATAAACACACACACACACACACACACACACACACACACACACACACACACACACACACACACACACAGTGTTGTGATGGATGTATTGTTATAGTGATTTACACACACATACACACAGTGTTGTGATGGATGTATTGTTATAGTGATTTACACACACACACACACACACACACACAAAGTGTTGTGATGGATGTATTGTTATAGTGATTTACACACACACACACACACACAGTGTTGTGATGGATGTATTGTTATAGTGATTTACACACACACAAACAAAGTGTTGTGATGGATGTATTGTTATAGTGATTTACACACACACACACACACACACACACACACACACACACACACACACACACACAGTGTTGTGATGGATGTATTGTTATAGTGATTTACACACACACACACACACACACACAAAGTGTTGTGATGGATGTATTGTTATAGTGATTTACACACATATACACACACACACAGTGTTGTGATGGATGTATTGTTATAGTGATTTACACACACACACACACACACACACACACACACACACACACACACAGTGTTGTGATGGATGTATTGTTATAGTGATTTACACACACACACACACACACACAGTGTTGTGATGGATGTATTGTTATAGTGATTTACACACACACACACAGTGTTGTGATGGATGTATTGTTATAGTGATTTACACACTTTGTATATTTTTTTTTTACACACACACACACACACAGTGTTGTGATGGATGTATTGTTATAGTGATTTACACACACACACACACACACAGTGTTGTGATGGATGTATTGTTATAGTGATTTACACACACACACACACACACACACACACACAGTGTTGTGATGGATGTATTGTTATAGTGATTTACACACACACACACACACACACACACAGTGTTGTGATGGATGTATTGTTATAGTGATTTACACACACACACACACACACACACACACACAGTGTTGTGATGGATGTATTGTTATAGTGATTTACACACACACACACACAGTGTTGTGATGGATGTATTGTTATAGTGATTTACACACACATACACACAGTGTTGTGATGGATGTATTGTTATAGTGATTTACACACACACACACAGTGTTGTGATGGATGTATTGTTATAGTGATTTACACACACACACACACACACACACACACAGTGTTGTGATGGATGTATTGTTATAGTGATTTACACACACATACACACAGTGTTGTGATGGATGTATTGTTATAGTGATTTACACACACACACACACACAGTGTTGTGATGGATGTATTGTTATAGTGATTTACACACACACACAGTGTTGTGATGGATGTATTGTTATAGTGATTTACACACACACACACACACACACTGGGTCATGAGAAAGGCCACGATGACACGCAATCAGTTTCAGTTCATTTCACGTATTAATTAAATCGCTCATGTGACAGTGTGAGAGTATTTCCGTTTCTCTCGGTTACATTAATGTGGACAGAATGTAAAGTTAAATCCGGTTCTTATCTTAAGCTTGTAACATTTGTTCAACCAGCGGATAACAGTTTCCCTATGGAAACTTATACATATAACTTTACATATAACTTTACATATAACTATACACAGAAGTAAGTTAATAAGTAAGTTAATCATTCGGAAGTCACGTTAACATGCACAATGTTTGTCTCGTGGCTTCAGGTTTGAAGTGTTTGTAAACAGCTGCTATTCTATAGTGACTGTATGGAGGAGATACAGCTGTAGATCATCACATGAACTATAGACTATAGATATGATCCAGTAATGTTTCACAACCACAAAATGACACACTATATTTTTTCTCTTAATTTTAAACAGCTGTATGTCTGTTGTTTTATAATTTATAGTCAGCAGTGTTAGGAAGTGAAGCTGGTTTCAGCTCTTGCTGGTTATACACTTATGGGTCAGCTGATTTTTGTGAAACAGGATCCTGAGTTTAGATGTTAAAAGAGGTTAAAAATCTTAATGACATCAGCATCTTGTGTTTACCTAAAGGAGCAGAGAGAAGATTGAGAAGATGAAACGGTTCACATGATCACATCTACAGCTGAAACAGTGCAAGATCTTACAGTCATTCATTTTGATGAATCATGTCTTCTAAACCTCTCTGACGCCAGACAGACGTCCTTCCAGTCAGTCTTTGATAAATGAACCACCCAGCCAGACTCTTGTATAATATGGCATATGTTTAAGTGGGCTTTTACTCTTTTAGATATATATCTACAAACTTTAATCTTTTCAGGTCACACACTCACAATGCTGTACTTTTTAATTAGATTACAAATCTTTTCTCGGCAGAAAACACATACAGAGACTAACAAATGAATGTGAGGGTCTGTAAGCCTTCACCTGATGCAGCTGATGCAAACTATTGCTCCGGATGCTAGCCGTGCATTTTCCTGTAATGCTGTGCATGTTGAAAAACATAATTCATACAAAAATCATTTACACACTCTCATGTCCTTCTAAACTGATATCGATTGTCATGTTCCACAGAAGAAAACTATATATTTTACATTTGCTCTTTCCCTCATGATGAAAGTGGGCCGAAGTCCGTACTGCTTTTGATATCCTGCATACTTTGTCATGTAATGATGTGAGGGTACACACACAGACACACACACACAGACACCTTATTACTTATGCTTTCAAAACCAAGCATCAGCTCTTTTGTCCACGCAGGGTGTTTGTTCTATTAAAGCCACACTGAAAGCTGTGTGGCAGCTTTATTAGATTAAATGCTGCATCTGAGTGCAGGTCAGGGTGTGTTTGGATCTGTGCCTCTTCCAGAAAGCTTTGGGATAAAGAGTTTCTGCTTAAGGAATGAAGCTTAAATATAAATGGCAAGTAAATGTTGCTTCAAGTTTATTGGCTTTGTGAGTGTGTGTCAGTCAGTTACACTGATACTTGTGCAGAGATTCTTTTGAAGAATGTTGAAACTGAATGACTCTGTAGACAGACCAGCTCACCACCTTCACTTCCTGTTTTTGCCTGCATGCCGCAATTAGGGGAAACAGTAACTATGGTAACAGAGGGCTGTCATTGAGGCCTGTGTGATTTTCTCAGATTTTTCACACTACGTTTAGCCCCATGTTTAGTCTAAAGTTTCACCCTTGTAGTTTTATAACGGGGTTGAGCATGTTTTTAACCCTGGGTTATGAAGTCCCGCTCTAGAGGTCTGAGCTGCAGAAATTACATAGTAGTATTTCCACAGATGGCCAAACAGTTATTGAATATGTATAATGCATTTATGCATGAATATACATGTAATTTTGTGGAAATGTATTGAAAATTCTTTCTGTTTGTTTTGTAATGATATGGTATGTGTGGTTAGTAGTTTGTCAGGTGGAAACCATGGTAACTTCACCTCTCCTTGATGTAGGAAATAATTACAAATCTTCGCAGTGGTCACTTCCTGGTTACAGTCATTGTAATGTAATCTCTCTCTCTCACACACACACGCAGACAGACAGACAGCACATGTATAATCACTGATGTTAACTGTTAACTTGACCAGATCAGTTATCTGGGCTCATTATGAATAATGTTTTGTATGAAAAAATTAAAATAAAAGTGTTCTTATAGTGGTGGGGTTCGAGTCTGTAGAATGCTCGGTATGTAAATGTGTGTTTGAGCAGAACAGCAACCACGGCAGTAAATGTTTAAACAATCTAGACGATAAAAGATAATAAAAATGTCAGCCACCCCTGAGCACGACTCTGTCACTATTTCTGCTTCTGAGAACTGAGGGGGTGGTATTTTAGACATTTCCTTCCTTTCAGTCGAGCAGATTTCATGCGTCTCTAACTGCTTTTCCACAATCTGGCCAAACGGTTCTTAGCATGCGAGAAGAATGCTTCCATCTGCATATCTGCCAGAGCACAATTCAGAACAGCATTACAGATCGATCCCAGCATTGATTTCTCAGGATGGTTAACTAACAATACTTAGCTGTGCTAGAGGAATGTCTGTAGTGACTTGGTAACTTGTTAGTTGTCAAGAAAACCTGTTTGTTTCTTAACAGTTGTCCAAGTCAACATATATTAAACTAGATCTCAACAGGGGAGTTTGATTTCTAGCATAGAATGAGACTTAAAAAAGTCTCTTGTATCCTGTCTCTAGCATCAGAACTATTCCCACTTGTAAATGTAGATTTTTTTTTAGACTAGACTTGTAGGTTCTTAGGGCAGAATGTTAAATGCAGGTTTATTTTTTTATTTTTATTCAAAATGTCTCTTTGTTGCTTGTAAAATGAATGGGGCTGTAAAGCTGACATCATCATTGAAATATCCGAGAGAAATTGTGCTTTCACACAATGATATTCCAGATGACAATGCACGAAACATTCACATGAAATGAGCTTTGTGTTCATCACTCAGTCATTTCAGTCCTGCTCATGTAAACACGCTCTTAAGACATCTGCACTCAGTTTCAGTAATATCTCCCTCAAGTGGTGATCAGGTGAAAACACAGACGCACACTGTAACACTCTGATCTTTGCATGGCAGACATACTTTTCAGTATCACATGGGCTGTTTTAGAGGTTTTGGAAGTGCTGATGTCATGATCATTCTTCTGTCTTCTACTTTTCTGGATAATTTTTTCAGAAAAAAAAGTTTCTTTCCTCCTAATTGTTAGCAGAACCATGACGTAAAAACTATAAACACACAGTTTGGTGACATTGAGCTTAATTTATGTTGTTTATTTGAGAGATTTAAAGCCTTTAATCCATCATACCATTTCAGCAATATTTACAAATTAACATTACCTGATCAGACAAAACAAATATGTTTTCCTGATGTTCTGAGCCATACTTTATCTGTTTGTTCTTTACAGCAGGTCTGAAGTCTCTGTTGTCTGTCTGGTAGGAGGTTATTGTGACATTGAGGATTGAATTGAGGTTTTGTTAATCAGCAGGAGACTGTTGATGATCTGTAGGTTTGTAGTTAAACTGTGAGAGAGGAAGTATGAGCTCATTTAATGATGTGAACATTTTAATCATGTCTATGCTAATGGTTTTTAAGCACAAATTATCTCTGAATGAAAATCGACCGACCTCTGACAGTGACTTTGGTTAGAGCCTCACTGGAACCCACATGATTGGATGCGACACATTTATATGTTCCGCTGTCTGTTACTTTCAGCTGACCAATCTTCAGCAAGCCGTCTTTGGTGGTCTCTGCCAATGGAGACATGGCTGCTCCGCCCACACGTGTCCAGCGAAAGCGGATTGGATGAGTGCCATGGGCGACACACTGCAGACGAATGGCATCACCCTGACGAGCGACTGTTTCATCCTCCAGCGTGGTGGCGTAGGGAGGGGCTGAGGAAGAGGTCTGTCAGTTAGTGTCCACACACAGCAGGTATTATGTTCTGCTTATTAAGGTGAATCTCACAACACCTGTCAAGGACATCCTGTTTTACCAAAAAATGGAAAGTTGTGTTGCTTTATGAAATTTAGCTCCTACTTTCAGGATCATTGGGATTATTTGTTTTCTTGTTATTTTATGCGGTCACTCTCAGCAAAATATATTTCTTTTTCCTGGTTCTGGTGAAATGTGACCTAGGTGTGAGATTCACACAATTATTAATATAAAATCATTGATGTTCTCCCACAGTCTCATTATTAACCAGTTCTTTTACCACTCTCCCTAACTGTGCCTCAGTCCGAAGTTTACCATGTATTACTACTGTATATAGAGTTCTCTTGTATTTACATACTCTTTATCTGGGAGCTCAAAGGCCCCAGATCCTGATGAGTTCAGAGATTTCCTATACGATCACCTGTAGTTTGTCCACACTGACCTGAGTAGAACTCACACATAAAGTCTGATTTCAATGTACCTTCAGTGTACCAACAGTAAGATCAACAGCGATATCAGCTTGTGTTTGTAACTTACAGTCCACCTCCAGCTGCACGTACGCTTCACTGAAGCCCACCGCATTTGTAGCGTTACAGATGTACTGGCCTGAGACAGACATTAAGAAACACTCAGAGTCCTTTCAACATGCACGTCATACCATAATTACTGTTTTCCTGAGGAACTTCTGTAGCTTTGGTTCAGAAAGTTTGACTTGTAAGAAAGTTTGATGTTTTTGTAATAAACTATCACAAACTGTCAAGGGACATTTGACTTCCCTCTGTCTGGGCCCTTTAAGCACAACATGTGATATTGCTGGTGAAGGATACCTGAGTCCTGACGTCCCACGTTATAGAGCGTAAGACTTCCTCCAGTCACCTTGTGCTGCCATGGCAACGGGGCCCGCAGTTTAGACCAAGAAATGACTGGAGTGGGTGACCCTGAGAGAAAAAATAATGACAATGAATGACTTGTTTTTTATATAAGACTTATGAAAATCTTAACTGAATTAAACTAAACTGCAATTAAACAGCCTTCATGGTGCTGTAAGTGATTTCAGCCATTTTGCTAAAACTTCCGCGACACACCCTTTCTGCAAAACTCATATGTACAATTTGATTGATAAACAAAGAGCATTTCTGATTGGCTAAAAATGTGTGGGTCACCACGACTACTTTTCACTGTTTATAGAGTCTCACAGAGACAAGTGTAGATTATTTGTCATTGTGACATTGATATTTAATGTCCAGTTGGAGTAGTGTTAATGTTTTGAAAAAGTGAGTTTACCGCTAGCTTGGCAGTGCATGGTCACTGATTGGCCCTCCACGGCTGTGAGGTCAGTATCGGTTACTGAAGCCTGGGGCAATGTGCCAGTAGAGACTCCACCCTCCAGTTTAAGCTCCACCTTTTCCTCAGCAAGCCCTTCTCTACTTTGAACTCGACACACATATATTCCTGCATCCTCTGCTGTCATCACTGTCACCTGTACAGTCACATTGAGGAATAAATGTGTGAGCGGGAGTGAGCATTTGTGTGTGTGAGTGGTCAAGTAATAAGGCTTTGTTTCAATTAAAAATCTTTTTGGATTTCTTTACGTTTTGGACTCCACTGAGTGTCAGAGCAGAGGACTGTTCATTTACACGCATTCTTTACAGACACACACACACACCTGTAGTACAGCTGTGGTTTCTGTTGTGGACACAAGTGCGATCTCACTTCCTCCTTCCAGTTTGAACCAGCTGACAGAGGGTCGTGGCTTTCCTAAGCCACTGCATTCTAGAGACACACTCTCACCTGCTCTGACCATTAGTGGGCCCTGTGGTGTTATTCGAACCTTTGGAGGCTCTAAGTGACATCATACATGCACACACAAACAGTTATAATAAAAACAGGTGACTGGGACCAGGATTATCACTTTTTGAAAACTGTACCAGTGTTTCTTGTTGTTTTGTATCTATATTTAGTTTGTTTTAATTTGGTTTGGTTATTCATTTTTAGTTTTTGTTTAAAGAACTTGGCAACACAAATTGTTCCATCACTCTATGATGAAATACACAACACTCCACTGGATGTGCTGCTGGACCTAGAAGAGGAAGAACGTACACAGCAACCAAAGACATGGTTAAACGTTTCAGATGAGTGGAAATGCTGAAAATGAACCACAAACACAACAGAAGGTGTTAATATTGGCAAGGTTTGTTTCTGCAGACCGAAAGAGAGACATTAATGGGCTGAGGTCACGCGTGTATGGATCCTGGAATAAAAACAAATCGCTGGATATCACAATTATCACACAAGCATTTTCTATTAAAAGATTTGAACTTTAAAGCACATCCGCAGTTACAATGATTACATTAGCGACATTAAAACAAAATACTTCTCTTCTTTAGTTCAGAGACCTTACGCAAAAAGAAATATTTAAATATAACATCTATACAATCGCATAGTTTTAAAAAAAATGTTTTTGTTTATCTTGGGTGGTTCATTTTGACAGAAACAGTCTGAATTTAATTTATTTAACTCAATTAAAAAAAAATGCTACAATAATTATCTACATTTGTTTTTGTTAATTTAGCATTTATAGTTGTAATTTATTGTGTCTATTTTAGGTTATGGCAGTATTTTGATTCTGACGCTGATTTCACTTGTTAATGGCAATCAATATAACTGGCGCTGGTGGTGCAGAAGCAGCGCGCACTAAACTCACGCTTGATGGACAGAGTGGCAGTGAAGGTCGCTTTTCCTTGCGCATTGGTTGCGACACAGCGGTACCCTCCCTGGTTATTGAGGCGGACATTAGTGATCGTCAGGATAGCACCATCAATCTTAACATTATCTGGAACAAAAACACATGCAACATGTAAACCATAAAAGCCATTAAAGTCATAATCATAAGAACAGATGTAGCATTTCCTGATCAAAACTGGCCAGAAGAAAGAGGAGACTTAAAGTTTCAGTTAACAGTGTATATCAGACAGAAGTCTTTTTGCTCTTACATTTATCTTATCAGTGTTTAAAAGAAACAGTTCTGTTGAATGTTAAGATTATTCAGCACCCCAGGTTCTCATGTCATGATGCAATGTTTATTTCAGTGTAATCCAGAATCTGCTTGCCTTTACTTATAATCTGTTAGACAGTTAATGTGAACTCACCTCCCATCGGCTGTTGGTTGATTTTCTTCCACTCCAGCTGGACGGGCTGTGAGCCGCTCACCATGCGGCAGTGGAAGGTCACTGTCTCACCAGGTTTAACAACAGCCGCACGAGGTCGGATGGTCAAAGCTGGGTTTTGACCCCATACTATTGTGATTAAACTTCACATGAGATCTGCTGTAGTTTTGCTCCATCACACCTAATGTTAGACACCTCAGCCAATAGACTAAATATTTCTTCTAAAGTTGAGAAATAATTTCTCAGGCCTGACTTTAGACTGTTGTTTCTGTTAAAAACCCACACATTCTTACCACTTCTTAATTTAGCATCTATCAGTGTGTCGTCAGATGGAAACAGATGGAACAGTTCAAATTATGTTGAATTGACAGTATAACTAAAGTAAAACTAATAATAAAAGAATAAAGCTGACATTCATTTTACAAAGACACAATAATAAACTATGAACAATTAAAATTCGCTGTAGTGATATTAGAGTTGATTCACCTGTTTGCAGAAGAGCAGAAAGAACCAGGGCTGCAGTGTAGATCTTCATCATGGAGACTGACTGGAGATCTTCTCTGAAGAACAGTCCAACACTACTTTCTCTCTTTCTCTCTCACTCACACTCACAATCTGCACAGATACTCCCTGTCACTGCACACACACGTCTACAGCAGGTTCATTTGCTTTAGAATGTTATTTTATTGAACTCACAGTAAAAGTCACAGTACAGAAGCAGTTAAGTGTCCTACAAAGTATTTGGAAATGGCAGCCGCCGTTTATCACACCAGTAAATTTACATCTCTGAATCTTAAATCCTGAAATAAAGGGTTAACGTGGTAAAGTATCATTTGAACTGTGTGTCTGTTCTAATGTTTAAAGAGCGTTTCGTCATCTGCAAACAGGAGTCCAGAGTCTGACTGTGCTGAGAGGGTTGCATGAGTTTGTGTGACTGTGATCAAAGGGAAGGACTTTAAATCAAAGGTGAGCACACGTACATCCATGTAAACACACTCAGATCTAAACAGGAGTGTTTACAGCACAGTCCAGCCAGAAAGCTGCCACCTCTTTACTGACAAGTAATGTTCTTCCTGGCCTTCCACACGCAGTACACAAAAGTGTGTTTAATTCCTCAGATGAAGTACAAAGAGAATCAGAGGTCACATTAATGATGTCACATCAGTATTGAACTAGAATGCTTGTTGGAAGCCTGGTTTCACAGACAAGCTTAAGCCTGGTCGCAGACTAAAATGCATGTTTAAGCTGTCGTAACTGAAAACAACTTGCCCTGACATCTTAAAACATATAAGAGTCATTGTTTTGAATCAAGATGCACTCCAGTAATGTTTATAAAAGGTACTTTGTAATTTAACTAAGGTCTACTCCTGGCTTAATCTAAGCCCTGTCTGGGAAACTGGCCTCTGTGTTTATCAGTTTAATCTGGAACTGAATGCTGCGGTATAAAGTCAGACATCACTGTCAGACATCTTATAGTCATGTGAACGTGTCTCTTAAGGTTTAATCAGTTACGAATCCTTGAATTTCATTTCATTCTAGTATCTTTACCCTGTAAAAACTGACTATGGGCTATAACCCTTACATTCTGTTTAGAGTCTACAAATCCGAAAATATCAAGCTTATACTTACATTTTCTATACGTATTTTTGTATGTTGAAGACTGGCAGATTGAGGAGTGAAATCAGACAGTAAAGAAGAAGCTCTTGATAAACTCTTCAGGTGTCAGAGGACGTTCTTCATGGACTCAGATCAGACTAGCAGCAGAAGTTATTTCACAATGTGATTTTAACTGCAAATATGACTGTAAAAACATGAATACATGAAATTCGACCATATAGGTTTACGTACAGACTGAATATTTCGACACGTATCTGCTTACGTTCACTTTACCGACTGTATTTACAGGAAACACCCGCCAAAACGATCATTTGGACACCTTTGCGGATTTGACCGTTGAGGCGCGCACCCGAGTTCCCGCGAGTGCACACCGGCAGCCGCGCGCGTTCACAGAGAGCGGAGCAGAAGCTGCCGTGCACTGCGCGCGCGTGACACGTTAGAGAGGAGCGCGCGGAGGACGTGTTTGGTGACAGCGCTGTCAGTGCGCTGATTTTAACAACGCGCGGCTGCGCGCTCACATCCTCTTTCCGGGTTTGTTGTGTGACTAACTGCGGTGCTGTGACAGTCAGGCAGGGTCACCAGAGAGAGCTGCAGCGGATCACCTCACCGGATCACCTGCAGCGGATCATCTCACCGGATCACCTGCAGCGGATCACCTCACCGGATCACCTCACCGGATCACCTCCGGATCATCTGCTGGAAGTGAAGGAACTGGTACAACTGAAAGTAAAAACATTACCATCTTTCATCGACGAGGGAGGAAGCTGAAAAACAACACGCGCCAACGGGTTAGTTTTCCACCTGAATACATTTATAAAGCTACACAGTATGTTATCAGCTTTGTTAAAAGCCTCAAATGAGTTTAAATCAAGCCTCAAATGACCTCAAGCCATTTGCAGTGGCATATTGTCTACTGGTCATAGTATCATATACAGTACAGACTGTTTGATAAATGTTTTATTTCTAGTTCCTAAACAGCAGACAGGTCGAACAAGTGAAGTGAAAAGTAAAATGCATGACAGTTTTTCATCACGAGAACTGAAGCTGGAAGAGCGACGTTTAGCAGCTGGTTCATTCCTCACGATACGTACATTTATAAAGCTGTACTTTTATCTTTCATATAGTGAAGTTTGAAACTCTTGTGTAAGTAAGTACAGTTCATGGCTCTCATTTAGAAAGTTATTTTCTTAGTTTCTTGATAACCCAGTGATCCAGTTTATCTGGTGAATCTGGTTTAGATGGACAGTGTACAACACAGCCTGAAGGGTTTGTTCAGTGTTTTCAGTGTGACATTCAGATCATTACATGCTTGTTTTTCAGGTTCATAAACAGAGCGTATAGCCACAATCCAACTTTACAAAAACATAAACAAAAACCAAGAAAATCCCCCCCCAATGTTTTTAACAATCCTAAAGTTTGTGTGAACTGAAGTTGTAAGTGACTTCAGAGTTCAGATGTAAGTGAAAGTAAGAGAATGATTGAGATAAAGGAGAGTGGCTAATGGCTCTGGCTGTGCCCAAGCCGTCAGATGTTGTCATCAGAAAAGGTCTGCCATTCTAGAAGTGAAGTACATTTTCAGATTTTAAGGATTATGAGGGTGCAAGAATTAAAAAAATAAATGATTTATAATGAACTCTGCTCTTTTATGTTCCATAAAAACAAGAATATTTAGGTTTCATTGTGACTTTAGGCCACATTACTCTCATCGCATAGTTTAACTTTTTCTTCATATTACTTTATATAGTAATATGAACTTTAAAATCTAAAATGATCTAAAATCACCATCAGACTTGTTTCAGCACAGATGATAGTAGATTAACAATGGCAATGTAAGTAGCCCTGGCACCAAATGAGTGTTGTTATAGTTCTAAAGGGCAAATAGTCAAAGTTATTATGTGAAGCACAAAAAACTTCACATGACATCCGTCATTCTACAGGAATTGGATGAATAATGTATTAAGCAGCTCCTTCAATCAGCAAGAAAGATGTTTCATGGTCAGGAGGAGGATGAATTGTGTCCAGTCAGGTTAGTCAGAAGACTAACGTTACACACACTAACGTAAGACACACTAACGTAAGACACTAACTCTTATTTTACAGCTTTAAGATTAACTTGTTAATTACAAGCTGTAAAAATCTGTGCCGATCAGGTTTGTGTCTCCCGGCCTGGTCCGGGTCTAGCTTTCAAATAATAGATGGATCTGGGCCGGTTCTGCCCATCACATTTCAACAGCTCTTTGGTTTCAGGCACGAATGTTTGGATCCTTGAAGACCTCTATCTCATTTTACACACATTTTTACAGTTGTACAACAGGTAAATATTTGTTGGTAGGATAATTTATAATAATAACAACTATAATGTGTCCATCTAAATCCATATGTATTTTACATAATATTGAACAGGATACAGTACTGAATAATATCACATTCATTTCTTGTAAAATAATATTTATGTCTGTGATGAGAGTTTTATTGCTTGCTTGATTGATACAGTGCACATTATATTTTTTTCAAAGATTGTGGGTTCAGAAAAACATATCGATGTATAGGATGTTATTTCTCATTTTAACATTTACATGTCATTTATTGCTATTGCAGGTGCTTATCTGTAGCAGCTTACACAAATGTATACTCAATTTCATTGTTTCCTGGTCCCCAGTCACACTGTAAATGCATATATGTCTATATGTATCTTTATTATGTATCTAAACATCTGTGTGCATGTCTAATAGCGGACTCTTGTCACAGAGTGAAAGAAGCACTGCCTTGATAAACTCATAAAGAGAAAGAGGAGCAGCAACTACATCAGAATGAGTTTCAATAACGAGATGAACACTGCAGTATCTCCAGAACCCAGCTGTGTGTCTATGAAGAGTAATGAATCTATTACAGATCCACCTAGTCTCAGTGGTGGACCAGTGACCTCTGACCTCAGGTGAGATATTATACAGTACAAGACTTTAAAGTAATTTAAAGAGTTTAATCACCTAAGAAGCAGACAAGATAAAAAACTGATATTTTATGTATGTTCTCGTTTTAACCAGGAAGGGAGCAGCATCATCAGTATCTAGCTGTGTGTCTATGAACAGTGACAGATTCATTGATCAACCCCCAGAATATGGCAATGAAGCTGTGACCTCTGTCCCTATACAGCTGTACCCAGAAACAGCCCTGCAGACACACACACTGCTGGAGGAGACTACAGACCTGCAGCAGGATCCTCACCAACTAGTGGATGGTGTTCTGCAGAGAGTCAAAGACCAACACAAAACCAGCATGAGGACCAAGTATGAGAGTTTATTTGAGGGAATCAAACTACAAGAGAATCAAACCCTCCTGAAGAAGATTTACACACAGCTGTACATCATAGAGGGAGAGAGTGAAGGAGTGAATGAAGAACATGAGGTTTTACACATGGAGAAAAACCCCAGAACACAACACTTACAAGACACTCCAATCTACTGTAATGACATCTTTAAACCCTTATCTGCACCAGGATATAGCACAGAGAAAAGAAGAAGGAAAGACAAAATCAAGACTGTTCTTACTAAAGGCATCGCTGGAATTGGAAAAACCGTCTCTGTGCAGAAGTTCATTCTGGACTGGGCTGAGGGAACAGCAAATCAGGATGTAGATTTCATGTTTGTGCTTCCATTTCGAGAGCTGAACTTGATTAAAGATGATCAGTACAGTCTTCACAAACTTCTGCTTGACTTTCATCCTGAACTTCAAGATCTGGACTCACAGATTTATGATGAGTGTAAAATTGTGTTCATCTTTGATGGTCTGGATGAAACCAGATGTACACTGATGTTTTCAGACAGTGAGAAAGTTTCTGATGTGACTGAGACTTCATCAGTGGGTGTGTTGATGTCAAACCTCATCAAAGGAGATCTGCTTCCCTCTGCTCTCATCTGGATCACCTCCAGACCAGCAGCAGCCAATCAGATCCCTTCTAAATACATCAACCGTGTGACAGAAATCCAGGGATTCAGTGACCCTCAGAAGGAGGAATATTTCAGGAAGAGAATCACTGATGAGCATCAAGCCAGCAGAATCATCCCGCACATTAGAAGATCAAGAAGCCTCCACATCATGTGTCACATACCAGTCTTCTGTTGGATCTCATCCACTGTGCTTCAAAACATCCTGAAACAAGATGACAGTGCAGAAATCCCTAAAACTCTGACAGAAATGTACATCCACTTTCTGCTCATTCAGATAAATGTGAAGAACCAGAAATATGATGAGAGAAATCCAGAGAAACTCCTGCAGTCCAACAGAGAAGTGATTGTGAAACTGTCTGAACTGGCTTTCAAACAGCTGATGAAAGGCAATGTGATGTTCTATGAGGAGGATCTGAGAGAGTGTGGGATAGATATCACTGATGCCTCAGTGTATTCTGGGATCTGCACTGAGATCTTTAAGGAGGAATCTGTGATTTATCAGAGGAAAATCTACTGCTTCATACATCTGAGCTTTCAGGAGTTTCTGGCTGCATTTTATGTGTTTCACTGCTGTTCATGTAGTGCATTAAAATCACTTGACATTTTTCATCCGTTGTATAATTTGCTTAAAGCAGCAGTTGATAAAGCCCTGCAGAGTGAATCTGGACACCTGGATCTTTTCCTGCGATTCCTGCTGGGCATCTTACTGGAGACCAATCAGAGACTCTTACAGGATCTCCTGACACACAAAGTGGACACCTCAGAAACCTTAAAAGAAATCACACAGTATGTTAAAAATAAAATTAAATATGATCATCTGTTAGCTGAAAGATCCATCAACCTGTTCCTCTGTCTGCTTGAACTGAATGATCAGACTCTGTACAGAGAGATTCAGGAGTTTGTGAGATCAGACAAACACTCAGAGAATAAACTCTCTGCTGCTCACTGCTCAGCAATAGCCTACATGCTTCAGATGTCAGAGGAGGTTCTGGATGAGCTGGACCTGAAGAAATACAACACAACAGAGGAGGGTAGAAGAAGACTCATACCAGCTGTCATCAACTGCACAAGAGCTCTGTGAGTGTTTAACAGCTGTATTGGTTATGTGAGAGTTATGAATAACTAGGAATTGAAGGAGTCAGTATAAATTTGAACTGAAAATTGTGTTTCACTCTCTTTCAGACTTGCTGACTGTAATCTCACTGATCAGTGCTGTACAATTGTGGCTTCAGCTCTTCAATCCTCAAACTGTCCTCTGAGAGAGCTGGACCTGAGTAACAATGACCTGCAGGATTCAGGAGTGAAGCTGATCTCTGATGTTCTGAAGAGTCACAACTGTAAACTTCAAATACTGAGGTAAGGAGATTTTTACTTACACTTTATAAAATGTAATTTTTATTGTACTGTAGATTCACTGTTGGAACAATATTCTATAGTTTCTATAAAACAATACTATAAACAATAATGATGGTCTTGACGAGTTACAAACTATAGATCCAACAAGTACATTAAACACGTACAATTTAACCAATTTAATTTAACACCATGCAGGTCTGTGTATGCGTGTTCTGGAAA
Organism: Chromobotia macracanthus; assembly: GCA_036877525.1. Lineage (NCBI taxonomy): Eukaryota > Metazoa > Chordata > Actinopteri > Cypriniformes > Botiidae > Chromobotia > Chromobotia macracanthus. Next base: position 8,451,412 of record JAZGTH010000019.1, read on the forward strand.
AGAGGTGTTAAAACATACTAACACTAATATTCTTGATGTCTGTAGGTTATCAGGCTGTATGGTGACAGAGAAAGGCTGTTGTCATCTGGCTTCAGCTCTGAGTTCAAACCCCTCACACCTGAGAGAGCTGGATCTGAGCTACAATCAGCCAGGACACTCAGGAGTCCAGCTGCTGTCTGAGAGACTCAACCATCCAAACTGCTCACTGGAGACACTCAAGTATGTGGGGTAGTGTGTATAAAATAAAAACACAGTACCTAGATATACCAGTTACTGAGAGATGGATCAACTAATTTAAAATAAACAACCGTAGACTTTCAGTTACCACACCATAAGCCAACTTGAAAGTGAAGCTTTATCCTGGCCATGCTTATTTAAACAGACTTAAACCATCTCAGACACAAGGTATATTGTAACATTTTGATCTGAAAAGGAGTAGTATATTTGGAGTTAAATGTGATACTGGTATTTTGTATGTAATGATAGCAAACAAGTAGTAATGAGACATTTGTTATCCCTACCTTTATTTATTGTCTAGTTTGGACTATGGAGAACATTTCAGGATCAAACCAGGACTGAGAAAATGTAAATCCTTCCTCTCCTTTACCCAAATCTCACCTACATGTAACTGACCTGTCAAACTGTACATGATAATTAATCTCTCTTCTTCTGTTCAGATTTCTGTGATCTCACACTGGATCCAGACACAGCAAACACTCATCTTGTTCTCTCTGAAGGGAACAGAAAGGTCACACATGTGAAAGCGGAGCAGCCGTATCCTGATCATCCAGAGAGATTTGAGAACTATGAGCAGGTTCTGTGTAGAGAGAGTCTGACTGGACGCTGTTACTGGGAGGCTGAATGGAGCGGCTGGTCTGATATAGCAATGTCATATAAAGAAATCGGTAGGAAAGGAAAGACTGAAGACTGTGATTTTGGACTCAATGAGAAGTCTTGGGCCTTGAGCTGTGTGAACGGCAGATTTACGGTGTGGTATAATAAAAACAGCATTGACATATCTGTCCCTTCACCACAACCTAAAATAATAGGAGTGTATCTGGACTGGTGGGCCGGCACTCTGTCCTTCTACAGCGTCTCTGACACACACACACTCACACACTTACACACATTCAACACCACATTCACTGAACCCCTCTATGCTGGATTTGGGGTTTTTTATTCTGACTGCTCAGTGTCTTTGTGTCCAATTGAATGAACTTTTGCAAGGAGCAGCACACTGGCTGAGATATACAATATTCTCAGTGCCTTTATTTACACAGACACTCTCATACAAGCATACTTGTAAACATTTTTCTTTAAATATGAACGTGTCTCACTTTTGATTTAATAAAAAAACACTCAAAACTCTGTCAGTCTGTAACTCGCTGTATTAGGGCCAAACAATCTCTGTTTTATGCAGAGCAGTTCTGTCTTTGCCTGATGGAAGGAACTTACCATCCAATTATATCTATCTTTTGGTCTGGCGTTGCTGCTAATTCAACAGAGCAAAAGCATTTTTGACAACCAGTAGTGATCAAGAAGTTAGATTATTCCATTTACACCCACTGCAACAAAACATACATCCGAGTCTATAAGTGTGTCTCAATCAGCTCCCTTGATCAGTAGTCAGGCATCAGGGAGTTGGTCATTTTAAAAGCTGTCTCAATTGCAAAATCCTCCTAGTGCACTGAAAAATTATCTCCCTAAAAATACCACAATGCATTGAGAAAACCAGGAAGCATCGACACAAACTAGCTGTCTGAAATCGCCCCTATACCCTCATTCACTAACCCCTACCTCACTAATATAGCCCACTTAAAGGAGTGAAAAAAAAAGTGAGCAAATTTGGCCACTGAGTGTGCTGGAAAAGCTGTGGTTGCCATCGTCTGTTAAGACAGGAATTCTTTGTGTGCCCCTCACAGTGGATAATGGATAGCGGAGAATCGTTGATAGAACATTGGTTGTACACACGTTATTAGGGGGCATAATGGGATTTAATGAGTACACTAATATTCACTGTTTTCGAACACCACCACAACATGGCTCTTCTCTAAAATAGTGTACATTATAAGAATATGAGGCCACTGTTTCACACTAGAAATGTAATGACCTTGGAAACACTGAAGACATCTGCAGATTATATATATATATAATTTATATAATTATTTACTGTTATTACAGTTACTGGTAAATGACATGATTTATTACTTAAATTTATATATACATGATTTATTACACAAATATGGTGTTTCATAATTCTGTTTTTTATATTATCCATTAAAAATCTGAAGTGATTGTATGGTAAGTTCATATTTAAAAAGTAAAAATCAAGATGTTTCTTTTAGAATTTGTTATTATAAACGAATGTTTGTCCACCAATCAATGTTTATTGATTCATATATCTGCGACCTATAAATCAGACCGGGGCAGGTTGTCCCTTTATGTTGAATATTTCTCAGGTGGGTGGGGTACTTGTACCCAACAGAAACAGGAAAAACACGGGAATTTGGGGAATTTTAGTTAGAATAAAGGAAAACAAAAAGTATTTTATTTTTAAAATGTTAATTTTAAATTTTGGGTGAAGATGTTTTTATAAGATGTTTTCTGTTATAGATCTGTTGAAATTCTGCCTCCTGTCGGTGGTAATGAACCAGTGATATTAATCTCAAATGTTTGTTATAACAGGAAGACCAATCTCAAATAACAGACAGAGAGAGATTACATTCTGATGTCCTTCACACAGAGCAAAAGCAGTTATTGTGCAGCATCACTTCATGGTGAATAACTATAACAAACCTCCAGTACAGTAAAACCACCAATACTTTATTTGAAGTTTGAAAGTGTCTTAAAAATAATTTTAGACTTTTTATAAAATGTTATTAGAAAATTTGCTCATCTGATCTTCATGCATGATGAATACACATATAAAATTACTAGTCTCCTGTTTGTTGTGCTTCATCCCTGGTCTGGTAAAGGATAATCTAATCCAGGTTCAGTCCAGATATGGTGTATGTAAGAAAAGTCTGAGAGATCCAGTTTTGATTGTGGACATGGTTTTTGCAGACAGTGTATCAACCGGTACCAGACCAGTCTTTAAACCCTTATCTGAACCAGGATGTAAGGAGAAGAGAGAGGAAAGACAAAATCAAGACTGTTCTTACTAAAGGCATCGCTGGAATTGAAAAAACTTTGTCTTTGTGCAGAAGTTCATTCTGGACTGACCATTACATTAAGTCACTATTAATAAGGGTTACAGCAGCCTCAGTGCTGCTGAAAGATTGAATTAATGTGCTCATGGTCCATGACGAGACTGTGAAGACCAACTGATGCCACCAGTTCAGTGCTGTTGTCTGTGTCCTCCACAAGTGTATGATAAAGGCCACAGAGCTGGCAAGCTCTGAGAAGAGACTGATGTATTGTACTGGTAATGTTAACTTGTCAAAGAATACAAAGTTATGTTGAACCCTCAACTTAAAGACATAGTTAATTAATTGATTTTTTTTTCTATTGCAGTCAATGAGAGAGAAGTGATGCAGGCCAGACAGGGCTTTTTGATGACCATTGATAAGATTCTGCTCTATTTGTAGGTTATCAGGCTGTATGGTGACAGAGAAAGGCTGTTGTCATCTGGCTTCAGCTCTGAGTTCAAACTCCTCACACCTGAGAGAGCTGGATCTGAGCTACAATCACCCAGGACACTCAGGAGTCCAGCTGCTGTCTGAGAGACTCAACCATCCAACCTGCTCACTGGAGACACTCCGGTAAGCAGGACGCAACACAAAAAAAACTTAAATGTTCACAGTGAGACCATTCTAACAAATGTTGTCAACATAAAATCCACATTTTTTCTTGAAGTGTTTTGCTAACGTTTTTCCCAACTTCCTTTGGCTAGCCTTACATGATCACGGTATTTGTGCACTACTTACAGTTCCATAAGCAAGAGACAGTAGCTGAGTATGGTCCCCATAACGCCGTGATCAGACATGCTCACATTCGTGTTCTTTGCACTTGGTGGACCGATGGGCAGGATCCTCCTGTTGGATGGTTATGTGTTCCAAACTTCATCTGACTATCTGTGTTTGTCCTGTCAGTAACATGCTTGTCTCAATGATTAAGACGTGTGATGTGATGTAAAGTGTGATTAGAGAGGACCAATCCTCACATCAAAATATTCATAACAAATGTTTTAACTAGTTATTTTAATACTTACTTGCCACAAAAATAAATGCACAAAATCAATTTTAAAGTGGGTTGAAATAAACTGACAGGGTATTAAGAGAGAGAGTCACTAAACACTGTAAAGCATGTTAGCTGTGATATTTAAAATATATCTGTATGTCAACTCTCTGAAATGAGACAAATGCTGAACAGTCTGTCGACTGTAATAAATGTAAACACAAACAAGCCTAATGACGTGAAGCCAGCCTAGCAACGTATTAGCCAATCGGAATTTGAGAAGCGTTCACACAGCAGCCAATCAGTAATCAACAGTTTAAAAGTCATCCGCTCGCGCCCGTGATGAGGCGTTTAAGTGAAGCGTGAACGCGCTCGCTGATGTAAAGCATTTTGATGAAACTTGGTTTTCTCTCATTTGTCTTCTGAACGAGTTGTGTGAGGGTTGTAACAGTGTGACTGTAGCTCGACTGGAGCGGCGTTGACAGCACGTTCTGATAAAATGTATAACCTAGATGTACTGCAAGTCGCTTCTGCTTCTGCCAAAGTAAAGCAGAGGTGTGAACAGAGGATCATTTATCTCCTGCCATCTGTTCAGTGTGAGCAGCAGATGTTCCTACAGAAGCTCCGTGTTCAGAGAGCTTGTGTTGGATGTGTAGTCATGGTTTTCTCAGATAAACTTCTCGAGCAGGCAGGTATGCTGGTAAGCAGGTGGATCCGCAGACAGGTCGGACAAGTTCAATCAAAAGTGAAACCAGCCGCAGTTTATCATCAACAAGGAAACGGATCGTTTCTCACGGTACGTACATTTATAATACTGTACAACAGAGATATACATATATATTACAACTACAATAATATGTGTCCGTTTGAAGCCATACGTATTTAGGTAATATCACTAGTTCAGACTTGTGTACTGACTCGATAACTTTATTTATTTAGTGTTTTTTGGGGAGATAAAGCTGTTAATTATGCGTGTGATGATGCTGAGGTGTCTGAGTAAAGAAAACTAGAGAGCTGTTGCTGCTGTTCTGTTTGTACTGTGTGCTAGAAATCATCTTATTCATGAATATTGTTTATTTCATAGAGAAGAAAGGAGGTTTTATTTATTTTTATATTGTATAAGATTTATTATTTTGATATAGTGAAACTCTTGTGTAAGTAAGTACAGTTCATGGCTCTCATTTAGAAAGTTATTTTCTTAGTTTCTTGATAACCCAGTGATCCAGTTTATCTGGTGAATCTGGTTTAGATGGACAGTGTACAACACAGCCTGAAGGGTTTGTTCAGTGTTTTCAGTGTGACATTCAGATCATTACATGCTTGTTTTTCAGGTTCATAAACAGAGCGTATAGCCACAATCCAACTTTACAAAAACATAAACAAAAACCAAGAAAATCCCCCCCCAATGTTTTTAACAATCCTAAAGTTTGTGTGAACTGAAGTTGTAAGTGACTTCAGAGTTCAGATGTAAGTGAAAGTAAGAGAATGATTGAGATAAAGGAGAGTGGCTAATGGCTCTGGCTATGCCCAAGCCGTCAGATGTTGTCATCAGAAAAGGTCTGCCATTCTAGAAGTGAAGTACATTTTCAGATTTTAAGGATTATGAGGGTGCAAGAATTAAAAAAAATAAATGATTTATAATGAACTCTGCTCTTTTATGTTCCATAAAAACAAGAATATTTAGGTTTCATTGTGACTTTAGGCCACATTACTCTCATGAAACCTGTGGAGTCATGACCATCTTTTCAGAATGGCAATACTCTCCACTGTTGCTCTTGGTTTGGTGTGTGCAGCATTAAACTTTCCTCCTCTCTTAGTGCGTAGCACTAGACACAATCCTCCAGAAGGATGCTGGTATACTCCTCAAACTCAGATTTTTCCTAGATGTTTGAATGAGTGAATTTAAATATTAAGTCATTAGTGATGATACCTGCTGTTAACAAGCACAATCACTGAAGATGAACAAGAACAGAAAGAGCCCAGCAGAAACACAACAACTACAACTGACAGTCACATAGCCTTAGATGAACATCAACAGTAAATAACAAACACATGAAATCTCTCAAGATTTCACCAGAGGAGGATTGAATAACTCCACAAACATCATCACCATCTTCATTTATTACAAACCAGATTGACTGTATTACTGTCATACATCCACAAAAGCTCATATAAACAGATTATATTTTGTTTCATTTAAAATCACCATTATGGTGATCAGTGTTTGCTTTAGTTGGGCTCTTGACTTTTGTTTTTAATTCACATTTGATTTTCTTGGCTGCTGTAACTGTATTAATATTGCACATTTGTAGCAAAAAGGGACCAAGATAAACATGTGATTACATGGTGTTAACTGCATGTAAGTGATTCATCAAGACTGTAATATCAAGTATTCATACAACATTGACCTTAAGGCAGGCAGGTAGGTGGATTTAAACTCAAAACAAGACAGAAGTACAACTCTAAGCAGCTTGATTCTCAACAATGAAATGAGGGTGAAAGAGCATTCAGAGGCACAGTGATCTTTAGTGTAAATGTGCAAAGACCTCACATGACCTCCCTTTGAATGCCCCACGGGGGGCAGTACTGCTCCAGGTGAGACACTGATCTACAGGAAGACTGTAAACACACACACACAGTATGTTTGTGTCCAATAGCGCCTTGTGTTACAGAGTGAAAGCGCAGCACTGCCTCGATAAACTCAAGAAGAGGAGCGACTACTACATCAGAATGAGTTTCAATAAGGAGATGAACACTGCAGTATCTCCAGAACCCAGCTGTGTGTCTATGAAGAGTAATGAATCTATTACTGATCCGCCTAATCTTAGTGGTGGACCAGTGACCTCTGACCTCAGGTGAGATATTATACAGTACAGGACTTTAAAGTAATTTAAAGAGTTTAATCACCTAAGAAGCAGACAAGACAAAAAACTGATATTTTATGTATGTTCTCGTTTTAACCAGGAATAGAAAAGGAGCAACATCTCCAATATCCAACTGTGTGTCTTCAAAAAAGCTGTACACAGAAACAGCCCTGCAGACACACACACTGCTGGAGGAGACTGCAGACCTGCAGCAGGATTCTCACCAACCAGTGGATGATGTTCTGCAGAGAGTCAAAGACCAACACAAAACCAGCATGAGGACCAAGTATGAGAGTTTATTTGAGGGAATCAAACTACAAGAGAATCAAACCCTCCTGAAGAAGATTTACACACAGCTGTACATCATAGAGGGAGAGAGTGAAGGAGTGAATGAAGAACATGAGGTTTTACACATGGAGAAAAACCCCAGAACACAACACTTACAAGACACTCCAATCTACTGTAATGACATCTTTAAACCCTTATCTGCACCAGGATATAGCACAGAGAAAAGAAGAAGGAAAGACAAAATCAAGACTGTTCTTACTAAAGGCATCGCTGGAATTGGAAAAACCGTCTCTGTGCAGAAGTTCATTCTGGACTGGGCTGAGGGAACAGCAAATCAGGATGTAGATTTCATGTTTGTGCTTCCATTTCGAGAGCTGAACTTGATTAAAGATGATCAGTACAGTCTTCACAAACTTCTGCTTGACTTTCATCCTGAACTTCAAGATCTGGACTCACAGATTTATGATGAGTGTAAAATTGTGTTCATCTTTGATGGTCTGGATGAAAACAGATGTACACTGATGTTTTCAGACAGTGAGAAAGTTTCTGATGTGACTGAGACTTCATCAGTGGGTGTGTTGATGTCAAACCTCATCAAAGGAGATCTGCTTCCCTCTGCTCTCATCTGGATCACCTCCAGACCAGCAGCAGCCAATCAGATCCCTTCTAAATACATCAAGCGTGTGACAGAAATCCAGGGATTCAGTGACCCTCAGAAGGAGGAATATTTCAGGAAGAGAATCAGTGATGAGCATCAAGCCAGCAGAATCATCTCACACATTAGAAGATCAAGAAGCCTCCACATCATGTGTCACATACCAGTCTTCTGTTGGATCTCATCCACTGTGCTTCAAAACATCCTGAAACAAGATGACAGTGCAGAAATCCCTAAAACTCTGACAGAAATGTACATCCACTTCCTGCTCATTCAGATAAATGTGAAGAACCAGAAGTATGATGAGAGAAATCCAGAGAAACTCCTGCAGTCCAACAGAGAAGTGATTGTGAAACTGTCTGAACTGGCTTTCAAACAGCTGATGAAGGGCAATGTGATGTTCTATGAGGAGGACCTGAGAGAGTGTGGGATAGACATCACTGATGCCTCAGTGTATTCTGGGATCTGCACTGAGATCTTTAAGGAGGAATCTGTGATTTATCAGAGGAAAATCTACTGCTTCATACATCTGAGCTTTCAGGAGTTTCTTGCTGCATTTTATGTGTTTCACTACCATGTAAATACAACAATGGAGGCCCTGATGAATTTTGCTTCAGTACAGAAATTGCTTCAAGGTGCAGTAGATGATGCCCTGCAGAGTGAATCTGGACACCTGGATCTTTTCCTGCGATTCCTGCTGGGCATCTCACTGGAGTCCAATCAGAGACTCTTACAGGATCTCCTGACACACACAGTGGACACCTCAGAAACCATCAAGAAAGTCTTAAAACACATTAAAGCCAAAATTAAAAGCATGAAAAATACTTCTGAGCACATCTCCACTGAAAGATCCATCAACCTGTTCCTCTGTCTGCTTGAACTGAATGATCAGACTCTGTACAGAGAGATTCAGGAGTTTGTGAGATCAGACCAACACTCAGAGAATAAACTCTCTGCTGCTCACTGCTCAGCAATAGCCTACATGCTTCAGATGTCAGAGGAGGTTCTGGATGAGCTGGACCTGAAGAAATACAACACAACAGAGGAGGGTAGAAGAAGACTCATACCAGCTGTCATCAACTGCACAAGAGCTCTGTGAGTGTTTAACAGCTGTATTGGTTATGTGAGAGTTATGAATAACTAGGAATTGAAGGAGTCAGTATAAATGTGAACTGAAAATTGTGTTTCACTCTCTTTCAGACTTGCTGACTGTAATCTCACTGATCAGTGCTGTACAATTGTGGCTTCAGCTCTTCAATCCTCAAACTGTCCTCTGAGAGAGCTGGACCTGAGTAACAATGACCTGCAGGATTCAGGAGTGAAGCTGATCTCTGGGGCTCTGAAGAGTCACAACTGTAAACTTCACATACTGAGGTGAGTAGGAAGAGTGGAAAATAAACACCCACCAGCAAATGTGAATGTGAATTTTGTTGTGGGCAAAATCTCAGAATGACTGACATGATACACTTTACGTACTACTTATTCTAAATAAAACTACTGATTACATCAAAAGAAATCTTGTGTGTATGTGTGTCTGATTGGCTGTCTGTTCAGCTGGTCAGTTTTCACTTTCTTCATTTTAGAGTCACAGAGAAGTTTGCAAAAGGAACTCTGATAATCTCGGGTCCCAGTGTAAGGTTTCATATTTCTTCCTCTGTAGGTTATCAGGCTGTATGGTGACAGAGAAAGGCTGTTGTCATCTGGCTTCAGCTCTGAGTTCAAACCCCTCACACCTGAGAGAGCTGGATCTGAGCTACAATCACCCAGGACACTCAGGAGTTCAGCTGCTGTCTGAGAGACTCAACCATCCAAACTGCTCACTGGAGACACTCAAGTACTCAAGACTTTAACGCCCTTCAACCAAACTATAACAAAAACATGAAATCCACTAATTATTTGTGGTATTTGATGATTAAAAGTTAATATTGAAGATAACAATATAAATGAAGAATGTGTTTTTTGTTGTTCCTGCTGTTCTTCTAGTAGTCTTACAGTAAACAATCAAACTGCAAAGAAAATGACAGCCAATGCCACATCCACCAGTGTATATTGATGTAAAGTTAATTTGCAAATTAGGCATTATTACAGTTAGAATATTTCTGTGTAATTTGTCTTTCTTTACCTCAGTTTATACAGACTATATATTTATAACATTACAAGTTATTGTCTTTTATTGTTAAATTTATTGTCTTAAAATGTTTGTCTGTTTTAAGCTTGGACCATGGAGATCTTTGCAGGATCAAACCAGGACTACGAAAATGTGGGTTTTTACACACACGTACATTTATAACTTAAATGTTCTAAAGTCCTAGAGATGTTTTAATGCTGTAAATTTGTGTTCAGATGCCTGTGATCTCACACTGGATCCAGACACAGCAAACACTCATCTTGTTCTCTCTGAAGGGAACAGAAAGGTCACATATGTGAAAGAACCTCAGCCGTATCCTGATCATCCAGAGAGATTTGAGTGCTTTGAGCAGGTTCTGTGTAGAGAGAGTTTGACTGGACGCTGTTATTGGGAGGCTGAATGGGATGTGTGGGCTCGTATAGCAGTGACATATAAAGGAATCACCAGGAAAGAAGGGGGTGACAGTATGTTTGGGCTTGATGACAAATCCTGGTGTTTTTTCTGCTGTGATACTGGATTTACTCTCTGGCACAACAATAAACTCATGAACATACCTGCCCCTTCATCCCCCACTAAGAGAGTAGGAGTGTATCTGGACTGGTGGGCTGGAACTCTGTCCTTCTACAGCGTCTCTGACACACACACACTCACACACTTACACACAGTCAACACCACATTCACTGAACCCCTCTATGCTGGATTTTTTGTTCGTCACAGATTGTCTCTGTGTCAGATTGAATAACTTCCAGTAAGCAGTTTTTAAGAGCAGCCAGCAAATTTAAATCAAACATAATCAAACCGTGTCTTAGCACAAGAACATTAGACATGGGGTTGTGCTGTTATAACACTGACTGTGTAGAATGTACATGTATTGTCCATCTAGAATCAATATTATTATTATGATAATCATTTAATAAAATAACATGTTTAGTATAAATCCTTGTGTCTTTAAGTTATACTTCAGACTGGACAGTGGACTGTTTTCATGAATATGATCTGTACTCTCAGGTATAAACCATGTGACGCACTGTATGAGTTCAGATCGACAGGTGCAGTGTTGCAGTGAATCTCACTGCTGCAGATCTCAGACGAGTGTTAAATTGATCAGAAGGGTGGTGGTACCATCATTACAGAATGTTTGCCCATGAGAGGCTTGTGGAATGAAGACACTGATGAGATTGTGTGGTTGTGACCTAATAAGTTTCTCCAGAAGTTCCTGTAGTGTGTTTAATGCAAGTCAGTGAGTCTGTAAACATTTCTGTAGCCACAGTGACACTGGCCAGTTTACTGGTCAATTCGCAGCATGTGTTTCAGGGGTGTGTTCGTCAATATTTATGTTTATAAATGGTTTGTTCTGGTTCTTGATTCTGATTGGTTGGTGTTTGAAGCCATTCATAGAGACTATGAACACATGTAACCTCATTACATCTGTGTTACTGCACCACTGCGTCTGTGTTCCACTGCTTCTGAAGAAATACACTGATGGTGGAAGAATAATATATTTCATTGATATTATAAAATATCTGTGTATTTGGTTTAAGGGAACCTTGTCAGGTATATGGAGAAACTAGCAGATGAGGCCTGTGTTGTGCTTTAAACAGCCTTTAGCTGTTCCAGATTCACTGAAATCAAAGACTGGCTTTAACAGCTCTTTATATGAGTGTGCATTAACTGTAGTGGGAGATGATTTGTACAGGACTGTTCAGAACATTCAGACTGTTCCTAGCTATCTTTAAATAGGGTTTATCCCCCAGAGAGCGGAATGGAGTCTGGATATGTAGGGCCATCTTTTGGTCGTCATACGCAGTGCATTTAATCAAATTGAAAATAATGCATAGATTTGAAACCGACACGCATTACAATGATCAAATAAACATATCGACTTAATTAAAAGTTACTTACAGATGTGAGATTAAACTTTCATGTTGGTAATATTTGCAGGATCTAATTGACCCTGGACATCCTGGAGTTTGGCCTAGTTACTGTTACAGCACTGACAGGGGGTCTATTTATCTAATTAGATGGTTAATATAAAGCTATTTTGTTTGACCAGATAAATCTCACCGTGTGCATTTTAGAGAGGATGAGCCGTCCTCCCCATCTGTCGTTCAGCTGTTGTCAAAACTTCCACAAAAGAAAGGAATTGACAATCTAGGTTCTTTATAGGAAAATCAAAGAGTCAGTTCAAGTGACTCTAAAATGATCAACCATCATCACAGATCCACCCCCATTCTGATAGCTGAAACCAGACAGTGTGAGTTGTACAGTTCTTTGGGGGTTCTCCATAGATGGTTTAAAATAGTTCTTCTGTAATTGTTGGCTTTGTGAATTTACATTTACGCATTTGGCAGACACTTTTATCCAAAGCGACTTATAGTGCATTGAAGTTATACATTTTCTTTGCAACACATTACAATGCAATGCTCTACCACTGAGCTACAGGAGAACCTAACCTAACCTAATTTCTCTGTGAACAGTTTTTTTTTTTTGTTTGTTTTCTGTCATTTTTGCTGCAGTAGTTCTGTGTTGTTTGGACACATTTGGACAAATGTGTTTGACATTTAGTTTTGTCATGCTTTGTATACACAGTCATAATTGTGAATACTGATGCTAAATATCAGTTTCCACATATAATATCAGTCTTAAATATAAACTATTTGTCTAAATAGTTTGTGCTTGTTTCGTTAAATAATCCAGTTCAACATGCAGTCGGTTTTCCTCTTGAATTTTTTCCACAACTCAAAATATTTTACATCAATATATATTTAAACAAAATAATACTACTAATGTGTGTTTTAAGATAGCATTCTATATATGATTATAGAGCTTGTCAATCAACGTTAGAGCGCCGCCCTCAGGCTGAATTCCGGAAGGACACGAGACCTCTGCCAATAGTGTTGTGAATGCGGTCTGTTATTTAAACATGAAACTTATTCCACTAGCAGACAAGCAGTTAATACTAGTTTAATGATATAGCCTACGATATGATCCAGAATCCGCTTCACCTAAATTTATAGTCAGGAGCCGCTACTGATAATAACTAATAACTATAACGATCACATGATATAAATAATGCTATATAATGCTATAAATATGACAAATTGAAATTTATTAACTAAGGGAGCAGACAATACAAAAGGAAACAGTGTGATATTTTATGTATTTTTTTATTTAAACCAGAAAGAGACAAGAAGCAACATCTCCAATATCCAATTGTGTCTGCGAAGAGTGATGATCCATTTATCAGTCCCCTAACTTTGTCATGAAGCTGTGACCTCTGACCCCAAGCTGTGACCTCACACCAACCAGTGGATGATGTTCTGCAGAGAGTCAAAGACCAACACAAAATATTTCAGGAAGAGAATCAGTGATGAGCATCAAGCCAGCAGAATCATCTCACACATTAGAAGATCAAGAAGCCTCCACATCATGTGTCACATACCAGTCTTCTGTTGGATCTCATCCACTGTGCTTCAAAACATCCTGAAACAAGATGACAGTGCAGAAATCCCTAAAACTCTGACAGAAATGTACATCCATTTCCTGCTCATTCAGATAAATGTGAAGAACCAGAAGTATGATGAGAGCATTTTGTGTTTCACTGCTGTTCATGTAGCGCATTAAAATCACTTGATGTTTTTCATCCGTTGTATAATTTGCTTAAAGCAGCAGTTGATAAAGCCCTGCAGAGTGAATCTGGACACCTGGATCTTTTCCTGCGATTCCTGCTGGGCATCTCACTGGAGTCCAATCAGAGACTCTTACAGGATCTCCTGACACACACAGTGGACACCTCAGAAACCATCAAGAAAGTCTTAAAACACATTAAAGCCAAAATTAAAAGCATGAAAAATACTTCTGAGCACATCTCCACTGAAAGATCCATCAACCTGTTCCTCTGTCTGCTTGAACTGAATGATCAGACTCTGTACAGAGAGATTCAGGAGTTTGTGAGATCAGACCAACACTCAGAGAATAAACTCTCTGCTGCTCACTGCTCAGCAATAGCCTACATGCTTCAGATGTCAGAGGAGGTTCTGGATGAGCTGGACCTGAAGAAATACAACACAACAGAGGAGGGTAGAAGAAGACTCATACCAGCTGTCATCAACTGCACAAGAGCTCTGTGAGTGTTTAACAGCTGTATTACACAGAGGAGTCTGAATGTTTCTGCTGAGTGATATTTAGTGTTGGGTAATTTAGGTACACGTTATAAAACCACAAATATTGAGATTTATGGGTGTACAATTGTGAATAACTATATACTGTTACCAGTTTTACTGTTTCTACTTTATATCAATAATTAACTTGGTTATATTAATAATAGTTCTGCAGAGGGACAATAATGCCATGTCTCTATACAGTTCTGAATAATAAAGGTTTATTAAAAGATGAGTTTCCTTGAGTTAATATTTACAACACATTTAGTATTGTAGTGTATGGCATGGTCCAATATTTGGATCATGTATGGATCATAAAATACCCCCTTTTACTTAAGACATACAAACCTAGGCTCCAGAGAGTCTGGAGGCAAACCTCCCCTCCAGATTGCTATCAGCAACCTCTGATACCAGGACAGTTTATGACACCCTGCACAAGCTTCAAAAGAATTCCATGGGCACCACATGGGGTTCCAATAACCCCAGGTGGCCCAAGAAAGAACACTTCTATCCAAAGGAAGAACTCTTTCTAACTTACAACTAAACAGTCCTAAACTGTATATAGTTGTATACATTCCCATGGTATGCTGGCTACAAAACTATGTATCTTTACTGTAACTCTGTAGATAGGTATGCAAGTTTGGATTGATGTTTTGTTTGCATTCATGCATTAGGATGAATCACAACTTAATGTAGTTCAAACTCTGTCATATTTAATATCTAACAGATCGTCTTGTAATTTCCCATCAGACTATGTATGCTGTGTAACCATAACAGACATGATAGTCTTTCTACAATAATCTGGATTAATATTTGCAAATGTGCCATCCGGCCATAAAACATGCAAATAAGGTGTTGAGTGAGACAAAGAAACTTTGCCTGCTTAACACCTATTGGTTGTTTAAGTTTCACTGGGTGTGACCAAGCTGAACTTAAAAATGACCGCCAACACCTTAGCTTCAGTTTGTCATGTCGTCCTAGTCTTAGTCTTCGTCTTCTTGCAAGGATCAGGAATAGCGAGCTGACAGGGGAGACAACAAGAGCGCGTAAGTGTCTTGCTTTTATTTGTTTGGATAAGTTGCTTAGTTTATTGTTTACCGCCAGGGAAGATTAATTTCGACTCTGTGGTTTATTGTAGTTAATTATGTTGACTGTAATTAGTACTTGAATTCTACACATTGCTATTTGAAATAAGAGATTTTTGCTGAGTTTTTGCTTATTTTCACCCGTAAGAGCTTTGTTATTGTGCCGTTAGTTTCGATTTGAGCCATTCGCGGCCTTTAGGCTTTGCTGTGCTAATTTGAAAGGCGGGCTTAGCTGTACTCAATCACGCGGTACTAAGAGGTGTATGTATTTATTGCGTGTTTGCACGCTGTCGCGGAAGCGTCCTCGTGTGAAGACCGACTCGGGTAAAGACCTGTGACTCTACCTGCGTGACTCCACAGCAAGGACACCGGTAGGATATTTAAGCATCTTCCTTTGCCTTCTTCTCACATCTCTTCTCCTACTTAATCGGCATGTGCTTTCAATACATTCCTGTTGTCTCTTGGCAACGCTCGACTTTCGCACTTAGAAGGCAGCGCCATGCTTCTAACCTGCGTCCTATACGCTCTTCTTCTAACACTCCTCTCTCTGTTTCTGTGGGTCTAAGGAATTGTCAGTCAGCTGTTAACAAAGCTGACTTCATTCCAGCCTTTGCTACTAATTCTAATCTCAATATCTTGGGCTTGACTGAGACCTGGATTTGTCCAGAAGACTCGGCAACTCCCGCTGCAAAATAACTCCTACCTTTGTAGAGGAACTAGACATGTTGCTGTCTTCATTCCCAGATGATGGCTGTCCACTTGTACTTTTTGGTGATTTCAACATCCATCTAGAAAAGCCTTATGCTTCTGACTTCCTCTCTCTCCTAGCCTATCTCAATCGACTCACCACCGCTAGCACCCACAAATCTGGCAACCAACTTGACCTAATTTACACACGTAACTGTATCACAGGCAACATTTTGGTAAAACCTCTGCACGTTTCGGATCATTTCTTCATTACTTTTAATCTGCAACTCCCTATTTGTGCACCTCTGAACATTTCACCCGTCACCTTCAGAAGAAACCTGCGCTCTCTTTCTTCTTCTCATCTTTCCTCTGCTGTATCTGCTGCCCTTCCCTCTCCCTCACAATTCTCATCTCTGGATGTGAATACAGCAACAGACACCTTATGTTCCACCTTAACTTCCTCTCTAGACAAGCTCTGTCCTCTGTCATCCAGACCTGCACGTGCTACTCCCTCTAATCCCTGGTTATCTGATGCTCTTCGTGAACACCGGACCAAACTAAGGGCTGCAGAGAGAAAATGGCACAAATCCAAAGACCCATCTGATCTAGGCAACTATCAATCTCTGCTCTCATCCTTTTCTGGTAAAGTCCATGCTGCCAAATCCACATATTTCCACAATAAAATCAACAACACCTCAAACACACGCACACTCTTCAAAACATTAAACTCTCTTCTCTGTCCCCCTCCACCACCACCCACAACCTCTTTAACTGCTAATGATTTTGCTAAATCCTTCACTGACAAAACATCCAACATCTGCAGCCAGTTCTCAGCTCCACACACACAGGAACCCAGACCAACCACACACACACAGGCACACATGTCCTGTCTTCCTTTCTTTCCTCTCACTGAGACAGAAGGTTCCAAACTTCTCCTCAACAGTCACCCCACCACCTACCCTCTAGATCCCATCCCCTCTCACCTCCTACAATCCATCGCTCCTGCACTTGCACCAGAACTTACTCACATCATCAACACATCTCTCCACACTGGCATCTTCCCTACTGCATTCAAGCAGGCTCGGGTAACCCCACTGCTTAAAAAACCTACATTAGACACTTCACTTGTAGACAGTTACAGACCTGTCTCTCTCCTACCATTCATAGCAAAAACTCTTAAGCGAGTTGTTTTCAATCAGGTGTCTTCTTTCCTCACTCAGAACAACCAATTGGACACCAACCAATCCGGTTTCAAGAGCGGCCACTCAACAGAGACGGCTCTACTGTCGGTCACTGAGTCCCTACAGATTGCAAAGGCTAACTCAAAATCATCAGTCCTCATTCTACTTGATCTATCCGCTGCCTTTGACACAGTCAATCACCAGATCCTTCTGTCCACCCTCGCATCACTGGGCATCACAGGTACTCCACTTCATTGGTTTGAAACCTACCTTCCTGGTAGGTCTTTCAGGGTTTCCTGGAGAGGGGAAGTATCCAAAGTTCATCAGCTGATCACTGGGGTTCCCCAGGGTTCTGTTCTTGGACCCCTCCTCTTCTCCATATACACTACATCACTGGGTCCCATCATACATGCACATGGGTTCTCTTACCATTGCTATGCTGACGACCCGCAGCTCTTCCTTTCATTCCTTCCAGATGATCCCACGGTAGCTGCACGTATGTCAAGCTGTCTGGCGGACATCTCGGCATGGATGAAAGAACACCATCTGCAGCTCAACCTGGCAAAGACTGAGCTTCTTGTCTTCCCTGCCAATCCAACCCTACATCACGATTTCACCATCCAATTAGGTACATCTTCAATTACTCCATCAAATTTGGCCAGAAATCTTGGAGTAATCTTTGATGACCAACTGACCTTCAAAGAACACATTGCTAAGACGGCTCAGTCATGCAGATTTGCATTACATAACATCAGTAAAATCAGGCCTTTTCTAACAGAACATGCAACACAACTTCTCGTCCAGGCTCTGGTCATTTCTAGGCTTGATTACTGCAATGTTCTTCTGACTCGACTGCCATCATGCACAAACAAGCCTCTACAAATGATTCAGAACGCTGCAGCGCATCTCGTCTTCAACGAGCCCAAAAGAGCCCATGTCACCCCTCTCCTCATCTCTCTGCATTGGCTACCGCTCACTGCTCGCATCAAGTTCAAGGCCTTTGATTGTATAAGCTTCCACAAACACCTGTAAACTCATTCCCTCTTTCTAATGTACTATGTGTATATATATGGTATATATATGTATGTATATGACATTTTGATCTAATGAAGACCGTATATCTCAAAAGCTCACTCTTTCACAACACATATACACAAAAGAAGGAATTGCAGATCTGTATGCAATGTTAAATAAATCGGGAGACAATTCCAATCATACACAAACATGCAACTGTTAGATAATGACTATTACAACAGGTCTGTAATTAGGCTTTGCTATTTAAACCTGAATTTACTGATGACGATATTTTAATGATAATATTCAGTTTGATAATGAAGACGACCAAATTCAAATTTTATTTGTCAC
>JAZGTH010000019.1:8475000-8600000 GCA_036877525.1 Chromobotia macracanthus
TAGCATGCAGACATTTCAGAGGTGTCAAATGATGTGTGCAGGACCTGGAGCGTGGAAAAAAAATGTTACTGTACATAATGTAGCCATGTATCCATATTTCAAACCAGAAAATAATATACATTTAAAACAGTGAAACAACTTCTAAATTAACCACAGTAATAAGTGAATTGAAATAATAATTGCACTGTAAAAAATACTTTGCTGCCCTAACTTTTTTAAGTTCAATCAAAATGGCTTTAAAAATGTTTAAATCAACTTTATATTTTAAATCATCACTGGTGTAACAAAGTAATGTTTCAGCTATTTTTTGTTACAGAAACTTAACACCAGTCAAGAGTAAAAATAGTAAGTTGAAATGAGTTGTGCAGCCTTGTTAATCGAACTTAAACATTGAAGGTAGCACAGTTTTTTTTACAGTGTGTGTTCCTGCGTTTCTAATTCAGTGTTCATAGTTTTGCTGTTAGCAAAGGTAGGTAGCACTATCTTTATCCATTGAAAACTAGCTTTAGATTCTGCAAGCACATATAAGCACTTTTGAAAGCTTGATATGGGTTTATTTTTTCTGCCTTTGACATCACAGTTCAGGATAATCACTGGTGAATGTCTTGAGACTGCGTTCTCAGTGCTGTCAGCCATTCGGCATTGTCACAATCTTCCTGTGACTGGAGTGATTGGTCACATGGCATTTGCTGAGCTGATTGGCTCTAGCTGAATTGTATCCAGAACTGAGTGCTTTCAGTGGGGTCCTGTACCAGCTAGCCAACTGCCATTGACATGAATATAAATAATGATGGCTAGATCTCACTGGGTTTCCTGGAGCTTTTTATATGTACTGCATGTTGTAGTGATGTTCTGTTGTGATGGTGATGTTTCTCTGACTGTAATATTGGTGTACTGAACATTGTGCACTAAATCCACATTGATGTTCAATACATCCCTCAAATGTGTGTTTTTGTGTTTTCCTAACAGAGTCTAGTGTGTGTGTATGAGTCTGTGTGTTTTCCAGTGGACAGCACTGATGAGAGTGGTGTGTTTGTTTATATCTGAAACACAGAGGGACAATTCAGAAAAGAGGAGTTTTTGGCATGAGGGTGAATTAAACCAATTACTCTACCCTGATCATTACACACACACTAACAGTGTGTGTGTGTGTGTGTGTGTGTGTGTGTGTGTGTGTGTGTTCTGATGATGTTCAGGCAGTAAAAGCCTGTAAAATGCAGTTTTTAATCACAACAATGAATTTTAGCTTGTCACACAGATGCTCTGACAAACAAAGTTTGACACACATAATACCAAAATAATCGTTCATTTTTCTAAAATTTATAGTTATTACAGCATTTTATAATAAACATTGTTTAGGATTTGACTAATTAAATGTTTGTCTTGATCTTATGTGATCTCCGTGTGAAAGCTCACATTGCTGGTTTCTTTTGCTCTTCAATCTCAGATCCTGCTGGAAGAACATGGACCATCAGGTTTTGTTCATGTAGCTCATACTTAAGTCATAATAATACCAAGACAATTTTCTGGTGACTGTAAAATCTTTTTATCGTTTAATGCTGTTAAATTTGTGAACTTGGTCTCAAATCCACAGTCTGCTGCCATTCGTTCAATACCAAAAACCTTGATAACAACAGTTAGTTGGCTCTAATGGCTAATAAAATGTACTATTTTACCATTATATGTGTGTTGTAAGTATTTGTATGTTTATTAGGACAGTTACATAGTTTAGCATCACCCTACATCAATATTTGACTGCACAATGTAGCAATAGACCAATCACAATTAAATATGCCAGAATTCAATAAATGGTTATTATATTTCCATAGATTGAGTGCCGTAATGAATGGGGTGTTTTCTTCAGGTAGGCTGAGGCTGGATTTAAGACCTTCTCCTGGTGTGAGCCGCTGTGCCAGGGAAGATTCTCATGATAAATCCTTGGATTCTGTCTCCTGGGATCAGGGAATATTTTTACTGCACTGTCAATAGAGAAGGAGGCCGCAGGGGTTTCACAAGACTGTGTGTGTGTGCGCATGTGTGTGATGGTTACTGGGACAAAGAACACAGACATAGATCATAGCAGGTGAAAAGTATCCAGACAGCAGAGCTGGGTGGAAACAAAGAGAAAAAACCAAATGAGCAAAACTGCATGAGCCACTGCTGCAGCCCCATTGCAGCGTTGCTATGGTGACTGAGTGTAGAGAGACTGGGCACCAGCTGATCAACGTGTGTGTGTGTGTTGTGTGCGAGTCTGTTTGGAGGTGTCTTGGATTACTGATCCTTAAAAAAATATTTTTTTGAGACAAATGTGCTGGACTGGCTCAGATTCGACTGTAACTTTTGCTCAGTTGATTGTTTCAGCTGAACATGAATTATTGCTTTGATGGAACAGGAAATTTGACACTAGAGGTTTCTCAGGCTCCGGCTGCAGGGATGAAGAGAGATGTTACTGACACTCAAAATGTGAAGAAGCACAAGTGCTTTACCTGCTTCCCTGTATATTCCTCACACAATTACACAAGAACCCTTAGCTCACATGTATGTATATGTGTATATATGTATGTATATTTATGTGTAAATCTCTCTTCCATTGCTTCTGTTATGATCTTGTCCACTGTTACAGTCTTGCAATCATCTGCACTTAACAGACTGGTCAGTGTTGTTGTTCTTCATTGGACATGTTTGCTTGTGTCATTCTTTCAGAGTTTGATCACTCTGGTGATCAGCCCTTGCTCAGGGCTGCAGCTAGTTTGGGCCTCTGTTGTCTGTTGAGAGGGCATGTGCTCTGATGAATTGCCCAATAACACAGTTACAGCATTCCCCAGTCTGTGAGTGAGCTTCGTGTGTGTCATTATTTACAGCTGTTGAGATTGAGGCTGCAGATTTGCATACAGGCCTCTGAAGTGGGGTGAGATGAATCTTCATAGAAACAAAAGCAGGATTTTGTAAGCCAGTTGTTAATTGATTTAATGTTGTGATCGTTTGTGTTAACATAATTCCAGCTGCGATTTGATATTCCTTTAACGTTTCGTCGGTTTAATGTTAAACATATGCTATTAATTCAGCCTGAACTGCTTAAGGCACAGACTCCAAGTAAACTGTTTTGTATATTATTTGATATTTATTTCATATTCAGCTCTCTTCTGGAGACTTCTAGACTGAACATCACATGATGATATGTAAGATGTAAATTGATGTGAAAAATATAATTATTAGAAAACAACAAGCATGAAGGTCCACCCCTAAACCTAACCATCACTGAGGCAAAAGCAGATTGTGGCTATTCATAGAAATTATCCACCAATTCACTAAAACATAGAATAGTTACAAATTGCCATGAGATTGTTTCTCATGCTTCTTTTCTGCTGTTTTGATCATTTTCATGATGTTCTGTGTAAATGTGTTTTCTTGAGGGTTTTTTAAGTTATGACATCAGCCAGAATTGGGTCAGTCCTCATCAAGACCCCTGAACACTCTTTTATCACTTAATCAGCATCTCTCTCTCTCTGTTGCTCTCTCTCTCCCCAGCTTAAACTGACTTTAGAGGGAGATTGTTCTGCCCCTTCTACCTTGTCCGTTCCTCTGTTGTTACCATGGCGTTTTCACCGTGGTTACTGTGGATGTGTCCTGTGTTGCTTAGCAACATTGCTCCCTCTGAACAAGGTATGTACATTACCCAAAACATCTGCTATTGCCATGGCAAAATTAACCTGATTCACTCCCTGGAGCTCAAAAGAATTTAAATGGAAATGGGTTGTTTGATTAGAAATGATTGCTTTTTGATGCTGTCTTAGCTGCCACAATATGTTTTACATTATAACTAAAGCTAATTTAATTAAACTTTTTTCTCACTGCATGTGTAATTTACAGCTACCATCTGAATAACCTACTAAGCTAATATACCCTATTTAAGTTACCATTCAAGTTAAGAAAGCAGAGTAATACTGTGAGATCCACACTGAAATACTGTTGAATTGTGACATTTTTGTAAGATTCCAAATCAGCTACAGAGTCATTTTGATCAGGCGTTCCAGACAGCCACCCCCTTTGGGAGGCAGAATGTCCTCCCACAACACACTTGTGTATGTGATGGTTTTGTAGTATAGATGTGTGTTTGTGCTGTGTCTCTGAGGTCTGAGCAGAGCTGCAATGCCGTTCGGGCTCATGAGGAGAGAGCTGGCGTGTGAGGGATACCCTATTGAGCTGCGCTGTCCAGGAAGTGATGTCATCATGATTGAAACCGCCAACTACGGGCGCACAGATGACAAGATCTGTGATGCCGACCCCTTTCAGATGGAGAATGTACAGTGCTTCCAGCCAGATGCATTTAAGATCATGTCACACAGGTGAGTGTGTGCATTCAGAGACAAATATAAATCCATTTCATTTTAAAAGCGCTGACAAGCTGTTGAAACATCTATAATGTAATAAATGCTGTTTCAGAATACAAGGTTACAGTTAAATGGCCTTCAAAAAACAGGCTTTTTGCTCAAGAATAGTTATGTAAAAGTCTGCTATCAGCAGACGCAGACCACCCATGATAACCAGCCAGACCCTGACTTGTGTGTTCTCTGTGTGTCGGTGTCAGTGTGTCTCTTTTCTAGAAGAACAAATCAGTGTAGCTGCACTTTCTCTGCATGACAGGCAGACACAGAGAGAGAGAGAGAGAGAGAGAGAGAGAGAGGGAGAGAGTTTGTTAACACCTGTGAGAGAGAGAGAGAGAGAGAGAGAGAGAGAGAGAGAGAGAGAGAGAGGCGGATGAGCAGATCTTCATGTCTGAATGAAGTTTGTATGCATCATTGCGTCTCTGAGCAGTTCTAAGCAGAGTGTGTTTGTGTGTGACTGTGGCTGAAGAATTAGAGGATAAAGTTCAGATTTCATCTGATAATGTGTGTGTGTGTTTCAGGTGTAATAACAGGACTCAGTGTGTGGTGGTTGCTGGAGCAGATGTTTTTCCTGATCCATGTCCAGGAACCTACAAATATCTGGAGATCCAGTATGAATGTGTTCCCTACAGTGAGTATTACAAAAACACACACACACACACATGTACGCATGCGCAACTTTCACGCAAACACACTTCACATACAAACACTTTTAACAAACACACACTTTTGAAAGCTTATTTTTATCCTCCCTCTCCTCTCTTTTTTTTTTTGACTGTTTGCCTCTTCACTTTTTTTCTTTCTTTTTTACTCTTCTTATCATATATTGTTTTGTATTTTCTCTTATTTCTCTTCTCTTCTGGTTATTTGTCTCTTCTAATCTCTCTTCTCTTGTTTTTGTCTTTTTTCTCAGCTCTTCTTCTCATCATTCCTGTTTCTCCACCTCCCTCTCTTTTATTTTTCCCTCCTTCACTCGCTCCCTCTCTCCAGTCCTCCAGTGGGTATAGTGCTGTTGGTGTGAAGGGTGTGTTCTGTGTTTTTCCTCCAGCAGGGTGGTTATGGAATGACTGTATGTTAGTTTTACAGTGTGAAGTAACATGCAGCTAACCAACTTATTAATTTATCCACTCATTCATTAAATGATTCCCTCTTTCTCCTGTAGTATTTTCTTGTAACGGGTTCTCTTCTTTTCCTGACTGCAGATGACTTGCAGCTAAAGAAGAGAGTTTTTTATTGTTTTAGGTTCTGGAGGAACCCACACCTGACGCTTGTGTTTCTGCTTCAGACAGGATCAACGCTTCACTCTCACATAAGTGTTTGTGTGTTTGCTTGAGATTCTTGAATCTAAAGGGACCAGGCTGTTTGTGGCACATTTGCTCAACCTCGAGGGAAAGTGTGTTTGTGTGTGTTGGGTTGAAGGGGGGTTACCTTAACTATATACTGTGAGCAAAACCTGACAAATCTAAGCAAAACCTCCTTTTAGGGACGTCCTAATTTGTAAAAATACAAAAAAAATGAAATAAACAAAGTTTTTTGTTGGTTGTAAAAATGCAGGTTTTCTGTTAGGGTTAACATAACTGTGTACTAAATGTGTGTGTGTGTCTTGGCTGTTCTTTCACATATGAAGGCCTGTTCTCACCAAGAGTGAAACTATAATGGAAAAATTGCCCACAACAGTCATCCAGTGATTTTTGCCCTTAAACTGCACATTGAGGGCATCTATCTATCTATCTATCTATCTATCTATCTATCTATCTATCTATCTATCTATCTATCTATCTATCTATCTATCTATCTATCTATCTATCTATCTATCTATCTATCTATCTATCTATCTATCTATCTATCTATCTATCTATCTATCTATCTATCATCTATCTATCTATCTATCTATCTATCTATCTATCTATCTATCTATCTATCTATCTATCTGTCTATCTCTGACGAGTAAAATCGATTTTATTATTTTCTTCTATCTATCTATCTATCTATCTATCTATCTATCTATCTATCTATCTATCTTTATCTATCTATCTATCTTCTATCTTTTATTCTTTATCTATCTATCTTTTTTCTCTTCTATTATCTATCTATCTATGTCTATTATTTTATTTTTATATTTTTTGAATCCAGTCTTTTTAATCTGTTTCACTATAAATGGTCACACTGGGTGTGAACAGGCCTCACAGACATTTTGAAAGATTCTCTTTGCTGCATTCATTCAGCTGTTTAACCTCTACAGATCCCGACTGACAGATGATGGACAGATGGATGATGGACGAATGATGATAGATGGATGGGGGGAGGGAGGGATGGAGAGTGGACAGAGTGATATAGGGCAGACAGGAGAATAGTTAATGAGTATTTATGTTTAATTATTAAAACTATCTGAGTGAATGTCACTAATAATTGCGAATGTTGAATAGAAGCACAGCTAGAGTTTATCCTTACCCAACCATACCATCACCCTCTCTATCTCTTTTCTCTCTGTCTTTCTTTATCTCTCTTTTGTCACTTCCTGTTCTTGCAATATTTTCTCTTACGTCTAATAAATTTCACTTGACCTTTAAGCTTGAATAGAAACAGACGACTCTGCTATTAAACTGAAATCTCTCTTTTTCTCTCTTCTCCTCTCATTTTCTGTCTCTCTTTCCCTGTCTCTCTCTTTTCCTGTCTCTCGTCATTTGTTCCTCTCTCTCCCCTGCTCTATTTCAATGCTTTAATAGAAGTGGATCAAAAAGGTAAAGACCATGTAAACGCCGCAGTTTCTCTCCCTGTCTGACCTCATCTCTTCATCCTCTCTCTCGTCCTTTTGGTTATGCTCTAGTTTGATGAAGCTTCTTCATTTTCTCCTTTTCTTGTTCACACACTTTACAAAGTCCAGGAAGAGCTGTCCATCTCTCATTTACACACACACACACACACACACACACACACACTGCTCTTCCTTTTTATTTGCTTGCTGTTTGAAACTTAATTAATCCTCAGATTCAAACAACACCTCTCTGTCTCTGTTCATTCCTTTGCTTCCCTCAGGATTTTTTAATGTTTAAAAGGAATCAACTGCTCTTTTAATAACTGTGTGCACATTATATGTTCCTGACCTGACTGTGTCATTGCTTGTGTGAATGTGTGTTTGTAGCATTTGACAGCTCATTTGACAGCTCATTTGACAGCTCTTCCAGTCAATCCCTGCCCTTTGTGTGAACTAACCCGCATTTCATTGGCTCCAAAGGTTCCTGTAGCCCCGCCCCCTCTTTCTAATAACTCTACCTCAAATTAACCAAAATACAAAAGTAGCAAATCTACATCTATCTATATATCTATCTAGCTATCTAGCTAGCACACTGTATTGCTGTCATTGTATTTTATCTTTTGAGAATGAAATCTGTCTCACACACAGACATTCGCAGCAGTAGGTAGTGTCAGACAAATGTTTGTCTGTGTGTTCACTTTTTGTAGATCTATTACTTTATACAGTTTAGTCCCACATATTCTCATCTGTTACCACTGTTTCATCTTTCCCTCTGTATAGTTTTTGTTTGTCCTGGAACATTAATGCGGGTGTTGGAGCCCAGTTCTGTGCGGGAGGTGGCGCATCAGTCAGGGGCGTGGTGTAAGGACCCTCTGCAGGCTGGTGATAGGCTATATGTGATGCCCTGGACACCTTATCGAACAGACATGCTGTATGAATATGCTTCCTGGGATGATTACATTCAAAACAGGGTCACCACTACCTATAAGTGAGTGTTTTCTCTGCATGTGTTTGTGAATGCTGCATGAATGTTGCCTGAATGCTGTGCGTGAATACTGTGCGTGAGTGTTGTGCGTGAGTGCCGTGTGAGTGTTGTGTGAGTGTTGTGTGAGTGCCGTGTGTGAGTGTTGTGTGTGAGTGTTGTGTGAGTGTTGTGTGAGTGTTGTGTGAGTGTCGTGTGTGAGTGTCGTGTGTGAGTGTCGTGTGTGAGTGCCGTGTGTGGTGTCGTGTGTGAGTGTCGTGGTGTGAGTGTGTGTGAGTGTCGTGTGTGAGTGTGGGTAGGCCGTGTGGTGTTGTGTGGTGCCGTGTGTGAGTGTCGTGTGTGGTGTGAGTGTCGGTGTGAGTGCCGTGTGTGAGTGTCGTGTGTCGTGTGTGAGTGTTGTGTGAGTGTCGTGTGAGTGTTGTGTGAGTGCCGTGTGAGTGTTGTGTGAGTGTCGTGTGTAGTGTTGTGTGTGAGTCGTGTGAGTGTCGTGTGAGTGCCGTGTGTGAGTGCCGTGTGTGAGTGTCGTGTGTGAGTGCCGTGTGAGTGTTGTGTGAGTGCCGTGTGTGTGCGTGTGAGTGTGTGAGTGTCGTGTGTGTGTGTGTGTGAGTGTCGTGTGTGAGTGCTGTGTGAGTGCCGTGTGTGAGTGTTGTGTGAGTGCCGTGTGTGAGTGTTGTGCGTGAGTGCCGTGTGAGTGTTGTGTGAGTGTCGTGTGTGAGTGTTGTGTGAGTGCCGTGTGTGAGTGTTGTGTGTGAGTGTTGTGTGAGTGTTGTGTGAGTCCTTGTGATGTCGTGTGTGAGTGTGTGTGAGTGCCGTGTGTGAGTGTTGTGCGTGAGTGCGTGTGTGAGTGTTGTGTGAGTGTCGTGTGTGAGTGTTGTGTGAGTGTTGTGTGAGTGCCGTGTGTGAGTGTTGTGTGTGAGTGTTGTGTGAGTGTTGTGTGAGTGCCGTGTGTGAGTGTTGTGCGTGAGTGCCGTGTGAGTGTTGTGTGAGTGTCGTGTGTGAGTGCCGTGTGTGAGTGTTGTGCGTGAGTGCCGTGTGAGTGTTGTGTGAGTGTCGTGTGTGAGTGTTGTGTGAGTGTTGTGTGAGTGCCGTGTGTGAGTGTTGTGTGTGAGTGTTGTGTGAGTGTTGTGTGAGTGCCGTGTGTGATTGTCGTGTGTGAGTGTCGTGTGAGTGCCGTGTGTGAGTGTCGTGTGGTGTGTCGTGTGTGAGTGTCGTGTGAGTGTCGTGTGTGAGTGTCGTGTGAGTGTTGTGAGTGTTGTGTGAGTGCCGTGTGTGAGTGTGTGTGAGTGTTGTGGTGTTGTGTGAGTGCCGTGTGTGAGTGTGTGTGTGAGTGTTGTGTGGTGTGTGAGTGTGTGTGAGTGTCGTGTGAGTGTCGTGTGAGTGCCGTGTGTGAGTGTCGTGTGTGAGTGTCGTGTGAGTGCCGTGTGTGAGTGTCGTGTGTGAGTGTTGTGTGTGAGTGTTGTGTGAGTGTTGTGTGAGTGTGTGTCGTGTGAGTGTCGTGTGAGTGTCGTGTGAGTGCTGTGTGTGAGTGCTGTGTTGGTGTGTGAGTGTCGTGTGTGAGTGTCGTGTGAGTGTCGTGTGAGTGTTGTGTGTGAGTGTTGTGTGTGAGTGTTGTGTGAGTGTTGTGTGAGTGCCGTGTGTGAGTGTTGTGTGTGAGTGTTGTGTGAGTGTTGTGTGAGTGCCGTGTGTGATTGTCGTGTGTGAGTGTCGTGTGAGTGCCGTGTGTGAGTGTCGTGTGAGTGTAGTGTAGGCGTGTGTGAGTGTCGTGTGAGTGCCGTGTGTGAGTGTCATGTGAGTGTCGTGTGAGTGTTGTGTGAGTGCCTGTGTGAGTGTTGTGTGAGTGTTGTGTGAGTGTTGTGTGAGTGTTGTGTGAGTGCCGTGTGTGAGTGTTGTGTGTGAGTGTTGTGTGTGAGTGTTGTGTGAGTGTCGTGTGTGAGTGTCGTGTGTGAGTGTCGTGTGTGAGTGTCGTGTGAGTGTTGTGTGAGTGTGTGTGAGTGTTGTGTGTGAGTGTTGTGTGAGTGTTGTGTGAGTGCCGTGTGTGATTGTCGTGTGTGAGTGTTGTGTGAGTGCCGTGTGTGATTAGTGTGTGTGAGTGTTGTGTGTGAGTGCCGTGTGTGAGTTGTGTGAGTGTCGTGTGAGTGTTGTGTGAGTGCCGTGTGTGAGTGTCGTGTGAGTGTGGGTGTGAGTGCCGTGTGTGAGGCCGTGTGTGGTGTGTGAGTGTCGTGTGAGTGCCGTGTGTGAGTGTCGTGTGTGAGTGTTGTGTGTGAGTGTTGTGTGAGTGTTGTGTGAGTGCCGTGTGTGAGTGTTGTGTGTGAGTGTTGTGTGAGTGTTGTGTGAGTGTTGTGTGAGTGTGTGTGAGTGTCGTGTGAGTGCTGTGTGTGAGTGCTGTGTGTGAGTGTCGTGTGTGAGTGTCGTGTGAGTGTCGTGTGAGTGTTGTGTGTGAGTGTTGTGTGTGAGTGTTGTGTGAGTGTTGTGTGAGTGCCGTGTGTGAGTGTTGTGTGTGAGTGTTGTGTGAGTGTTGTGTGAGTGCCGTGTGTGATTGTCGTGTGTGAGTGTCGTGTGAGTGCCGTGTGTGAGTGTCGTGTGTGAGTGTCGTGTGTGAGTGTCGTGTGAGTGCCGTGTGTGAGTGTCGTGTGAGTGTTGTGTGAGTGCCGTGTGTGAGTGTTGTGTGAGTGTTGTGTGAGTGTTGTGTGAGTGCCGTGTGTGAGTGTTGTGTGTGAGTGTTGTGTGAGTGTTGTG
This sequence comes from Chromobotia macracanthus, assembly GCA_036877525.1. NCBI lineage: Eukaryota > Metazoa > Chordata > Actinopteri > Cypriniformes > Botiidae > Chromobotia > Chromobotia macracanthus. The sequence goes on from JAZGTH010000019.1 coordinate 8,485,859, forward strand.
TGAGTGCCGTGTGTGATTGTCGTGTGTGAGTGTCGTGTGAGTGCCGTGTGTGAGTGTCGTGTGTGAGTGTCGTGTGAGTGCCGTGTGTGAGTGTCGTGTGAGTGCCGTGTGTGAGTGTGGAGTGCCGTGGTGTGAGTGTCGTGGTGAGTGCCGTGTGAGTGCCGTGGTGTGAGTGTGAGGCCGTGTGTGAGTGTCGTGTGAGTGTGTGTGTGAGTGTCGTGTGAGTGCCGTGTGTGAGTGCCGTGTGTGGTGTCGTGTGTGGTGTGTGTGAGTGTCGTGTGAAGTGTGTTGTGTGAGTGTCGTGTGTGAGTGTGTCGAGTGTAGTGTGTGTGAGTGTCGTTGTGGTGTGGTGTCGTGTGTGAGTGTGTGAGTGTGTGTGTGAGTGTGTGGTGAGTGTGTGTGAGTGTCGTGGTGTGTGAGTGTGTGTGTGAGTGTCGGTGTGAGTGTGTGTGGTGTGTGTGAGTGTCGTGGTGTGTGTGTCGTGTGGTGTGTAGGTCTGTGAGTGTCGTGTGAGTGCCGTGTGTGAGTGTCGTGTGTGAGTGTCGTGTGAGTGTCGTGTGTGAGTGTTGTGTGAGTGTCGTGTGTGAGTGTCGTGTGTGAGTGTCGTGTGTGAGTGTCGTGTGTGAGTGCTGTGTGAGTGTCGTGTGTGAGTGTTGTGTGAGTGCTGTGTGAGTGTCATGTGTGTGTTATGTGAGTGCCGTGTGTGAGTGCCGTGTGTGAATGCTGCATGAAGGTTTTTAAATACTAATGTTATATGTAATATGTTATCATCAGGTTGCCGAGTCGAGTGGATGGCACTGGTTTTGTTGTGTATGATGGAGCTGTGTTTTACAATAAAGAACGTACACGTAATATTGTAAAATATGACCTGCGGACACGCATAAAGAGCGGTGAGGCCATTATTGCAACCGCAAACTATCACGACACATCACCATACCGCTGGGGCGGGAAATCAGACATCGACCTGGCCGTGGATGAACATGGCCTCTGGGTCATATATGCCACTGAAGCCAACAATGGCCGTCTGGTTGTTAGTCAGGTGAGAGAGAGAGAGATAAAATATAAAATGTACTTTTCTTAGGTCACTGTTTGCAAGAGAACATTTCCATGTTTCCTAGAAATTTTAATAAATATTTTTCCAAGAATAAGTTTTATTTTGCTTATATAATACAGCAGGACTTTATGCTTCTTTCTTGTTACAGTGTGCTGATTGGCTACATCCCAAACTTTCCGGATTGGCTATGGCCCCATATTATCATAATTGAATGACTGTGACCTTGTATTTCAGGTGAACCCATACACGCTGCGTTTTGAGGGAACGTGGCAGACGAGTTTTGAGAAGCGCATGGCATCAGATGCATTTGTGGCATGTGGCGTGCTGTATGCAGTTCGTTCAGTTTACCAGGATGATGACAGCGAGGCAGGTGGAGACCTGATACTGTACGCCTATGACACACAGCATAACCGCGAGGAGCCGGTGAGAATCCCTTTCCCCAACCCCTACCAGCACATCTCCTCCATCAGCTACAACCCTAGAGACAACCAGCTGTACGTCTGGAACAACTACATTGTGCTCCGCTACCCGCTGGAGTTCAGCCCAGCGCAGCCCACCACAGGTCAGACTCCTCCACACAATCATGAAATCCTTCAGCTGTTTGTTTTTCATTAGGGCTGTAACAAACGATTACTCTAACAATTATTTCAGTATTCAAAATTGTTATACAGTGATTCGTCAACAGCTCTTGACGTATCATTGATGTCTAGAAAAGCATTAGAGACTCCTCATGAAATCAGCTGGACTTTTTCTCCTCTCCTGCTGTTTTAGATCCTCTCTCCACACCTCTCCTCTCCACCACTCCTCTGAACTCTCTCTCCTCCACTGCATCCATGAGCTTCAGTCCCACCTCCATCCCGTCTGTGACCTTTCACCCAGTAGGAGCGATTAACAGGGCTCCTGCAGGGCGGCCCGTCACAGCGACGGTACCAGTGACCATAAGGCCCCCTCGCCGCCCGCAGGGGCCGCATACACCCATGTGTGAGGGACGGGTGACTCGTGGGGTTCAGTGGCCCCCCACACATCGGGGAGAAACTGTGGAAAGACCCTGCCCCAAAGGCTCACTCGGTCAGTGCATCAACACTGTAACCTAACAAATGTGCTTTATAACATGTAAGCGTAAGATGCATGCCAGAGATCAATACTCAAATGAACAAATAAAACAGTATTGGTACTGCAGACTGAATTCTGGATCCATCCGTGGTAAAGCTACAATAAAAATAAAAAATCCAGGAAGCACAGATAGACCTTTTCTGTTTGTGTTTCACGTTGTTTATTAGCAGCATGTGAGCATAGTTTAGCAGCATAGTTTAAACTGTCGTTGATTGTGTGTAACAGTGATTAGGGACAAAATAATATATGTGTGTGAGTGTCCAGATATTAAAGATTTATTGTGTAATTGGGAACCCGTCCTGTGATCAGTGATGCATCATGCAGTGTTGAGGAGAGTCATGCTATTCCTTCTCAAATGACAATGAAATTTCACATAGTTTAACATCAGACAAACGTATGTGAATCTGAATCTCATAGACTTCAGTCACATCTATAGAAAATAGCGCAAGTGAATTTATTTGCACCTGACTGACGTCACCAGTTAATATTTCCGCATCATTATTATGTGTTTTGTTTGTCTTTCTGTCTCTGTGTTTCAGGTATAGCATCATATCACTGCATGTCTGATAAGGTGGTGTGGAACCCCAGAGGTCCCGACCTCAGCAACTGCACCTCCCCATGGGTCAACCAGGTTGCTCAAAAGGTCAGAGGTCAGGGGTTACCAGAAGGATACACTGACCTGTAAGAACAGATAGATGTCAGATCTTTTTTTTGTCTCTGTAGATCAAGAGTGGAGAGAATGCTGCACATATTGCTGCAGTACTTGTCAATCACACACAGGGGCGGGTCTATGCTGGTGATGTCACTTCCTCTGTGCGTCTGATGGAGCAGCTGTTGGACATTCTGGACTCACAGCTGCAGGCTCTCCGACCTGGAAACAAAGAGTCAGCAACACGCAACTACAACAAGGTGCTCACACACATAGACGCATACATACACATAAACACACAGGCACGGACACCACAAACAGCATTTTGTTTTTGACTTGCAGCTGCAGAAGAGAGAGAGGACGTGCAGAGCGTTCATTCAGGTACATACTCATCACACACTCACCCAAACACACTTGCTTCTCTGTGTGAGACGTGTCGTGTATGTTTGTCAGGCGGTGGTCCAGACGGTTGATAATCTGCTGCGTTTGGAGGCGCTGGAGTCGTGGCAGGACATGAACACCACAGAACAATCCCACACTGCCACCATGCTGCTGGACGTCATGGAGAAAGGAGCCTTCCTATTGGCCAATAACCTGTATGGGGGTCATTTCAGCGACCGTGCACCTAACGTTGGTACGGCTGTTCAGATAAACATAGTGACTCTCAGCCCTGTTTCTAGAGGAACCCAGATGGGGTGTTTTGCAGGTTTAGGTTGGGTTCCTTCAGGAACAGAGGTCGGAATCACTCACAAACAATCACCTGTACATGAATACAGTTATATACAGTTATATGGTAAATGTGCACTCACCAGTTAATGTCTTTGGCGGCTTTCGAGTTTGTGGTGCTGTTTAAAAAAGAAGCATTTGTTTGTGTGTGTCAGATCTGGAGGTGTATGTGCTGAACACAGAGATGGAGCTGAAGGATCTGTCATTCCCCAACACTTACGACAGTGACAGCACAATCCATGTGTCTTCATCCACCATCAAACAATACAGCCGCAACGGTCAGTGCCTTTCACTCTCTGTCTGTGTCTCCGTCTGTCTGTCTCTATTTTTCTGCTTGTCTCTGTTTCTCTGTCTGTCTCTCTGTTTCTCTGTCTGTCTCTCTCTGTCTCTCTTTCTATCTCTCTCTACCCTTTTTCTCCTTGTGGATCACAATGACAGGCTGAAGGCTGAATCTTGACCTGGCACATCAGACAAATCCAGAACATATCAGACAAAAACCACAGTCTGATCCAAGTCAGATCACACCAGACCAACAGCAATAGTAATTACACATCCTGTATCCTAGATGATTCTGCCATCATTGTCATGGCAGCAGTCATCATGGTCACCATTGTCTGTGGCTGCCATTGTGATGAACGTGCTTGATGTTGAGAGTTATTTTAAGAGCCTGTGGGATCAATTTAAAGTGATGGGAGCAAAATGTGTCTGAGCTGAAACTGCTCTGAGATCAGAATCACAAACATCTCAGTCTAATGCAGTAAAAATGATAAATCATATCTTCTCCATGATCTTAACAGTTTTTGTTTAAAGCAGTCCTGACGAGGGACATTGTGTTGCTCTCTTTTTTTCACATTGTGGTGGGTAGTTCCGTCTACAGTGATGTCTCATTGGTCCAAAGGCCACCTCATAAAGCTGTATAATAAACATTGAACATGTTCTGATTGGCTGTGATTTTGTCACATCATCAAGGCTGAAATTCAGCAGGAAGCTAGTGATGATATTACCATGAACAATTTAGCTTACAGTTTGATAATATTGTGCTTCAAACATATTCTTCAGTACTTCAGTACATTTACATTCTATCTGTGATTATATTCTTCATTATAAATGTGTGTTATCATTCCTTGTCTTCTAGGGGGCCTAAGCAATATGTGGGAATGTTGATGCAGTATCTTCAGTATTGAAATACTTTAAAATATATTTTTTACTCTGGCCCCACTATGCATCACATTTTACCCTTAGTAATTCTAAAAATCTGATAGATCTTGAGGAAATATATCTGCCATGTTTAATGTTTGTGTCTGTTCTGCACTTTTCAGGCCAGGTAAAGGTGGTTTTTACGCTTTATAAGAATCTGGGCTCGTTTCTGTCCACTCAAAATGCCACAGTGAAGACAGATGAGCTGAAGGCTGGTGGACACAGTTTAGCTGTCAACTCCCACATCATCTCTGCGTCCATGAACAAAGAGTCCAGCCGAGTGTTTCTGACCGAACCTGTTGTGTTCACTCTGCGACACCTGCAGGTACAAACACACATGCACTCTCACATAGACGCATTTAAATAGTTTTGTATGATAACCAGTTTTGGTTTTGGGTGTCCAATGTAACATCTGTGTACTGAACAGAACCAGTGTAGAAGACATGGATCCCTTTGTAGAAAATAACATCAAGTGTTTAAAATATTACAGTGTAATGAGTGATGTACTGCACACACACACGTACAGAAGAGAAACACACTCACGGGGTCTGTGTTGTGACAGCTGGAGAATCACTTCAGCCCAAACTGTTCCTTTTGGAACTACTCGGAGCGTTCGATGAAGGGCCAGTGGTCGTCTCAGGGCTGTCGACGTCTACACAGTAACAACACACACACCACCTGCTCCTGCTCACATCTCACCAACTTCGCTGTGCTTATGAACCACCAGCAGCCTGCTGTGAGTTTGAATACACACACACATTTCTGTTTGAACACCTGGAGCATCGGCTCTTGTGATAAATGGTCCTCGGTGTGTGTGTGTGTGTGCGCGCGTGCGTGCATGTGTTTCTGTGGGTGCGTGCGTGTGTGGGTGCATGTGTGTCTCTGTGCGTGTGTTAGTATCCGGGCGGCATGCAGGGCTTGATCCTGTTTGTCATCACGTGGGTTGGGATGGTGATCTCTCTGGTGTGTTTGGCTCTGTGTATCTCCACCTTCTGCTGTCTGCGTGGCCTCCAGAGTGACCGCACCACCATCCACAAGAACCTCTGCCTCACCCTCTTCATCTCACAGCTCCTCTTCCTCATCGGCATGGATAAAACACACTACACGGTAAGGACCAGATTAGAGCAGACCAAACCAGACAAAACCAGTCCAAGTCAAGTCAATTCAGACTAACTCAATTCAGACCACATAAACCACACCAGACTAAACCAGATCACACCAGCTTTTACAGGACGAAATTATACCAGTATACATCCAAACAATATCAGACCAGATGAACTAACACCCCACTAGACTACAGTTCAGATCAGACCACTTCAGCTGATCTCGGACCCCAGTCCAGCTGTAAACCTCCTATACAGCTGCTTCATCAATCTGGTTGTGTGTAGGTTGTGTGCCCAGTTCTGGCCGGGCTGCTTCATTTCTTCCTGCTGTCAGTCTTCTGTTGGCTCTGCATGGAGACCGTGCAGCTGTATGTGCTCATGGTGGAGGTGTTTGAAAGTGAGACGTCTCGCCGTAAATACTATTACCTTTTTGCATATGGCTTCCCCACACTGGTGGTGGCTATCTCCACAGCCATTGACTACAGGAGCTACGGAGGAAACAAAGCGTAAGTGTGTTTCTGTTGAGTGTGTTATATATCAGTGTATACGTGTACTGGGTCATTCTGTGTCAGCTCAGGCAGAGGTCCCTGGCTCAGATTTTTCATTTTTACAGAAGCCCAACATAAAGACCAACATAAACAGTGATGAGAGACAAAATATTAAATGCCATAGATGAATAGTTACTGAGTAATCCATTAGTTTGTAGAGGGGGTCAAAATTACAGTTTTCACCTTAAATTTGGAGCCATAATAGAGGGGGTGAAAAATGACTTGACAAAGATGCCAGTATCATTATTTTATTTTTACAGAGAGATTAATAGATTTATTAGTAAAATCTGTTGACTTTAGCAATCCTACTTGCATTATATGCCAGTGGTGGCAGTTCAAAAATGAGGAACATTTTTACAACATTTACATGACTGAAACCAAACGTTTTAGAGATATCATAATGTCCTTTTAGATTTTCATTCTTAAGTAACTCTTCTTTTGCAAGCTACATTTTTAAAAAATTGACTCTCAAAGATATGGGGATCTAAATGTGCCTCCATGACTAACCTGTTACTTTGTTTCTATTCCTCTAAAGAGGAATATCTGAAGAACAAATAATGTTGAAGCCAGAAATGTATCTTCTTATCAAAACAACTGCATTGAATATAATCAGTTCACTGTCTCTGGGTTACTGTTAAAAAATGATCAAGCTGAGGCACATTAAATGCTTTTAGTAGTATATTCCTAAAATTCTGTATTTGTACGAGTTTCTGAGAAACTTGAATGTGAAAGGGATGTTGTTTATTATGGTCTGAGCACTGATGATGTAAGGACCCTACTGGAACTGCACTGTTTGTTATTATCTCCAAATCTATCACGTTTCTGAGAGCCTGTTCAAAACCTCATGAAAATTTGCATACATGTGAATGTGTGTGTTTGTGTGTGTGTATATAATTATCTTGTGTGTTGTGTAGCTGTTGGCTGAGGGTGGATAACTACTTCATATGGACTTTCATTGGTCCCACCTCTCTTGTTATCCTGGTGAGACTCGCTTTGATCCACTTGTTAATAAACTGCATCAATAATTAATATTCCATTATATCCATTATACCATCCGTTATACTGTACTATAGATCATCATGCTGTAGATCAGTACAGTAGTGTTACATTAAACTATAAATAATGTGAATGACTGCTGTGATTTGTGATGTGTTCAGCTGAATCTGGCTGTGCTGGTCATCACTGTTCACCGAATGCTCCAACACTCCACTGTGCTGAAGCCAGACTCCAGCCGCTTCGACAACATTAAGTAAGAGTTCAGGACTCAGAGGTCACCCCTCTACTAGTGCTTACTGAAAATCTCTTCATTACCCTCAATAAATGTATTTTGCTTGGAAAATGAATTGTTTTTAAAACTAAAGGTTTGTGAGATGTCACCTGACTCCGGGCTGTTCAGTGTAATTACACTACAATCCTTTGACCAAGTCCTATAGAAGCATTTTGTGTTTGAGAGAGATTTGAATCCTTGCACGGAAAAGTGTCTGAACAGATTCAGATGTTTGATATTCACCAGGACTGAAGTGTTGATCTGGTTTCTCTGCAGGTGCTGGACGCTCAGCTCCATCACTCTGCTTTTACTTGTCTCTTTGACGTGGATCTTCGGCCTGTTGTTTATAAACGACAGCAGTGTGGTGATGGCGTATCTCTTCACTTCCTTCAACGCTTTACACGGCATGTTCATCTTCCTCCTGCACTGCGCTCTACAGAAGAAGGTGTGTGTGTGTTTGTTTGTGTCCAGTCAGTAATCCATGACATTTTTGTGTTGATTAGTTAGAATAGGAGAGATCTAGTTTTATTGCATTAATGTAGACAGCTGAAACAGGAAAACATGATTGTAGGATTATGTGAATTTGTAACATCGTTGTTAGTGCTATTTTTATTTTATTTTTCTTATTAGGTGCAGAAAGAATACAACAAATGTTTGCGACAGTCACCCTGCTGTGGCCACGCCTCTTCAACCAGTTCCCATGGTTCCCTCAAGAGCTCCGCCCATCGAGGCAACAGTCGCTACTATGGTGGCAGCCAATCACGACATGCACCAGCACAAAGACAGGTGACACAAACATACAATTGTTTAAATCTGACATTTGTACCTTTTATAAATGATTTTTAAAACTAGAAATAAAATACATTTTTAGGATTCAAATGTAAAAATATCTACCATACATAAATAAATGACAAAGAATATGTAGTGAAAAGTGTCTAGGTGACATTAAGGAATATTGATGAGGGTTGTAGACGATTTATTGATTATAAAGCTTTCTCATCTGCTCTTTATATTTTCAGTAATTAATTCATAATTTGATTGCCAATCAATAATCAACTGCAAATTGTGTGTGTTTAGAGTCGTATCAGGAGAATGTGGAACGACACTGTTCGACGACAGACAGAATCGTCCTTTATGGCAGCAGAGATCAACAACACACCCACACTCACCCGAGGTAAAATACACACACACTCCACACACGTACACCTCACACACCCACACTCACCCGAGGTAAAATACACACACACTCCACACACGTACACCTCACACACCCACACTCACCCGAGGTAAAATACACACACACTCCACACACATACACCTCACACACCCACACTCACCCGAGGTAAAATACACACACACTCCACACACGTACACCTCACACACCCACACTCACCCGAGGTAAAATACACACACACTCCACACACATACACCACACACACCCACACTCACCCGAGGTAAAATACACACACACTCCACACACGTACACCTCACACACCCACACTCACCCGAGGTAAAATACACACACACTCCACACACGCACACCTCACACACCCACACTCACCCGAGGTAAAATACACACACACTCCACACACACTCCACACACGTACACCACACACACCCACACTCACCTGAGGTAAAATACACACACACTCCACACACGTACACCTCACACACCCACACTCACCCGAGGTAAAATACACACACACTCCACACACGTACACCTCACACACCCACACTCACCTGAGGTAAAATACACACACACTCCACACACATACACCCCACACACCCACACTCACCTGAGGTAAAATACACACACACTCCACACACGTACACCTCACACACCCACACTCACCCGAGGTAAAATACACACACACTCCACACACGTACACCACACACACCCACACTCACCCGAGGTAAAATACACACACACTCCACACACATACACCTCACACACCCACACTCACCCGAGGTAAAATACACATACACTTCACACACGTACACCTCACACACCCACACTCACCTGAGGTAAAATACACATACACTCCACACACGTACACCACACACACCCACACTCACCCGAGGTAAAATACACACACACTCCACACACATACACCTCACACACCCACACTCACCTGAGGTAAAATACACATACACTCCACACACGTACACCCCACACACCCACACTCACCTGAGGTAAAATACACACACACTAACCCACTCCACACACATACACCTCACACACCCACACTCACCCGAGGTAAAATACACACACAATCCACACACACTCCACACACGTACACCACACACACCCACACTCACCCGAGGTAAAATACACACACACTCCACACACGTACACCTCACACACCCACACTCACCTGAGGTAAAATACACATACACTCCACACACATACACCCCACACACCCACACTCACCTGAGGTAAAATACACACACACTAACCCACTCCACACACATACACCTCACACACCCACACTCACCCGAGGTAAAAACACACACACAATCCACACACACTCCACACACGTACACCACACACACCCACACTCACCTGAGGTAAAATACACACACACTCCACACACGTACACCTCACACACCCACACTCACCCGAGGTAAAATACACACACAATCCACACACACTCCACACACGTACACCACACACACCCACACTCACCTGAGGTAAAATACACACACACTCCACACACGTACACCTCACACACCCACACTCACCTGAGGTAAAATACACATACACTCCACACACATACACCCCACACACCCACACTCACCTGAGGTAAAATACACACACACTAACCCACTCCACACACATACACCTCACACACCCACACTCACCCGAGGTAAAATACACACACAATCCACACACACTCCACACACGTACACCTCACACACCCACACTCACCCGAGGTAAAATACACACACACTCCACACACGTACACCTCACACACCCACACTCACCCGAGGTAAAATACACACACACTCCACACACGTACACCTCACACACCCACACTCACCTGAGGTAAAATACACATACACTCCACACACGTACACCTCACACACCCACACTCACCCGAGGTAAAATACACACACACTAACCCACTCCACACACATACACCTCCCACACTCACCCGAGGTAAAATACACACACAATCCACACACACTCCACACACGTACACCACACACACCCACACTCACCTGAGGTAAAATACACACACACTCCACACACGTACACCTCACACACCCACACTCACCCGAGGTAAAATACACACACACTCCACACACGTACACCTCACACACCCACACTCACCTGAGGTAAAATACACACACACTCCACACACATACACCCCACACACCCACACTCACCTGAGGTAAAATACACACACACTCTACACACATACACCTCACACACCCACACTCACCCGAGGTAAAATACACACACACTCCACACACATAGACCCCACACACCCACACTCACCTGAGGTAAAATACACACACACTCCACACACATACACCTCACACACCCACACTCACCCGAGGTAAAATCCACACACACTCCACACACGTACACCACACACACCCACACTCACCTGAGGTAAAATACACACACACTCTACACCTCACACACCCACACTCACCCGAGGTAAAATCCACACACACTCCACACACGTACACCACACACACCCACACTCACCCGAGGTAAAATACACACACACTCCACACACGTACACCTCACACACCCACACTCACCTGAGGTAAAATACACACACACTCCACACACATACACCACACACACCCACACTCACCCGAGGTAAAATACACACACACTCCACACACGTACACCTCACACACCCACACTCACCCGAGGTAAAATACACACACACTCCACACACGTACACCTCACACACCCACACTCACCTGAGGTAAAATACACACACACTCCACACACATACACCCCACACACCCACACTCACCTGAGGTAAAATACACACACACTAACCCACTCCACACACATACACCTCACACACCCACACTCACCCGAGGTAAAATACACACACACTCTACACACATACACCTCACACACCCACACTCACCCGAGGTAAAATACACACACACTCCACACACATACACCCCACACACCCACACTCACCTGAGGTAAAATACACACACACTCTACACACATACACCTCACACACCCACACTCACCCGAGGTAAAATCCACACACACTCCACACACGTACACCACACACACCCACACTCACCCGAGGTAAAATACACACACACTCCACACACGTACACCTCACACACCCACACTCACCTGAGGTAAAATCCACACACACTCCACACACGTACACCACACACACCCACACTCACCCAAGGTAAAATACACACACACTCCACACACATACACCACACACACCCACACTCACCCGAGGTAAAATACACACACACTCCACACACGTACACCTCACACACCCACACTCACCTGAGGTAAAATACACACACACTCCACACACGTACACCTCACACACCCACACTCACCCAAGGTAAAATACACACACACTCCACACACGTACACCTCACACACCCACACTCACCCGAGGTAAAATACACAACATCCACACACACACACCACACACACCCACACTCACCTGAGGTAAAATACACACACACTCCACACACGTACACCTCACACACCCACACTCACCTGAGGTAAAATACACACACACTCCACACACGTACACCTCACACACCCACACTCACCCGAGGTAAAATACACACACACTAACCCACTCCACACACATACACCTCACACCCACTCGATCATGGTGAAATGTATGCACTCATCTTACACTCACTTGGTAACTCATTCAGTAACTGTATATTTCTCTACAAGTAACTTTTGTACTTCCATGTGTGAAGCACAGATGTGGAGGTTAATCTGAAGAGCTGCTTTAATTATAATGTGTGTTTTTGAGTTAACTGACACTGACCTGAACTTCCTCCATTTTGTTTGATTGTTTGATGTCTCAACTCACTGTGACGCAGCAGGTTTAATGAAATCGAATGTTGGTTCACAGTGTAATGATGGTGCTGATGCTTTGGGTCTGACATGGAAACTTTAATGTTCACCAGCAACCTGTGACAGTGTTTTTGAAGATTTCTGCTATTTTTACTCAGGCACTATGGGCAGTCACCTCCTGGCCAATCCGATGCTACAGAGCCGTTCTGGTTTCTCCCCTTACAACACCTTATTGGCGGAAACATTTAATCCCCCCTCACCAGCAGTGTTCAATGCCCCTGGTTAGTGTGTCTTTGTGTGTGTGTGTACCTGTAGTCACTGCTGTATTCTTGTTCTGTCTGCCTCTCTGTGATTTACAGGCATTCAGAAACTCAAATCATGTCTTCTAACTGTGTCTTATATTGTCATACTGTTTCTTCATCTTCATCTCAACAGTTCACGTATCTAAAGCAAACACAGTGTGCTGCAGTTATACAGAATTCTGATGTCCACACTTCTGCTTATAGCATCTGAATTTACAGTCTTAACATTGAGCTTTAAATTCATATGAATAGCACACACATTTCAAAGCATTTTGGAGAAACTCTCTTCATATGGATGTAAAATTTTGATTATACACCATAACAGTTTTCAAAAAATGACAGTATTAACTTTGTCAGTGTATTTATCCTAATTCTATCTTCAAAAGAGGAAACACATTATACACCCACAGCTCGTTACATAGGACCACATGGGAATTAAAAAAAGCGTTTTTTATGTCCTCTAGAAAAAGAGGAATTGCATTTTGATTCAGTAACGTATATATACAATATAATCGTCTTATTGTCACTTTCTGTTCCAACACGCTGTTTCTTAATAAGAATTTGTTTTAAGAACTGATGTTGTACTATTGGCTGAAATGAGTGACTAGTGCAATTATGTATTTTTTTCTGTCCTGTAGAGGGCACTCTGTCATGTAGTCGTGAATCATGTGGATTGGAGGAAGTTCGACTGAATGGAAACTACAACAACAGCTACTCACTGCATGGAGGAAGCTCTGACCTGTTGGGGGGTGTTCCTGTGGGGTCTGAAGGCATGTCCGGGGAGGTTAGCCCTGCCCTTTTGACACCCAGAGGGGTGGAGCCCCCTGGCGGTCTGCGACGAAACCTTTCAGATGCAGCAGCATTAGAGAAAATGATCATATCAGAGCTGGTGCAGAGCAACCTGCGGCCTGCTACCGATCGTTATGGCAACGGAACAAATTCTACCATGCACCGGCAAGATTACGGCACCTCAACGGGTCACAGAGAGCCTCCACAGCGTCCGCTGCCCCGCCCTCCTCCCCCACCTCCACAGGATGAGGAGTTATTATACAAAGCTTTGGAAAAACCACGCTTAGCAGACAAACCTCGTCTGCCTGACAAACCCCGCCTGCCGGACAAGTCCCGTCTCATGGAGCATGCTCAGTCTGTGTTCTATCAGAGCGAGGAGGACTCAGAGAGCTTCTCTGCTGAAATCACAGACAGTGTAGGTGGTGCTGGACCTGACTCCGCCTCCCTGTATGCACGAGACAGGGATTCATCCTATCCTGACAGCAGTCCTGAGGCACTGGGGGTGGAGCCACACTCAACCCTCCCCCCGGATGAGCTGTACTTCAGCACAGGACGGCAGGCTCACATCTCTGCGTTTTACCAGCCTCCACCACGCAGGATGGCTGAGGAGAGTCGACTGGCCCTGCAGCCCTCACAGGGAGAAGGTGATGGACAGATGCAGCTGGTGACAAGTCTGTGACTAGGGCGCTGGTGACCAGGACACGCAGATCTGGAGGAGGACAATGAGGATGGACATCATCATCATCGTATTTAGTATCTGAGTGAATCGCCTGTCAGGAGCATAGCTAGTTCATATTTCACCACAAATTCAGAGGGGAAGAAAGCAGATTTAAGAAACAGAACGTTTCTTTGCAAATTTTTTTATGATATTTAAGCAGATTTCCCTCTCCCCAGTTAAAAACGGTATTGAAAAAATATTATTATTTACGCATTTAGGAGATACTTATTCAGAGTGAGTTAAATTTTCTTCAGGCTGTTTTATCATTTTATCAGTTCTTTTTTTCTGAATCACCATTATTAATATTGAGAATTACAGATAAAGTCAAAATCTAGACGTTTGATGCATTATGACACTTAGAATCTGGGGGAAAATGATAATGTCAAAGAATAATGATAATGTCATGATGCAGGAAACCTCAGTGATCTGTCAGTAAACTACAATCTTTATCTTTTTATTTTGGGGTGAAATACGAGCTGTATGAGATTTGTGGTACACAGCTATGTATTTTGTGTTACGGTCCAGAGCGCTAATGGATTGCTTAGTGATAAATGACTATGGTTTATGGTGAAATCTCTTTGATAAAGCATTACAGGGTTAAATAAAACCCATGATAGACCTCAGAGAAGAAGATGATGATGATGTTGGCTTCCTCCTCCATTTCTCCATTTCCTGGTCACCCACACACCCACCCTGATCATCTTACTGCCATAAAAATGCATTACTTTTCTTATCATGTTCTCAGCCTCTCATCCATCCTTCATAATTGAGAAAACTCATCAAATCTTTTTTCATGTATCCATCCATCTCCTCCATCCCTCTGCTGAAAACCAGCCAGCGTGATCAACAGGTCTCACAGTCTACTCAGGCTTAGTCTGTAGGCAGGTCGGTTGCGTTAGGTTAGCAGTTTAGTGCATTTATCTAAAGTAACTGAACACTAGCCTGTTCAGGCTGGTTTAAGCTGAGTTTTTCATCAGGGTTTTTCTCATTTTTCAGGGTGGAGTGGCTTATGATTGTCTAACTTTGAAGAATGTGATAAAACTGTAAATGTTACAGCAGCTTTTCTACTGTACATGCCAAAAATTCACATACACACTCCCACTTTGAGAGCAGCTACTGTCAGGAACATGCTCTCACCATCATAAAGGTCAAAGGTTAAAGGTCATGGGATCACCAAGCCAAGTGATCACCAAATTGTTGTGCTACCTGCCCAGACACAGACCCATCATCGTTGTCTGTGTCGTCCAATCATCTCGTCAAGTTTTGAGGACATTGGCTCAATGCTCCTCCCCCTTCCTGTGTTGAGTAGGTTGCTAAGGGACAGTGTGTTGAGCGGCTGTTCTGGAACTTTGTGTAAATAGAACTTAGAGACGCAGCATCTCCAGACGAGCTTCTTTACACTTCACAGTGTGTGACTGAAAAAGTCATAAAGAATCTGTAGATGAACTGATGACACTATCTGCTTTCAGTCTTTATCTCACTATGTTTCTGTCTTGCTCTCTCTGAGGGTTATATGTAAAAAGAAATGTTTTTTAATCAAAATAAAACAAACAAAAGCTAACTGATTTTGTCGGTACTTTCTCCTCCAAATGTTTTGAAACTTGACTTCATTAAATATTGTAAGTATAATTTAGAATTTTTGTATTACAATTCAAAATATCAACAATACAAAGCACATAAAACAAATGTAGAAACCAATACAAACAATGCTGTATTTGTAAATCGCATCTTTGATATTTTTTACAAGCAAGTTCAGCCGATGAGCTGTAAATGTAACCCACCCAAGTTGAGTCATAACAGTGCAAAGAACTTATGTCAGCTTCCATCTTTATTTGACACTTTGTTACTCCACCAAATCCAATGAACTTACACCAATGAACTTTCACATCATCTGCTCACGTCTGCAGTCACAAAAGCGGAATGACTATGAGATTCAGCCTCAAACACACAGATTATTTCCAAAATGGTGTAACAGTATTTCTGATTTGATTACACACTTGGCCCTGATCTCAAACCTTTTCCCTCAACAATGGCATCAGCAACACAATCTGTGTTTACAGCTCTGTAATGTCCTCATAGTGAACAGGAAATTGATTCTGCCTTTGTAAAAATCAACTTTATTTTAGTTCAGCCTAACTTTCGGGCTGGATGGTCTACTGTTTCTTTTGATGTTTTTCCAATGTAAACAAACATTTTCACAAATTCAAATAACCGTTCATCCCTCAGCTTTATTACCGGCAAAATGAAATTTGCTGAAAAAAGTTACTTTTAACAACCCTTTACAAAAAATGTTTATTCAAGTGCACTATTAACATACTCAAAGTATACTTTCAGTCTACTTTCTATGTACTGAGAAATATTCTTTAAAGTATACTTGACCTAAACTGACAGAAATGTCTGTGTAGTTGTACTCAATCTTTTGATCAAGATTTTATTTAATATTTTTATAAAATTGTAGTTGAAGAATTTTTGCTTGAATTTGTGGTTTGTTCGCCTTAGGATGGTAAAGCGGTAAAGCAGCAGGGATTGATTTCCGATTTCAGGTGCATGACCCTAAAGACTCTTTATACTGTTTGTTTTGTGTTGAATTAGGATTTCAATTTAAGTGTCATTGTTAAATGTATTGGCATCCAATATTGATTTATAAATCACTATTTTACTGATAATTCAACATTATTTCAATATTTATTTTATTAAACTGAACAGTGATTTATAAAGAAACAGATGTGTTGCTTATTCGTGAGTTTTGTGTAGTCCACTGGCATCGTCCAAGGAATTTACTCAAGTCAAGTACAGTTAAAAGTCTTTTTTAAGTGTAAAATACCTAAATGTGAATATAATATAGGCTACCTAAAGTGTGAAAGTATAACTGCTGAGTTTACTTAAGTTAAAAAAGAATTAAGTTTGTTAACAGTTTAATTAAGCAACACCAACATACAGACACAGAATATGATGGAACAGATTCATTCAGCTCTACCGCCTGTACCTCTCTTACACCAGACCAACAAACCTTTTTTATTTCTAACTCAGAACCCTCTTTTCTGTTGTATGGTTGTGTCTTCATTAAACTGTTCATTTCTTTCATTGTTACTGTTATTTTCTTTTTATTATTATTTATTTAAAAATAAATATGTGATTGTAACACATCCCAGATTTAAACTGCGATTCAGAGAGTGATGCCTGAAGACAGCAGGTTTCTCCAGGCTGTGATTGTTTTAGAAGAGGCCATTTTGATGAATGATCTTGAAAACCGGCCCCGTATGATGATAGTGATCTGTTATAATATCTGTTATATACAGAAATATACATGACTGTTACAAATGTTTGCTACAATTATTCCACTCTGGTTTAGTCCTGTAATTAAAAAGTCAGATTTGTGTGTTCTCCTTTAAGAAACTTCGGGTGTAATCAACATGTATGACTGGCTAACGTCTTAGCCAATAAACAGCAGAGTCAGGAACAGCACAGCTTTTGACTGAAAGGTTACTGGTATCACAATCACACTGTGAGTGCAACAAAGCCTTCAGATCCACTCACTCCTCCAGAATATTCTCTTGTGTGATATTCTCTTCAGTCTGTTGTGTGATATTCTCTTGTGTGATATTCTCTTCAGTCTGTTGTGTGATATTCTCTTCAGTCTGTTGTGTGATATTCTCTTGTGTGATATTCTCTTCAGTCTGTTGTGTGATATTCTGTTGTGTGATATTCTGTTGTGTGATATTCTGTTGTGTGATATTCTCTTCAGTCTGTTGTGTGATATTCTCTTCAGTCTGTTGTGTGATATTCTCTTCAGTCTGTTGTGTGATATTCTCTTCAGTCTGTTGTGTGATATTCTCTTGTGTGATATTCTCTTCAGTCTGTTGTGTGATATTCTCTTGTGTGATATTCTCTTCAGTCTGTTGTGTGATATTCTCTTGTGTGATATTCTCTTCAGTCTGTTGTGTGATATTCTCTTGTGTGATATTCTCTTCAGTCTGTTGTGTGATATTCTCTTGTGTGATATTCTCTTCAGTCTGTTGTGTGATATTCTCTTGTGTGATATTCTCTTCAGTCTGTTGTGTGATATATTCTCTTCAGTCTGTTGTGTGATATTCTCTTCAGTCTGTTGTGTGATATTCTCTTGTGTGATATTCTCTTCAGTCTGTTGTGTGATATTCTCTTCAGTCTGTTGTGTGATATTCTCTTCAGTCTGTTGTGTGATATTCTCTTTAGTCTGTTGTGTGATATTCTCTTCAGTCTGTTGTGTGATTATTCTCTTCAGTCTGTTGTGTGATATTCTCTTCAGTCTGTTGTGTGATATTCTCTTCAGTCTGTTGTGTGATATTCTCTTCAGTCTGTTGTGTGATATTCTCTTCAGTCTGTTGTGTGATATTCTCTTCAGTCTGTTGTGTGATATTCTCTTGTGTGATATTCTCTTCAGTCTGTTGTGTGATATTCTCTTCAGTCTGTTGTGTGATATTCTCTTCAGTCTGTTGTGTGATATTCTCTTTAGTCTCTTGTGTGATATTCTCTTCAGTCTGTTGTGTGATATTCTCTTCAGTCTGTTGTGTGATATTCTCTTCAGTCTGTTGTGTGATTATTCTCTTGTGTGATATTCTCTTCAGTCTGTTGTGTGATTATTCTCTTGTGTGATATTCTCTTCAGTCTGTTGTGTGATTATTCTCTTGTGTGATATTCTCTTCAGTCTGTTGTGTGATTATTCTCTTGTGTGATATTCTCTTCAGTCTGTTGTGTGATTATTCTCTTGTGTGATATTCTCTTCAGTCTGTTGTGTGATTATTCTCTTGTGTGATATTCTCTTCAGTCTGTTGTGTGATTATTCTCTTGTGTGATATTCTCTTCAGTCTGTTGTGTGATTATTCTCTTGTGTGATATTCTCTTCAGTCTGTTGTGTGATTATTCTCTTGTGTGATATTCTCTTCAGTCTCTTGTGTGATTATTCTCTTGTGTGATATTCTCTTCAGTCTGTTGTGTGATATTCTGTTGTGTGATATATTCTCTTCAGTCTGTTGTGTGATATTCTGTTGTGTGATATATTCTCTTCAGTCTGTTGTGTGATATTCTGTTGTGTGATATATTCTCTTCAGTCTGTTGTGTGATATTCTCTTGTGTGATATTCTCTTCAGTCTGTTGTGTGATATTCTCTTGTGCGATATTCTCTTCAGTCTCTTGTGCGATATTCTCTTCAGTCTGTTGTGTGATATTCTCTTGTGTGATATTCTGTTGTGTGATATTCTCTTGTGTGATATTCTCTTGTGTGATATTCTCTTGTGTGATATTCTCTTGTGTGATATTCTCTTGTGTGATATTCTCTTCAGTCTGTTGTGTGATATTCTCTTGTGTGATATTCTCTTCAGTCTGTTGTGTGATATTCTCTTGTGTGATATTCTCTTCAGTCTGTTGTGTGATTATTCTCTTGTGTGATATTCTCTTCAGTCTGTTGTGTGATTATTCTCTTGTGTGATATTCTCTTCAGTCTGTTGTGTGATTATTCTCTTGTGTGATATTCTCTTCAGTCTGTTGTGTGATATTCTCTTGTGTGATATTCTCTTCAGTCTGTTGTGTGATTATTCTCTTGTGTGATATTCTCTTCAGTCTGTTGTGTGATTATTCTCTTGTGTGATATTCTCTTCAGTCTGTTGTGTGATATTCTCTTCAGTCTGTTGTGTGATATTCTCTTGTGTGATATTCTCTTGTGTGATATTCTCTTGTGTGATATTCTCTTGTGTGATATTCTCTTGTGTGATATTCTCTTCAGTCTGTTGTGTGATTATTCTCTTGTGTGATATTCTCTTCAGTCTCTTGTGTGATATTCTCTTGTGTGATATTCTCTTCAGTCTCTTGTGTGATATATTCTCTTCAGTCTCTTGTGTGATATATTCTCTTCAGTCTCTTGTGTGATATTCTCTTGTGTGATATTCTCTTCAGTCTCTTGTGTGATATTCTCTTGTGTGATATATTCTCTTCATTCTCTTGTGTGATATTCTCTTCAGTCTGTTGTGTGATTATTCTCTTGTGTGATATTCTCTTCAGTCTGTTGTGTGATATTCTGTTGTGTGATATTCTGTTGTGTGATATTCTGTTGTGTGATATTCTGTTGTGTGATATTCTGTTGTGTGATATATTCTCTTCAGTCTGTTGTGTGATATTCTGTTGTGTGATATTCTCTTCAGTCTGTTGTGTGATATTCTCTTGTGTGATATTCTCTTCAGTCTCTTGTGTGATATTCTCTTGTGTGATATTCTCTTCAGTCTCTTGTGTGATATATTCTCTTCAGTCTGTTGTGTGATATTCTCTTCAGTCTGTTGTGTGATATTCTCTTCAGTCTGTTGTGTGATATTCTCTTCAGTCTGTTGTGTGATATTCTCTTGTGTGATATTCTCTTCAGTCTGTTGTGTGATTATTCTCTTGTGTGATATTCTCTTCAGTCTGTTGTGTGATTATTCTCTTGTGTGATATTCTCTTCAGTCTGTTGTGTGATTATTTTCTTCAGTCTGTTGTGTGATATTCTCTTCAGTCTGTTGTGTGATATTCTCTTCAGTCTGTTGTGTGATATTCTCTTCAGTCTGTTGTGTGATATTCTCTTGTGTGATATTCTCTTCAGTCTGTTGTGTGATATTCTCTTGTGTGATATTCCCTTCAGTCTGTTGTGTGATATTCTGTTGTGTGATATTCTCTTCAGTCTCTTGTGTGATATTCTCTTCAGTCTCTTGTGTGATATTCTCTTCAGTCTCTTGTGTGATATTCTCTTCAGTCTCTTGTGTGATATTCTCTTCAGTCTCTTGTGTGATATTCTCTTGTGTGATATTCTCTTCAGTCTGTTGTGTGATATTCTCTTGTGTGATATTCTCTTCAGTCTGTTGTGTGATATTCTCTTGTGTGATATTCTCTTCAGTCTGTTGTGTGATATTCTCTTGTGTGATATTCTCTTCAGTCTGTTGTGTGATTATTCTCTTGTGTGATATTCTCTTCAGTCTGTTGTGTGATATTCTCTTCAGTCTGTTGTGTGATATTCTCTTCAGTCTGTTGTGTGATATTCTCTTGTGTGATATTCTCTTGTGTGATATTCTCTTCAGTCTGTTGTGTGATATTCTCTTGTGTGATATTCTCTTGTGTGATATTCTCTTGTGTGATATTCTCTTGTGTGATATTCTCTTCAGTCTGTTGTGTGATTATTCTCTTGTGTGATATTCTCTTCAGTCTGTTGTGTGATATTCTCTTCAGTCTGTTGTGTGATTATTCTCTTCAGTCTGTTGTGTGATATTCTCTTCAGTCTGTTGTGTGATATTCTGTTGTGTGATATTCTCTTCAGTCTCTTGTGTGATATTCTCTTCAGTCTCTTGTGTGATATTCTCTTCAGTCTCTTGTGTGATATTCTCTTCAGTCTCTTGTGTGATATTCTCTTCAGTCTCTTGTGTGATATTCTCTTCAGTCTCTTGTGTGATATTCTCTTCAGTCTCTTGTGTGATATTCTCTTGTGTGATATTCTCTTCAGTCTGTTGTGTGATTATTCTCTTGTGTGATATTCTCTTCAGTCTGTTGTGTGATATTCTCTTGTGTGATATTCTCTTCAGTCTGTTGTGTGATTATTCTCTTGTGTGATATTCTCTTCAGTCTGTTGTGTGATATTCTCTTCAGTCTGTTGTGTGATATTCTCTTCAGTCTGTTGTGTGATATTCTCTTGTGTGATATTCTCTTGTGTGATATTCTCTTCAGTCTGTTGTGTGATATTCTCTTGTGTGATATTCTCTTGTGTGATATTCTCTTGTGTGATATTCTCTTGTGTGATATTCTCTTCAGTCTGTTGTGTGATATTCTGTTGTGTGATATTCTCTTCAGTCTGTTGTGTGATTATTCTCTTGTGTGATATTCTCTTCAGTCTGTTGTGTGATATTCTCTTGTGTGATATTCTCTTGTGTGATATTCTCTTGTGTGATATTCTCTTCAGTCTGTTGTGTGATATTCTGTTGTGTGATATTCTCTTCAGTCTGTTGTGTGATTATTCTCTTGTGTGATATTCTCTTCAGTCTGTTGTGTGATTATTCTCTTGTGTGATATTCTCTTCAGTCTGTTGTGTGATATTCTCTTGTGTGATATTCTCTTGTGTGATATTCTCTTGTGTGATATTCTCTTGTGTGATATTCTCTTCAGTCTGTTGTGTGATATTCTCTTGTGTGATATTCTCTTGTGTGATATTCTCTTGTGTGATATTCTCTTCAGTCTGTTGTGTGATATTCTCTTGTGTGATATTCTCTTGTGTGATATATTCTCTTCAGTCTGTTGTGTGATTATTCTCTTGTGTGATATTCTCTTCAGTCTCTTGTGCGATATTCTCTTCAGTCTGTTGTGTGATATTCTCTTCAGTCTGTTGTGTGATATTCTCTTGTGTGATATTCTCTTCAGTCTGTTGTGTGATATTCTCTTGTGTGATATTCCCTTCAGTCTGTTGTGTGATATTCTGTTGTGTGATATTCTCTTCAGTCTCTTGTGTGATATTCTCTTCAGTCTCTTGTGTGATATTCTCTTCAGTCTGTTGTGTGATATTCTCTTCAGTCTCTTGTGTGATATTCTCTTCAGTCTGTTGTGTGATATTCTCTTCAGTCTGTTGTGTGATATTCTGGTGTGTGATATTCTCTTCAGTCTGTTGTGTGATATTCTCTTCAGTCTGTTGTGTGATATTCTCTTCAGTCTGTTGTGTGATTATTCTCTTGTGTGATATTCTCTTCAGTCTCTTGTGTGATATTCTCTTCAGTCTCTTGTGTGATATTCTCTTCAGTCTGTTGTGTGATATTCTCTTCAGTCTGTTGTGTGATATTCTCTTCAGTCTGTTGTGTGATATTCTCTTGTGTGATATTCTCTTCAGTCTGTTGTGTGATATATTCTCTTCAGTCTGTTGTGTGATATTCTCTTCAGTCTGTTGTGTGATATTCTCTTGTGTGATATTCTCTTCAGTCTGTTGTGTGATATTCTGTTGTGTGATATTCTCTTCAGTCTGTTGTGTGATTATTCTCTTGTGTGATATTCTCTTCAGTCTGTTGTGTGATATTCTGTTGTGTGATATTCTCTTCAGTCTGTTGTGTGATATTCTCTTCAGTCTGTTGTGTGATTATTCTCTTCAGTCTGTTGTGTGATTATTCTCTTGTGTGATATTCTCTTCAGTCTGTTGTGTGATATTCTCTTCAGTCTGTTGTGTGATATTCTCTTGTGTGATATTCTCTTCAGTCTGTTGTGTGATATTCTCTTCAGTCTGTTGT
The DNA here is from genome assembly GCA_036877525.1 of Chromobotia macracanthus. Lineage (NCBI taxonomy): Eukaryota > Metazoa > Chordata > Actinopteri > Cypriniformes > Botiidae > Chromobotia > Chromobotia macracanthus. Next base: position 8,509,626 of record JAZGTH010000019.1, read on the forward strand.
GTGATTATTCTCTTCAGTCTGTTGTGTGATATTCTCTTGTGTGATATTCTCTTCAGTCTGTTGTGTGATATTCTCTTCAGTCTGTTGTGTGATTATTCTCTTCAGTCTGTTGTGTGATTATTCTCTTGTGTGATATTCTCTTCAGTCTGTTGTGTGATTATTCTCTTGTGTGATATTCTCTTCAGTCTGTTGTGTGATATTCTCTTCAGTCTGTTGTGTGATTATTCTCTTGTGTGATATTCTCTTCAGTCTGTTGTGTGATTATTCTCTTGTGTGATATTCTCTTCAGTCTGTTGTGTGATTATTCTCTTGTGTGATTATTCTCTTGTGTGATATTCTCTTCAGTCTGTTGTGTGATATTCTCTTGTGTGATATTCTCTTCAGTCTGTTGTGTGATATATTCTCTTCAGTCTGTTGTGTGATATTCTCTTGTGTGATATTCTCTTGTGTGATATTCTCTTCAGTCTGTTGTGTGATATTCTCTTCAGTCTGTTGTGTGATTATTCTCTTGTGTGATATTCTCTTCAGTCTGTTGTGTGATATTCTCTTCAGTCTGTTGTGTGATTATTCTCTTGTGTGATATTCTCTTCAGTCTGTTGTGTGATTATTCTCTTGTGTGATATTCTCTTCAGTCTGTTGTGTGATTATTCTCTTGTGTGATTATTCTCTTGTGTGATATTCTCTTCAGTCTGTTGTGTGATATTCTCTTGTGTGATATTCTCTTCAGTCTGTTGTGTGATATATTCTCTTCAGTCTGTTGTGTGATATTCTCTTGTGTGATATTCTCTTGTGTGATATTCTCTTCAGTCTGTTGTGTGATATTCTCTTGTGTGATATTCTCTTCAGTCTGTTGTGTGATATTCTCTTCAGTCTGTTGTGTGATATTCTCTTCAGTCTGTTGTGTGATTATTCTCTTGTGTGATATTCTCTTCAGTCTGTTGTGTGATTATTCTCTTGTGTGATATTCTCTTCAGTCTGTTGTGTGATTACAACTGAGGGTACATAATTTACAACTGAGGGTACATAATTTACAACTGAGGGTACATAATTTACAACTGAGGGTACATAATTTACAACTGAGGGTACATAATTTACAACTGAGGGTACATAATTTACAACTGAGGGTACATAATCCCACAAAAAAGACTCATGTATGTTTACAAGCCCATGCACTACAGATCATCTTGTACTGTTCTCCAGCCAGGAACAGTGCTTGACTTATATTTATGTGGAACATTTGTATAGTTTGTATTTAAATAGTTTATGTATAAGCAACTTTATATATATTTATATATAGTATATTTATAATCCAATTCTGTTAGCATTTGTGTTTAGATTTATACTGTTTCACGTCATTGTTGTATGTCTGTATTTATGTAGCACCGTGGTCCTGTGAGGCACGACATTTCGTTCCACTGTATGTCCCCACATATAGCGGAATGACAATAAAGCTCAACTTGACTTGACTTGACTTGATTATTCTCTTGTGTGATATTCTCTTCAGTCTGTTGTGTGATTATTCTCTTGTGTGATATTCTCTTCAGTCTGTTGTGTGATATTCTCTTGTGTGATATTCTCTTCAGTCTGTTGTGTGATATTCTGTTGTGTGATATTCTCTTCAGTCTGTTGTGTGATATTCTCTTGTGTGATATTCTCTTCAGTCTGTTGTGTGATATTCTCTTGTGTGATATTCTCTTCAGTCTGTTGTGTGATATTCTCTTGTGTGATATTCTCTTCAGTCTGTTGTGTGATATTCTCCTGGCCCAGAGGAGCGAGCTGTGTATTTGGATGCACTCAGCAACAGTATGATGTGTGAAGTTACTCATTGTTTCTCCTGGTTGTCAGAATACTTTGTTCTTCAAACCAGTAGTCATGACAAAGAGGAACTACCACCCCAAAGGAACAGAACAGTGAAATCAAACCAGTAATACTGGCAGCGGCATTGAGTCTGAATTGTCAAATCAAGTTCAAGTTCAAGTTGAGCTTTATTGTCATTCCGCTATATGTGGGGACATACAGTGGAACGAAATGTCGTGCCTCACAGGACCACGGTGCTACATAAATACAGACATACAACAATGATGTGAAACAGTATAAATCTAAACACAAATACTAACAGAATTAGATTATAAATATACTATATATAAATATAAATATATAAAGATAAATTAATTATTTTAGAGTTTTATACTTTGAGGAACTCAAGAGACCATTTGCCAAAAAATGAAAATGCTGTCTTCTTTTCAAAGCTGCTAGATTAAGGAATGCTCTTCCTACTAGCAATGATTGGACTCTACAATGTAGAAAGAAACTGGTCAAAATTCACCTCTTAAAGGAGGTCATTTTACTTGCTGTTGCTTTTCTAATAATGTATTTTATATTTTGCTGTTGTTTTGTTGCTACAAACTTATGCAAAATATATGGTTTAAAAATTGTACATTGCATTGCACATGAACTGTACTGAAACACTGATATGTCTCTGTAGAGCTGCATCTCAATGTCTCACACTGATATTAAAAGAATCTACATCTTGTTTTTAATAATCTAGTCAAGTTATTTTTTATGCTTTTTACACCATAATGACCAGCATTAAAATAAAGTAGCATAGTAGGCCCATCTAGTACCTGGAATTTGTGCTCTGCTGTAGTTCTGGTCTCAAGTGACTGGCAGAACATAAAGTCCTCCTGAGCTGCACCATCACATTCATATCTCACGTAAACCAAGAAACTGGCCAAATCTGCGACATCTGTACTCTCCTCAAGCTGGATGGCAAAATATGTTGACTGTTTTTAATATTGACTTTTTAACATCATCAGCCATGTCTTTTATTCTCTGTGACACAGTGTCATTCAAAAGTGGCATCAAGTTTAACTCTTTGGCAGCTTTCTCACCACACGATGCATGTCATCTCTTTGGTTAAAGGTAGACACAGTTCTTCCCCAATTGTGTGCGGCTTACCGGCTTTGGCGATCTGGAGGCTGGCAGAATATGAAGCTTCCTGTGCTTTGATTATGAGTGTACCACAGGTGAAAATGTGGACTGGTTTGTCCTTAAGCACCATGTGCTTGGTTATGAGATGCCGTTTGAGATACTACAGTTTCATGCATTTATTGCTAAGAAATTTGCCACATACACACTGCGGCCTGGGCTCTTTCTCTTCACCGTTCCAAATTAAAACAAATTTGATGAGTTCGAGTCATTATTTTGCACTGTGTTGTATAACAGATGCTATGGGGACTTGTTAGCGCCTGTGCTCAGTTCACTCTGATCCTCTTCATTTCTTGTGCTTGAAACATTCTCCTCCTGATCCACACTTCTCTTGCCAGATTGAAGCCACGATAGCAGTTTTGTTGACCGTTTCATCATTTAGTCACCTTGCAAACGTTTCAAAAGCGTTTCAACATTAATTTATATTTAATTCAGTGATTCCTCTGCGTACCACTAGAGGGAGCCTGTGTGCCACACTTTAGGGGCAGTTATCTAGTCAGTTAACTGTTACCCACTCAATCATAACATTGTCTGAGTGCAGGTCAGGCACTCAGACAATGGATCTGGATCTCCCTCGTCTTATTAATGTTCTTCAGTGTTATCTGGAAGTCCCTGCTGGTCTCTCTGCCTGCTGTGTGGTTGTGTAGCAATCTTCAAAAGAGTGAAATAGCAAGGCTCAAACCAAACACCCTGGTTTAGCAGACCTATGCTTTTATGACTACAACACCCACAAGGGTTGTTCTTTACACTCAAAGTGATTTTCCTTGTCACTATTATCCACAACTGGTTGACACAATCTCTACAGTTGCTGACAGGATCAGAGCCGCTCCAACCTCCCAAACTGGCCTGCTGAGAATTCAGGCTAGACAACAGAGACAAATTTTGAATGAAATGTTAAGATGCTTCCCTCAAATTTCACAAGCCCACATTCAAAACTACATGCACATTTGAAAACATGTAGAGGAACAAACAATATCTGGAGAGGTTTCATCATGATCCATTCACACTCACTGATCCCAGATCGAGGACAATCATTTCTTACAAATACATAGTTGTGAAATGAGCCGTGTTGCCACCTGGTGGTTTGGCAGAAATTTCATGATAAATAAATCCCCCTCCCAAGCTTCATTTCTCCTGCTCTGATTGGCTCATATGTAACACGATTCCATTGTGACATCACAAAGCGATAAATTTGGCCTACATAAGGTTTGCAGTGCCAGTACTCATGACAAAGACATTTGTGCTGAGTTAGATGAGGAATAACTGCTCTAAAAATAGCATCACTAAGTCGAGGACTGTAAAGATTGTTTCCACCCACAAACCATTGAGCTGTTTCTGCATGCCCATAAAATTTCCCAAAATGTGCAACATCACATTACAGGTTTATTAACACAGTACACTGTGCTTCTAAATCTGGAAACGTTGATTTGTATGAGCAATTTTAACAGTAATGTGTTTGATTTGTTTCTTATGGGATTAGGACAGTTGTGATTGTATCAGTTTAGTCCTTTATAAAAAGAAAACAAAAACAGGAACAGGAAGTATATTTTTGTGAAACAGTAAGTTCCTCATATGAAAACCCAAAACTAATGACGTCACTGCTTGGCAACTGTGTGCATGACCTTTACATGTATCACAGACTTTCCCTGACTGAACCGTCAACATTGATATGGCCAAAAACACACCGACAGTAACACGGTTACACACCCATGAGGCAGAGTCACATCTCACACCCTGACGTTTGTTTATCCGGAAACATACTGTAATCTCTCAATGAGCATGTTTTTAGCCCTGTGTATATTATTATACATTAGTGTGACTTTGGCAGATGGAATTCTGAGGAATTGTACAGATGTGATGGTTGGGCTTGCTGCTCCTGAGGTCCACACCAGCTTAATGACTTAACAATAAGTTAAATGAGTTCAACAGCCAATATTTAGAAATACTTTTCCATTCATTCCTTGTCCAGGGCAAATATGTGCTACACAAAGTTTCTCACAGTTCCTGGAAGCTCAGTCATAGTCAACACTTCCTGTCTGTGAAGACTGTTGATGTTGTTTCCTTGCTAATATTTCAGACAGATGTAAGATTCCAGTCAAAGTGATGTGTGTTCCTCGCTTCATTAACGATCACAACAGGCAAACTGGAATTAGAGGGTCAGTCACCCAACCTCAGTCTGAACCTCCAGCCTTTCATCTGACACCCACTGCACTAATACAACATCAGTGGAAATCTCTGAAATGTGCTAATATGACTTTTACCTGTTTATTACAGGAGCAGAGAATCTACATCAAGTCATCTTCTGATCTGGTAATATCACACCAACTGTACTTGCACTTAAACTTTCTGTTCTCATTTGGTAATCTGACTGACTGACTGACAGGTTTTAGAGTTGGGTTTTCCACACTGCCTTTGTTTACTTTTTCCCTAAAGTAAGCTCTGATCACGAGAACAGAAAGGCCCGTCCGCATACAGGAAACATTTCTGACACTTACAAAAGGGAAGCTGACAGAACAGAAAGAGTTTCAGACCCACTATAGTTTACACACATACTGAACATGACTACAGCCCACACACACAATAAGACATCATTAGGACTACCTGGAAAAAGATATTTCGTTCTTAATGGGACCTTTCTGGTAAAAGAAGAAATAAAGAACAGAGTCATATTGCCTGGGTTAGTTCATACACGGCATGCACACACAGCTGTAAAGATCAGAGAATGTATACTGTATTGTTGGGTTAGTGATGTCATAGGGGAAGTTACAAAAGTAAACAAGTGACTCTTACTTTCACACCTGTGATGATGACATCACTACCTGTACATACTCCAGCTCAGAAATATGTTTACACATGCAGGTAAAAAACCCTCTTCTTGCAGGCATGTATCACCTGTACACATGACCCAGCAACATTGTCACACCAGCCTGAGGTCTCCTGTTCTGAACGTTTATAGCACACCTGAAGGGAACCTTCCTGATCCCATCTGACTACTGCACAATATCAAATCATTGTATTGACAGCACACGAGTATAGTGATCAATGACATCATACACGTGCCTCCTCACATAACTGCGTGAAGTCAATACTTGCATGAATTTAGGCACAATTGGAATTTGACTGTCAATACAGTTTTTTTACAGTATTTATATAAACACTCATTTCAAACATTTACATATAAGCTTTAGCTCTAACACTGTGGTAACACTTTATTTTCAGTGTAATTTATATTTTGAGTATATATAGAATTTATTTGTGAAAGATTTTAATAAGAAAGGTTTAAACAATGAGAAACCACTTTTCAAGGAGCGTGTCTAGTTTTGTCTGATTTGGTCTATATATGTAACATTTTGCATTTTAACATGACAACATGTTAAAATGCATAGAAATTATACTGCATGTCCAAAATTGTTCTTATAGGCTAATTTTAAAATATGACATCACATTAAACTCTATGATGTCATAGACATCCCAGAGTGCCCTGCTAAGGCCAACATCTGACCGGAGGCACCTGTGGTCTGACCCCAACCTACACTGTACAAAACTGATATTCAGATACACAGTAGCTACTGCAGTTTTACATAGTTCACTAAATAAACAAGTAAATCTTTCAGTACGGTTACACTTTACCAATGTGGAATTTACAGCAGTTGTCATTCTTCCACAATGCAAAGCAAAACATCAATAATCGCTCATGATGTAGCTGTTGTTCACAGTGTTAAATCAGTTACATCTCAGCCTTCATGTAGGACGATCTTCCAGGAGTTTCATCACAGAAACTCGCGCTTCGCTCGCGTCTCGTTTCCACGTCCGCTTGCGCAAGAGCGAAAGAAGCGGAAAGTTGCTCGATTTTCTTCAAACCCTCCCCGCGTCTCTCGCGCTCGTGGGTGGAGGAGGTGACGAGGGAAATCCGTTAGTTCCTCCTTTTCACCCTCAAGCATAAAACCATCCACATGATGTCTCCAGCGAAGTCAAGCACACGCTCCCGTGGATGTCACCGTGTCGCGCTGCTGGATAACGCTGATGTTTCCGGAGATGTCCGCAGATGTTGAGAGTCAGTCCTCCGGTGCGCGTCCCCGCGGTCGGTGTCTGGACATCTTCCTCACCGTGTCCGTGATCGCGCTCTTCATCATGCTCCTCGTCGCGCTCGGGGGCGCGCTGCTCTTCGCCAAACATCTGGAGAGCGAGATGAACGCGCGGACGCCCCGAAACAGAGACGGAGAACCGGAGAGGCGGAGAGCGGAGCCCGGAGCCTCATATGAGGTGAGGTTGATTTCTCTGAGGAACTCTGTGAGGAGGACCAGATCTGATCATCATTTCAGAGAGACGTGTGGCTGAGAATGAAGGCTGTTCCACCCGCTAACGTTTCTCTCTCTGTCTTTTCATTTGTAGGTGCAGAACTTTGCATATCTGAGAGCCACAAACAGTAAGTTATTTCATACAACTCATGATTAAAGTATATTTTTGTGATATAAATATAAAAAGGCCATTCCTTTCAAGTAGTATTATGTATTAAATAAATACATAATAAATACATAATACAGAACCTACAGTGAATTTACAGTATTCCTTTTAAAACTATATGTGTTCCCTGGGAATCAAACCTGTACACTTGGGGCTGCTAGGAACATGCAATCCTTCAGCAACAGAGTTGTGACTGAATGTGTCTCTTTGTTGTTGCCCTGCAGGTAAGCTGGGGAATAGCGTGATGGAGTGGGAAACTATTGCGTATGGAGAGGGTCAATCCATCGGCTCTCTATACAGATATGAGACACAACAGAGAGTTCTGAACGTGCTCTCCAGTGGAAGCTATTTCCTGTACGTCCAGCTCACGTTCTCCTGCACGCACATCTGTCCATCCACTCGCTTCACTATCAGCTTTTACGATCAGCGTGATGAGAAGCAGCTGACCTGTGCGGTGTCACTTTCAGCACAGCCAGTCAGTAACACAACGCAACCAGTCACCCAGACGTGCTGGCGCGTGGTCACCCTTCTCGATAAGGAAAGCCGTCTCTTGGCTAGAGCAGAGAATTCAGAACAATTGGAAAACTGGAAACTGGAGCTCAATGACTCTGGCTTTGGGATGTTTCTGGTTGACAGATGAGGATAAGCATGAGGTTGTCACTCGTGACTGTGAGGAACTGAACTGATCGACAGTGCGCAGCTGTGAGGATGTCTTGACATCCATCCGCACTTTTATCTTCTCAGGACTGTTTTTGGCACTGTTTAGTGGGTCCATATGGAGTCAGTGAAATTTTCCTGAACTGGAATGGCCATCAATATACACACCCCCGACCCTCCATGTGCTCCAGTTGTTTAATATTTTGGCTAATTTGATGATGCAGCTAACAATAGGATTCAACATATGCTGTTACATAATCACGCATATCACCCCATCAGTAAACATGAGAAATGTTTGCAACATGCTATATGGGCCTGCTGACGACTGAAAAAATATAAGCAATGGTTTCTAAGCACTATTTATAATTTAAATATATTTATATGTGTTTAACATTTAAAAGAATTATATTTATACTGTATTTTGTGCATACTGTACATATGGTCCAGAAATGTGTTTAATTGTAAAACTATTGTAGATATCACTACGTACAAGAAGTACCCGAGCGACAGTGAATGCCTCTTGAAGCGTGGCTAATTCTTACAGGTTGTGTTTACTGTATGAGGTTTATTACTGAAAACAGTATGTGACATGCACAGAAACACTAAGTAACTAGTGTACTAACTAGTGTACCTGTAATAATTCACAGATGTCTGTTCAGTTTAGAAGGTGACAGAAGGCTTAACAATGTCGTTGTTGTGACATGCCCTAGCATCACATGCATCACATGCTAACAGCTGCAGCTGTCCTGACAGACAGCGTCTTTTTGTCGAAGGGTTTAAAACTGAAAAATATCGAAAAGGTGCAGACGTGCGAGACTCATAACACACGGTTGTGTTGATCTGTTTTTATGCTACCCAACTCAGGAACTCTAGAGATGAATGTATTAATGAGGACAGTTCTGATGTGCTTTCTTTTGTATACTAAGAATATTTAATAAAAGCAAAATGTTCATTTGACATATTTGTGGGTGTTTTCTGAGGCAAGAATGAGAACAGCAGGTTATTGGTTTTCGTAATCTGCTCTAAGTGAAGCTCTTCACATTGTAATATTGCTCACAGGCTGAATTCATCTCATTGATTCTCATTTAAGTATCAACTTTGTCTTAGATCATTCTCTTAATGTTTACAAGGAGAAATGAAGACAGACACAATCTGGTCAGTTGTTGACATACAGTCACTGTGAAGTCACTATTTGCTCATGTGTTCTTATAGGGGAAATACAGGGATCTCTGCAGACCCACCAGAAAGTTCTGCCATCATCTGCGTCACTTACTGTCAGAACTGCTGAAGTGGTTTCAGTTCTGACCACACAACAACATCTCAGCACACACTGAGCAAACACACACACACACACACACACACACACACACACTGAGCAAACACACACACACACACACACACTGAGCAAACACACACACACACTGAGCAAACACACACACACACTGAGCAAACACACACACACACACACTGAGCAAACACACACACACACACACACACACACACTCAGCACACACACACACACACACACACACTGAGCAAAAAAAAAAAAAGCAAACACACACACACACACACACACACACACACACTGAGCAAACAACACACACACACACTGAGAACACAACACACACACACACACACACACTGAGCAAACACACACACACACACACTGAGCAAACACAAACAAAACACACACACACACACACACACACACTGAGCAACACACACACACACACACTGAGCAAACACACACACACACAGCACACACACACACACACACACTGAGCAAACACACACACACACACACACTGAGCAAACACACACACACACACACACACACACACTGAGCAAACACACACACACAACACACACTGAGCAAACAAACACACACACACACACACTGAGCAAACACACACACACACACACACAGCACACACTGAGCAAACACACACACACACACACTGAGCAAACACACACACACACACACTGAGCAAAAACACACACACACACACACACACACAACACTGAGCAAACACACACACACACACACACACACACACTGAGCAAACACACACACACACACACACACACTGAGCAAACACACACACACACACACACACACACACACACACACACTGAGCAAACACACACACACACACACACACACACACAGCACACACTGAGCAAACACACACACACACACACACACACTGAGCAAACACACACACACACACACACACACACTGAGCAAACACACACACACACAGCACACACTGAGCAAACACACACACACACATTGACTCCTGCCTTATTTCCAGAAGCTTATCAGCAGAAAGATCAAAGTTCTCACCAAAAGATCCTTCTGCTTCAGCTTTGTCGTAACACCCAGCAGACAAACATCACACCTATTACACACTGAGGAATTTCTGATTTGAAGTTTTTCTCTACCAGACGTTCAAACTTTAGGCAAGTTATGCGGTGTCTGGAAAAAACATGACTCATTTTAAGTTTTATTTTATAATGTCTAACTGAATATTTAGTATTCAAGTGCGCTTTTAGGTCAGTGTTTTTAAACTAGCAATAACTTTCAGTAAACTATTTACTTCTCAGTAATATTATTTATAAATATTATTGTAAACTATGTATACTCAAAATTTACTACTATTATACTTAAATTACTAAAAAGTACACTTCTGTAAACTTAAAGCCTATTTAGTCCAAAGTAGTATTGAAACAGTATTCTTTCAATAATATAAGTACTAGTATTTACTACATAAAATATACTTAAGCTTTGCCTATGTTTACTTAATAAAATAAACATTTTGTAAGAGAGACTTTCATCATCTTTGAAAAAATACTATAGAAGGCACAACCTTTAGTGGGGTAAAATGCATCTCCTCTAAAAATATAAATATATATGTGAGGCCACCTGTTCGCAGATCTGAACCATTTCTATAAATAAATCACATGGGACTCAGTGTGTAGTGTGAGTGACCAACAGATCGAAACAAACTTACACTTGATTTCAATATCACTAATGTTCCCAAGCACATCTTGTTTTAGATCTCTCCCCTTCCAACATCCTCCTGTGTTCGTCATCCAGACATCACTTACAGATTTTTTATACTCTACAGAATGTAACTGTGCAGATATGGACTGAAGGTTCAAACATCCATTCAAGGGACCGCAACGGCTCATTACTGCCGCCTGTTGCTAAAAGTGAAATGTTGCCCTTACGTAAAGTAACAATTTGCCTCTTATATTGAAGCATGCACCTCTCATGCAAACCAGCGTTGTGTGGTAAAACACTGCGCATGTGCGCCCATTCAGCAAAAACACTCACAGAACAGTGATAATGCCACCAAATGTCCACATAAGGGCTGGATGTCAGGGTCAGCTTCAAACTGTTCATCTGACAGCAATGTTGATCATGGACCAAAAAGTTTCTCAGTTTGACTTGCTGCACCGTACTCTTTACAGAAACAGATACTGATGCTGGGAAAGAAAGAAGGTTTTCACTCTTTCTCTCTCTCTCTCTCTCTCTCTCTTTCTCTCTCTGTCTGAGTAATTGAACCACACAGAAAGAGAAAAGAATCATCTCAATCATCTTCATCACATGTGGTTACAAAACGTTTCTGAAAACTTCCAGCGAGACACAAGACAAATGCAGAAACACAAAGTCTCTCCACCCCCGTCTCTCTCTCACTCTGTACAAAACAATCACAAGAGAGTATAACAACATTTGAGACTCTCCGAGGCAGTTTTTTGCAATTGCTAAAACACTAAACACCACTCTTTGAACCAAACACTCAGTGGCCTTAACCCATTTGTCAAATGAATCACTCTTTTGGCAAAAGCTTAAACAGGTTCACACAGTTATAGACCATTTGTAAATCTCAGCTTCTCTTTTTGCGCTCTGAACACAGTCCTACAAAAAAACAATTTCACACTATGATGCAATTGTGTTGCAAAATGATAAACACATGCAGAAAAATGAAACACAAGTACAACACAGAAAGAGGTGATGCATAGAGAAAGAGTATGATGAAGAGGTGGATGAGGAGGAAGAGTATAAGGAAGAGGAGCTGGATGAGGAGGAAGAGTATGAGGACAAGCAAGAACCTACATGTAATTGAATTGACCTGTTGTGGCCTACAGCTAGCATGTCAAGGCAGGACCCTGAACAGCAAAGGGTTTTTCCTCTGTTGAGTGATGAGACAACATCGCCTGTCATGTGGATAAAGTCTTTTGGCTGGACCAGGATGAAGACATGATACTAAGACAGATTTTGTCATTTACCCTGATTTATCTATCTAAAGTTTAGGTGTGTGTGTGTTCAGGTGTGTGTGCGTGTGTGTGTGTGTGCGCGGGTGGGTGTGTTTTTTAAATCTTGCTATCCCAGCAGAAATGCATCTGGTTTGTGTCTCATTTCTCACAATGGTAGGAGACGCCAACACACAAACATCACAGCGATCTCACTGTGACCACAAACACAGTTAAACATCAGTCTGTGTGTCTGAAACATTTAAATAATGCACCTCAATACTGTCCAAGATCACATATTCAGACAGACTCATTCTGATTAAGCAGAACTGGTCTTCTACTCAAATCTTTGTTGCTCTTTACACAGCTCAGAACAGATGTGTCACATGTAAGACTGTTTCTGATGTCTCCTGTGACTGCAGTCTGGGATGTTTACCTCCAGATGGCTTTACAGGCCTCCATCAACTTCAGTATTCAGGAAATTCATTGCCATGCTTGTGATGTGTACAATATTATAAACACATCAGCACACACCAGAAATGTTAATTAAAAATAATTCAAATAATATATACTATATATAATCTATAATATTTAAATAATATATACAATAAATTCACAAAATATTTTCTCAGTGGATTAGAGTGTGTTAAGTACTTTCTTAATACACATGCTGTGATGTGTGTGGCAGAAAATTGACCCCTTGTTCTCAAATGGAAGGAAAATGTAAAGAAACAAACCAGAAGCCGAAACTAATGACAGTCGTTTCGTTTGTTTGTTTGTGGTGACTGCAGGTTTCTGGAAACTTCCGCTGCAAATGCAGAAATGCGCTGAGTAAGGCTAAATGCAACCCCCCCCAAAGAATAAACCCTGTGTGTTGTCCCTTTTCTGTCTTACACCACATCCTGTCTCACTCCATCCTTATCTCTGTGATCCCTCCACCACTTTCTCCCTCTCTCTCTCTACTCTAAACTGAACATTTGAATTGCCAAAGCAATGGCAGCTAGGCTGTGTACAAAATGTGTGCAGTGTATAAACAGTAGTGCAAATACTAAAAACAATCATAAAATATCATGTTCCTCTAGGAGAAAAAAAATGTTTCGCATCATTTGTCAGAGTTTCAAATGTGTGGTGTATTTGTTGGTTAAACATTGTCTGAATATCTGTGTATTTGTGCATTCTGTTAGAAAGTGCAGCTCTGTTGATTTTGCTTTGATCACAATGTGGACGCAATCCAATAAGTCTGTACCTGCTCTGTAAGTGGCTCTCAGTTTTCTGTCTGTTACTGTGTACAGATAGTCTGCCATGGTATTTTCTCTCTTAAGGTCCAAATGATATTGCATTTTACTTTTTGTTGTGTAATTGTGCTGTAATGTGGTTGAATGTAATAAGTCTGGCAGCATTGTTTTGGTTCAGACCATCAGTAGATGTTGGTGGAACATCAGGACTGAAGCTCTGGACCAGCTGAGAGAGCATCAGTGTGATGAAGGTCTGGAGATGTTAGTGGAACATCAGGAGTGAAGCTCTGGACCAGTTGAGAGAGCATCATTGTGATGAAGGTCTGGAGATGTTAGTAGAACATCAGGAGTGAAGCTCTGGACCAGTTGAGGGAGCATCAGTGTGATGAAGGTCTGGAGATGTTAATGAAACATCAGGAGTGAAGCTCTGGACCAGTTGAGAGAGCATCAGTGTGATGAAGGTCTGGAGATGTTAATGGAACATCAGGAGTGAAGCTCTGGACCATTTGAGAGAGCATCAGTGTGATGAAGGTCTGGAGATGTTAGTGGAACATCAGGAGTGTGTGATGTGTGTGTTATGTGCATGTGATGTGTGATGTGTGTGTTATATGTGTGATGTGTGTGTTATGTGCGTGTGATGTGTGTGTTATGTGCATGTGATGTGTGTGTGTGTGTTATGTGCATGTGATGTGTGATGTGTGTTATATATGCATGTGATGTGTGTGTGATGTGCATGTGATGTGTGTGTTATGTGCATGTGATGTGTGATGTGTGTTATATATGCATGTGATGTGTGTGTGATGTGCATGTGATGTGTGTGTTATGTGCATGTGATGTGTGATGTGTGTGTTATGTGCATGTGATGTGTGATGTGTGTGTTATGTGCATGTGATGTGTGTGTGTTATGTGCATGTGATGTGTGTTATATATGCATGTGATGTGTGTGTGATGTGCATGTGATGTGTGTGTTATGTTCATGTGATGTGTGTGTGTGTGTTATGTGCATGTGATGTGTGATGTGTGTGTGATGTGCATGTGATGTGTGTGTTATGTGCATGTGATGTGTGATGTGTGTGTTATGTGCATGTGATGTGTGTGTGTTATGTGCATGTGATGTGTGTGTGTGTTATGTGCATGTGATGTGTGATGTGTGTGTTATGTGCATGTGATGTGTGTGATGTGTGTGTTATGTGCATGTGATGTGTGATGTGTGTGTTATGTGCATGTGATGTGTGATGTGTGATGTGTGTGTTATATGCATGTGATGTGTGTGATGTGTGTGTTATGTGCATGTTATGTGCGTGTGATGTGCATGTGATGTGCGTGTGATGTGCATGTGATGTGCATGTGATGTACGTGTGATGTGTGTGTTATGTGTCTGTGATGTGTGTGATGTGTGTGTTATGTGCATGTGATGTGTGTGATGTGTGTGTTATGTGTGATGTGTGTGTTATGTGTGATGTGTGTGATATGTGTGTGATGTGTGTGTTATGTGTCTGTGATGTGTGTGATGTGTGTGTTATGTGCATGTGATGTGTGTGATGTGTGTGTTATGTGTGATGTGTGTGTTATGTGTTATGTGTGTGATGTGCGTGTGATGTGCGTGTGATGTGCGTGTGATGTGCATGTGATGTGCGTGTGATGTGTGTGTTATGTGCATGTGATGTGTGTGTTATATGCATGTGATGTGTGTGTTATGTGTGTGTGATGTGTGTGTTATGTGCATGTGATGTGTGTGTTATGTGCATGTGATGTGTGTGTTATGTGTGTGTGATGTGTGTGTTATGTGCATGTGATGTGTGTGTTATGTGTGTGTGATGTGTGTGTTATGTGCATGTGATGTGTGTGTTATGTGCATGTGATGTGTGTGTTATGTGTGTGTGATGTGTGTGTTATATGCATGTGATGTGTGTGTTATGTGCATGTGATGTGTGTGTTATGTGTGTGTGATGTGTGTGTTATATGCATGTGATGTGTGTGTTATGTGCATGTGATGTGTGTGTGATGTGTGTGTTATGTGTGTGATGTGTGTGTTATGTGCATGTGATGTGTGTGTGATGTGTGTGTTATGTGCATGTGATGTGTGTGTTATATGCATGTGATGTGTGTGTTATGTGCATGTGATGTGTGTGTTATGTGCATGTGATGTGTGTGTTATGTGTGTGTGATGTGTGTGTTATGTGTGTGATGTGTGTGTTATGTGTGTGTGATGTGTGTGTTATGTGTGTGATGTGTGTGATGTGTGTGTTATATGCATGTGATGTGTGTGTGATGTGTGTGTTATGTGCATGTGATGTGTGTGTTATATGCATGTGATGTGTGTGTTATGTGCATGTGATGTGTACGCAGAAGTGATTCGTTAAAAGACTCAGAGTGTTTGAGACTCTGAATGTTTGTATTTTTATTGTCACAGTTCATTGCACACATTGCACATCTAGTTAGTAATTACAAAACTCTTAATAATAAATCAACTTTCTCAATAAACCAAAACACAATGCCTGACACCCCAGAATATTGTTAATGTATTGCCTGTGTTAATCAGTCATGACCTATTCATGTCATTCATTTCTCATGGTCACATTCATTTGCACACAAACGTGACTATGATGACAGTTGGGTGAAAGGTGAAATCTCTTCTGTGTTCCATGAAGGAAGTCTTTGTGTTTAACTGACATGAGGGACGTGAGTGTGGTGGGGACTAACCAGTGAAATTAAGGGGACGACAGTTTTCTTCAGATGTCTGAGCCAACTGTGTCACAAAGTGTCTGTGTTTCAAACTACAAAACAAATTACTGCAGTCTGCTGAAATTCATAAAAATAAGTAAAAATCAAAGCAAAAACTAATTTACACTAAACATGTAACATAATAAAAAAATCACGTTCCTGCCCATGTTTGTCTTCATATTTAAATGAGCAACAAACGTGAATCTGAAAGCATAAATTAGTGGCTCTTTAGTTTAACAGCTGACAATCAAACTGTGATTCAACGCACTACCACATTGTTTAGCATAAAAAGTGCTTTAACTCTTGACATTTTGTAATATTATAATGAAGATGGCAGTATTTAAAATTTAACATACGTTAAACAAGAAAGTCTTAATTTAAAAATGCATTACAGCAAGTGTGTGAACATTTCTAAATTTTCCTTGAATTCCAATGTTTTGGAATGGTTTTCTGCAGCTAATAATTCAGTTTTGTAAAAAAAAGTTTTGTTTAAGTCATGTTTCTCCTCATTTCAGTGAAAACGTGTTTCATGTAGCTTTGTGCAGCTTTATTGATGGTTTTTGAGGATGTTGTAACCTGTTCAGTGTAATTCTGCTGATCTCTGTCACACATATTAAACCAAACTGCATAACTCCATTGAGCCTTAGTCTGAAAATTTACTATTCAAACAATTACCAGATACTGAATAATTTTCAAACACAAATGACATAATTTCCTTAAAACAAAATGACTCCACAACATCATCAGGCTAAATAAAATATAAGAATGGTGAGAATAAGAGGACTGTTATTATATTTACAGAACAATGTCTATAAGAACCAAACCCAGATCTGAAGAGTTCCAAATTAAGAGTGCATGTGTGTCTGTGTGTGTGCAGGTGTTTTTGTTCTGGCAGCAGAACATGTCAGTGGATCTTGAAGGCCCCAAAGAAGTTTTCTGAAGCTTCTCCATATACCTGTGAATGATTATTGATCTGAACATACACACTGTCTCCTTTATTCATGTGGAAGATTCCACCCAGGTAACTGCTGTCACGCTGAAGCATCGGCTGGCTTTTGTGAGAGTTGCAAAGATACCTACATAAAATGTACAAAAAGCAATCAGATTACATTGTTCACAATGTCCCTTGGTAAATACTGTGATAAAAGACAATCATGTCATTTTTGACAGCTGTGTTGAAAACCTTGTTAAATGGGGACAAATTGTGGCTATCCTTTGAAACTTTGAAACAAACTTTTCCAAAAGTTAAACTATCAAATTAAATTTGATATCACAAATATAAACATGATTATTTTATCAGACAAACAGTTTCAAATCTGCTTTGTTTCATGATTTTGTTTGAGCGCACTAAATAAGATTGACTTAAAGCTTAATGAATGTGGAGAACGTGGAGATACCTGGAACTCTGCATCAGCTGCATGGGCTTGAAGCTGTACCTTCCTGTGCAACACATCACCTGATGCTTCAGGAAACTACAGTTCTCCAGGTAGGAGATTTTGGAGAAGATGTAATAATATCCCTCCTGTTCAATGTAAAGACTGTTGTTCATGAGTTCCAGACCCCTCACAAATGTGGGGAAAACGTCAGATGTCCAGTAGAACCCCCCGTGTCCTCCTAGAGCAGGGGAGAACCATCAAACACACATACACACATTACACAGAAGTGTTTGTGTCTCATCCCCCCACAGATACTACACAGATACTACACACAGACAATTCATATCAGGATGTGAAGGCTTAAGGACAAGTTTAGCGCCCAGAGTATTGTTACTCGTTCCCATGGTAATTTGTCTGATTCATATCTATCAATATTTTGTTATTGCTGTAACAGTAACAAAACAATATACAGAGAGTTATTTGTCATAAGAGCTGAATGTGACATCTGTGTGTGTTTGTGAGGACAAAGAGAGTAAAGGGAGACATTTTGGCTGGTCCGCACTTTCCGACACCCCTTTAAATGGCTGTTTGAGGATTAAGACTGGATTTTTTAAAATGAGGTTAAGAGTAGATTTAGGGTTAGGCAGGTAGTTGTGATGGTTAATGTTAGGGTAAGGGGCTAGTGATTGTATTGTCTCAAAGAATGTCCTCATAAAGATAGCTGTACAAATATGTGTGTGTGTATAAGGTGTTTCATACTTTGCAGAAATGCGGCAGGTTTGCTCTCAGCTTGAGGACTTTTTCCAGGTAAAATTTCATTATAATCTGTTCGGGAGACAAACACAATAAATACTGAACACGTTTAATAACAGAATGACACGTCTGTGTGTGTGTTTACCAACCGTATCTACTCTGTGATTGGGCCTTCTCCCCCTGTGAAAATATATGGATGGATTTTAATGTGATGCTCAAATGTATATTAATGTTCAACACACACACACACACACCCGTACAGAACAAAAACACCTATAGATAACTTACTTTTATATATTCTACTGTATGGTTCTCTGGTGACACCTGTAACAAGAAAAACAAAATATTTATTTTCAGAGAAGTTAGTGTTTTTTTTCATTATTTTGGATATTAAAATATTGATCTCAGTTTAATATGCAGTCGACCACAAAGAAATGATTTATAAGTCAAAAGCCTCTCAGAACTTTTGGGGTGGGGCTACCTGTGCTGCAATGCAAACGTGTTCGTAAAACATCTTTTCTGTTTGTATGTTTTGTGATGCTACATGGCCCAGAATGACACAGTTTACCTTTAACTTAGATGATGAGGACACAGAGATGATGTGACAGAAGTGTTTTACTCACAGAGGAAATAAATTACTCAGACTCTATAAGATGATACACCAGTAAACACTTGATGCTTTCTTCTCCAGCCAATGAAGAAACATGATCTGACAGTCTAGAAAACTCTGTGAGCGGAGCTAATGAAAACGTTTAAGCATGGCTGTGAAGCGTATCTGTGAGGTGGCATGCGTGTGTCTCCGTTCGGTTTGTATCACATTATATATGCAAAGAAGTGTAAGAAAAAGAACAAACTAATAACCCTCAGGTAAACTTTACATTTATAAAAACTTACATTCATTCATTTAGCAAATACATCCGCTAATCCTAGTTTTGTTTGTATTAATATTTTGTCATCTGCAAAAATAGAACACATGAAATTCCTCGGAACAGAGAAATCTATGAAAAATTTCTGAAACAAAACAAGCATCACATGTTGTTCAAGGAAATGAGAACAGGAATTCAAACCAAGCAAATAAGCAATATACCATGGAGGTGGTGTAACTTAGTGGTTAACAATCTGGGCTGGTAACCAAAAGGTTGTGAGTTCAAATCCTTCTCTGGTACCTATCATTAACATGCCCTTGTTCACAGTGCAGACCCTCAGGTTTACTGCAGGAGGACAGATCTGTCAGGAGCTTTTTCTCATCAACAACACGTTATTGGTCAAAGAAAATCACATAATACTGCAGGGTGGTGTTGGTGGGTTCTCTTTTGTCAAACATTTGCTGCAGTGTGAGAGGAAGTGAGGTCAGCACAGGGTGGTGAGGGGGATGGGGTGTATGAGGAATCTGACCAGCCCTCACAAAAACTACGCTGGTAGCTGTCAGGACATGCCTAACAGTGACGCAGTCTGACACTAAACCTCACTAACAGCATTTTCCACATTCGTACACATACAGTGTGAGTTAATATCACCTGAAAGATGACAAGGAAAATTTGTTTTATTAATACATTCATTTGTCACTCTCTGGGGGACTTTGAATTGAACTGCAGGAAGCTAAAACAGCTGCTAAAATATAGACGTTTTATATATAGATTACAAATCAAAAGTTTGGCCAGACCTACCATTCAGTTTTAATAGATATAATAATGGTAAATGTGTTAAAATAATTAAATATTCTTACATTTGACCTGTGTTTAGATCACAGTTCTGTCTAGATCATTATCTGCACCAGCTTCATGAGGAGCATCATGAGCTGATTTTAAACAGCACTGGAGGAGATCTCATGTGTGCCTGACACTTACTGACTTACTATCCTATCATACATTATTAAAATGTTAAGAATTTACATTTGTCTACAAAACTCATTTCAAGCATTTAAGCATAAACCTTTAACTAATAAAAATGGGAAACATAAATTCAGTCATGTGTGTCCAGACTTTACATCAGTATGTTTAGATTTCAACTTCGTGTAAAAAATATCAAAAAGCACAAAAGCTCACTGCTGGACACTGCATGAGATGTTAGCATAACTAATACATGACTAAAATATGACATATATATCATAAAAATCAGACATCTGCAAACAGATACTTGCGTGAGCTCACCATGAGTCTGTTGTAGAGGTGATAGATGAACCCGGCCTCTATACAGATGCCCAGCAGGGCGACACCCAGCAGCAGGTAGATGGGACAAAGCCATTGGGCATCCAGCTTTACAGGCACCTGACGTGGGGTGGAAATGCCCAGAGCCTGACTGTCCACCACAAACACCTGAGGACAGCATTCTTTAACATCTCTGTCTTCATTCTGACCCATGTCTGCCATGCTGCAGGCCCCTGATCCAGAACTGATAAATGATGCAGCCAAAACCCCACCTAACACCCAACTTCAGCCCTGCAGACAGAAGACCCTCCTCAGTGTGTGCTTAGAGTGGCCCCTGGTTCCTCCATAGATGTTAGTGAACAAGTGAATGAATGAAGAAGAAAATGAGTGTGTGGTTCAGCAGGCTTCAGTTTCTGTTGAGACACCACGAGAAACAGATCGTCACTCAGACCTAACCAGGTGATAATCTGACCTACAACCTTGGCTGAGAGTTACTGAACATGCCCTGACCCTGAAGTTCACAGCAGAGTCGAAGTGACGCCTACTGCTGCTCTCATAAGGGTGTGTGCTGCAGAAAGAGAGAGACTGAGAGAGAGAGAGTAACTAAAAGAGAAAGATTAAGAAACTGAGAGATTGACAGAGAAATAGAGAGAGAGAGAGAGAGAGAGAGAGAGAGAGAGAGAGAGAGAGAGAGAGAGAATAGGGAGGAGTCCAATAGGGGATAGAAACTAAAAATGAGGAAGTTTTGCCTATATGATGATTATTCTGTGTATGTGTGTTCTGAATTGTAAAAGCCTTTTTAATACAAATTATTTAGTTGTTACGACACAATAAAAAAAATGAAATGAAATATTTCAAAAATATTTTTTATTTATTTTATTATTTAGTGTCTTGGGACACTAGCAGATTTTAGCTCTGGTTTTTCAAATAATTCAAATCATCAGCCTGTGAGAACACAAATGTGTAAAAGTGTCATTATAAATAAAGCAGCAGTATAGCTACTAATTTATCAATAGGAAATAAATAAATGTTACATGATTTAACTTCTCCACACAACCACACACACTCTGGCAAGTATGTCTATTTAAAGTAACCTCATTTGCACTGACACTGACGTTAAATTACATCCTGCATGTCTGTGCCTTTATGCATGGGGAGATAAAATCTGTTTAGATGCATGCAGATCTCTCATACACACAATTATACAACATAGTCCGGAAAAAACAGACAATTTAGGTGACCACAGGTGTCTGGTTTATCTGATGACCTAGAGTCTAGTACACACACACACACATACACACACACCCACACACACGCAGGGTTGAGGGTTTCGATGCAGTGACATTTCAATTGCATAAGCTGAGACAGGAAACAGACCCTAGTTTTTCTCTCACGAGCAGTCAAACTGACCCTGAATCAGCCCTAAACATACTCAAAATACTGAAACCCTCATACACAACATACAAACTCACAACATACTCACAAACTGCCCAAATGTTTGACCTCTAGTTTTTAATCAGTGTTTCAGTCTCTCATTGTGTCTGTTTAGTCTCTTGTCACATTTCTTATTGTGTTATTTATTAAACAGTTAAACTTCTTTTTGTTTCAGAATGAAGCAGAGTTTAGGTTGGTTACTAAGGCACTTTGTGTGGTTGTTTAGTGCATTGCTATGCAGTTGCTTAGTGTTCTGGGTGGTTGCAGAGGTGTTGCTAGGCAGATTTGAGAAGTGCATTACTGTGCAGGTGTTCTGGGCGATGACAAAGTATATGTGGTTGTTTACAGACCCATTTCAACAACCTAACCCCTCAATGAAACACTTTGTGATGAGAAATTTTAACTAGGGTTAGTTGTTTGTTACCAGACCTGCAAAGCCTGAATTTCAAATGAATGAATTATGACTAAGTTGTAATGGAGATTCTCAGTTTTGGAGTTGTAATGGAGATTCTCAGTTGTGATGGAGATTCTCAGTTTTGATGAAGTTTTGGAGTTGTGATGGAGATTCTCAGTTGTGATGAAGTTTTGGAGTTGTGATAGAGATTCTCAGTTTTGATGAAGTTCTGGAGTTGTGATGGAGATTCTCAGTTGTGATGAAGTTTTGGAGTTGTGATAAGGATTCTCAGTTTTGATGAAGTTTTGGAGTTGTAATGGAGATTCTCAGTTGTGATGAAGTTTTGGAGTTGTGATGGAGATTCTCAGTTTTGGAGTTGTAATGGAGATTCTCAGTTGTGATGGAGATTCTCAGTTTTGATTAAGTTTTGGAGTTGTGATGGAGATTCTCAGTTTTGATGAAGTTTTGGAATTGTGATGGAGATTCTCAGTTGTGATGAAGTTTTGGAGTTGTGATGGAGATTCTCAGTTTTGATGAAGTTTTGGAATTGTGATGGAGATTCTCAGTTGTGATGAAGTTTTGGAGTTGTAATGGAGATTCTCAGTTGTGATGAAGTTTTGGAGTTGTGATGGAGATTCTCAGTTGTGATGGAGATTCTCAGTTGTGATGAAGTTTTGGAGTTGTGATGGAGATTCTCAGTTTTGGAATTGTGATGGAGATTCTCAGTTGTGATGAAGTTTTGGAGTTGTGATAAGGATTCTCAGTTTTGATGAAGTTTTGGAGTTGTAATGGAGATTCTCAGTTTTGATGAAGTTTTGGAGTTGTAATGGAGATTCTCAGTTGTGATGGAGATTCTCAGTTTTGATGAAGTTTTGGAGTTGTGATGGAGATTCTCAGTTGTGATGAAGTTTTGGAGTTGTAATGGAGATTCTTAGTTTTGATGAAGTTTTGGAGTTGTAATGGAGATTCTCAGTTTTGATGAAGTTTTGGAGTTGTAATGGAGATTCTCAGTTTTGATGAAGTTTTGGAGTTGTGATGGAGATTCTCAGTTTTGATGAAGTTTTGGAGTTGTGATGGAGATTCTCAGTTTTGATGAAGTTTTGGAGTTGTAATAGAGATTCTCAGTTGTGATGATGTTTTGGAGTTGTGATGGAGATTCTCAGTTGTGATGAAGTTTTGGAGTTGTGATGGAGATTCTCAGTTGTGATGAAGTTTTGGAGTTGTAATGGAGATTCTCAGTTTTGATGAAGTTTTGGAGTTGTAATGGAGATTCTCAGTTTTGATGAAGTTTTGGAGTTGTAATGGAGATTCTCAGTTTTGATGAAGTTTTGGAGTTGTAATGGAGATTCTCAGTTTTGATGAAGTTTTGGAGTTGTGATGGAGATTCTCAGTTTTGGAGTTGTGATGGAGATTCTCAGTTTTGATGAAGTTTTGGAGTGGTAATGGAGATTCTCAGTTGTGATGAAGTTTTGGAGTTGTGATGGAGATTCTCAGTTGTGATGAAGTTTTGGAGTTGTGATGGAGATTCTCAGTTGTGATGAAGTTTTGGAGTTGTGATGGAGATTCTCAGTTTTGATGAAGTTTTGGAGTTGTAATGGAGATTCTCAGTTTTGATGAAGTTTTGGAGTTGTGATGGAGATTTTCAGTTATGTTGGAGGTTCTTGTATGGTTTGACAGTACTGCTGTCTAGTGGCAGCAGTTTAAATGACGTGATTATTGTCACAGCACAAACAAGAGTCATAATTTTTACATTATTACGGACTGCGATGACATTTCTGCAATATTATCTGCTGTAGCCCGCGTTGAGAGGACTACACCAAACATGTCAAAGCTGGATTACATAATAACAGACCGGCAGACACGATTTATAATATAGATCGTGTTAAAGATTATAAGGTGTAATAGTGCTAATGATTGAGTGTAAATGTAAACAGATTAACGGAGATTAAAACGGGATTAAAGCAGTACAGCACAGCTCATTTGTTTAGATGTGTTTTGCTCGCGTCTTCTTGTGAATGACGGACATTTCTCCGCGCTTCCTCTATTTATAGGGTGACGATCTACACCTCGCGCGTGCGACACGCACGCCGGCACGCTGATTGGCTGCGGGACGGATGCTCGGTGTGCTCTGATTGGCTGACAGAGTCCGGCTGCGGAAACGGTACAGATACTCGATCCGAGTTTCCTGCAGAAGTTCACGGAACCGTTTCCCGTGTTTCAGACGGAGGCCCGGCGGACCGGCGGCGGACCGGCGGAGGATGTGTACGGCGGCTCTGCTCGGGTGTCTGGCGCTGCTTGTCGGCGCTGTTAACGCGTTCAGACCGAATATCGACAGCGAGTTCACGTTTGTTCTGCCCGCGGCGAGCAGACACTGTTTCTACCAGACGAGCGTCACCAACGGCAGCATCGAGATCGAGTACCAGGTTCAGTTCCGACCCAAACTCACTGACTCCGGCTGTTTCTACAGTCACTCGTGAGGACCGAAGATCATGTTCACTGCTCACACTGTTATGAGGCTTTTTAATGGCTGTCACAAGTCAGATGTAGTGTAGTGGTGTGATGTTTAGACGTGTCTGTAATAACGGTGGCAGTGTGCTGGGGATTGTGCACGGCACTAATGGCTCTTCTGAGCTCAGCAGGTCTCAGGTGAGGTGGGTGTGAGATGTTTTTGCCCGTAACATCCTGTCAAAGATCCGTGTTGACAGAAGGTGATGAGCAGATCATTTTATCAGCCAGGAAAACATCCCAGTCCAGTGGCTTACAACCATAACATCACACTTCTGCTAACAAGTTGTGTGATTGGAGGATGATTTATAGAAATGAGTTTCATGTCTTAGTTTAGTATTGAGGATACAGATGTAAATATCAGCAGGTTATAATAGTGATTTCTTGCCCTAGCAGATCATTCATGGTAATAATAGTGTCAAAGGTTTAAACAGATGAAGGATGTCATATTGGGTGTCTGTATGTTTCTGCAGGTGATTGCTGGAGCTGGTATGGATGTAGATTTCTCCATCTACTCTCCTCTGAGCATTCAGCTGGTCTCAGAGTTTCGACGATCTGACGGCATCCACATGTGAGTGTTCAGAGAATATTATCTTAATACTGCTAGCATGATCAAGATCAGTGTAACCTGTTCTGTGTTTGGGATTATTTCATTTTACCTGCATGTAACATTGGAGTGCTGCTCTGATTACAACAGTCTCCAGGCATCTCTGTGTCCGTGCATGTCTTTGGTGAGTGTTTTTGGGAAGAAAGGCCTGTTTCAGGGGCTGTTGTTGACACACCTGGTTGTGTTTAGGGTGGAACCCACAGAGGAGGGAGACTATCAGATCTGCTTTGATAACACCTTCAGCAGATTCTCAGAGAAAACGGTCTTTTTCGAGGTTATCCTGGACAATCCATCCCCTGATGCTGGAGCGGATGATGAGTGGGCGGAGCTAGGAGAGCCAGAGAGCCTATTGGAATACAAGCTGGAGGACATACGAGTGAGTTCTTGAATCTACAGTCTCTGCAAGGAAGTTTGAAAAAAAAGTTGACAGTGATATTTTTTGTTATGTGGTCAGATCTGTTATTGTATTAAATGCTAACACATGCTTACATCCTGGGATTTAAAAACCTGGAATTTTCCTTAAATAAAACAAAAAATGTTTCGTACCTGTTCTCATTTGTCTTTGACGGACAGGAGTCGATGGAGTCTGTTCACCGGCGGTTGGAGCGTAGTCGTCAAATGCAGACAGTCCTGCGGGCATTTGAAGCACGTGACAGAAACCTTCTGGAGGACAACCTGTGGCGGGTCTCCTTCTGGTCCTGTGTCAAC
Source organism: Chromobotia macracanthus (assembly GCA_036877525.1). Taxonomy (NCBI): domain Eukaryota; kingdom Metazoa; phylum Chordata; class Actinopteri; order Cypriniformes; family Botiidae; genus Chromobotia; species Chromobotia macracanthus. Next base: position 8,535,878 of record JAZGTH010000019.1, read on the forward strand.
CTGATCGTCATGCTGAGTGTGGCACTGACTCAGGTCTACACCGTTCGACGCCTGTTTGACGTCAAAAGGAGAGTCTGCTTGTAAAAACATGGCAACATTGTGATGCCTTGTCAGATACACATTGCCATATTGCTGGGGAACTTCAGAGACATGGATTCAGTGTGGAATGCTCTCCCACTGGATAATGTCATTGGATTGTGTATTTTTACTGAAAGTTGTTACCCAAATAACCCTAAATACGATTCAAGTGAACTGTAGTATTTTTAAAATAAAAATAGGCTTTAGCAGTTTGTTGGGAATTTGAGCAAAAGAATCCTCTAATATTGAACAGAACAACTTGACTAAATTAAGTCGTTAAACCTTGACCATGTTTTTGATGATTGATTCATGGTTTTAATCAAACAGCTGAACCACATACATTTAGAAAACACGGTTCTGCCGTTTTCCTTTGGTATCAGGTCAGCTAATTGTGAAGGAGATAAAGGGAACGTTCCATACAGTTGTTTGGTTTTGTAAGACTTTTACACAGTGAAATAAAGTTGATGATATATTTTTATTTTCCGTGTTGTTAAAATTCAATGATTGGGCTTTTCCTGACACATTGTTCATCATTCAGTCAACTCCCCATGAATACAATTCCCCAATACAATTATACATTTATAATTGTATACAATTATGAATACAATTATAACACCTACATCTGATAGTGAGAACTGTTTTCTGTTGACACTAAGCAAATACAGTCCACAAATGAGTGCAGTTTAAACGTTATCTGAGCTTGCAGTTGAAAGCAGGGTCACTGTTTTAATGGTCGATTAGGACTGACTCTTGGCCTTCACTCCAGCCATGCCTGTGGGAGTCAAATCATTATTAAATCAACCACTAAGGCTAGGTTTGTCTTGCACACTCGTCCAGATATTGTTCAGAGTTTCTGCATATTTGACTCAGATCTAGTCAGCTGTTTGTAGTTTAAGCTGCAAGACAAATTCAATCCACACCACATTTAAAAGTGACTTGAATAACCAACAAAATATGAAGCTTTAAACTTCAGCAATGAGGATAGTGAACTACCCCTCTAAATGCAAAAACAACCCGAGATTACAGGATTAAACTAAAAAAAAAATACATGAACATGTGAAGGTGCAAGTCTCTGAAATATGAAAGCGTTTATTCTCCAAGTTAATAATAACAATGATGTTACAATTGTAGGCAAATAAATCCCAAATATTACAGAAAATGTTTGTTCACACTGCTTGTGAAATGTCAAAAGCAAACAATAAAAAGACAAAAGATAAGAAGAGAGAATATATGAAAGACTAAATATAGAGGACAGAAAGACAAACTTCACTATGAAACCTGCAGAAAATATTCTGATTAAATTCTTGTTACACATTCACTGCAAACAAATCATTTCTGTCTATTTCTTTCTATTTCCAAATTTACTTAAGTGTAAGAAAAGACTTTAAAAAATATAAACTAACTGAACTGTTTTAGATTCATGTTTTGGACAATCAATTATATTGTAAAAATCTGTTTTATTTTTACTTACAAACAAAACAGAAATATAAAAGGAAATTATTTTTGCAGTGTACAAACAAATAACAAATACATGTATTAAAGAGTTGTTTTATGAAATGGCTTAAGGCAAAAATATTGAGCTAGATTAGAATGTATATTTAATGTTACTATCATGTGTTTTGTCATTATGACCTTTCAGATGACTTGACATCTTGAATTAGGTTAAGGTTAGGTTTAGGGTTAGGCAGTTAGTTGTGATGGTTAGGGGCTAGATATTGGACTGGGTTAATGAATGTCCTCACAAAGATAGCTGTACAAACTTGTGTGTGTGTTTGTCTTTGGTTTCTTGATCTTAAACACTGACAGTCTGCGCTCAGAGTTCTTCAGTCCAGCAGAGACGGTTCTGATGGTCTGATTGTAGTAGGTCTGTTAGGAGCTGCAGGAGGCCTTCTGCTACAGACAGACATGATGATATTCAGTATTTTTATGAGATTAAATGGCAACCAACATACAATGTGTCATCACAAACCAAAATTTCAGTACTTATGGCAATTAAATTCAATGATTCTTGATTTCTGACACGTGCTTCTTGCCTCCAAATTGTGCTGCTTTATTTGTAAGATGAAACTGTTATCTCCTTTTCAAGAATAATAAATCGTTTTTAAACATGATGTTAGCATGATTTAGCATGATAGATATACTAAAATATAGCTTATTTGTGATGTTAGGAGGTTGCTAGGGTGATCTAAATGGTTGCTGAGGAGTGGTCAGGAAGTTGCCTAAAGCCCACTGACAGCCAGAGTCAAATAAGCCCACCCACATGTCTCTACAGTGTTCTTATGCTAAGATATGGCTCATTCATTTTATTATATGGTTGCTAAGGTGAGTAAATAGTTGCTAGGGTGTAGCTAGACAGTTAACAGGGTAAAACCAATAGACGGATGTGTGTGTAACAAAAGAGCCAACTCCCATGTCTCTATGATGTTCTGGTGCTGAGATGTAGCTAATTCATGTTGGTTGCTAGGGTGCTCTACATGGTTGCTAGGGCATAGCTTGACAGTTTCCATGGTAATAATTGACTACTTAGTAATTAGTCTGAGCAAAAAAGGCCACCCACTTGTCTCTATAATGTTCTGATGCCTCTTACCTTTTAAAATGGAAGTCAATGGGGTGGTTGTTAGGGTACTGTAACTGGTTGCTGGGGCATGGCTATAAAGTTGAAACATCACCATTTGTTGCTGCTTACTAAGCCAAACGATATTAGCCCACCCCCAAGTCTCTACGACATTCTGGTGCTGAGCTTTTCCGTCACAAACTTCAGCCCAATGTTAAGTCTATGTTTTTTTTACCCACTTTTTCATACACCCTAAAAACATCCTAAAAACCTGATCACTTATAAAAGTCACAGCACATCTCTTCTCAATCAGCCAGTCAATTTGACACCTCATTCATGAGTCTACAACAAACCGAGTGGGACAAGTTACGTACCAAAGTTTTGTCCAGAAGAAGCAGCAGCAGAATGCAGGAGTAATAGTGATGCTTTGCTTCACAAGCACCACTAATTAGTAAGTTGGTCAAAGTAGGAAATGTAATTTTATTACCCACACACAGTACTGAGAAATTTAGTTTTATAAAATGTAAATGTTTATATATTTAAAATACTGATAATTTTTATTGCACATTTAAAGTATACACTTGGTACCAAAGTACTTTTAAAATTCCAATACCTAATCTCCAAGCTTAGCAAAAGCTTTTTTGTTGCTTTTAAACAGCTGAAGAGAAAGAGGGTGTCATTCGTACCTGGGTATGCCAGGGGGTAGAGCAGGGGGCATGCGGGCAGGCCGAGACGGGACCTGAGGGGTTGGAGCAACAATGGGCTCCAGTGTGCCACTACCAAAAGCATTTATGTTGACAGGAGGTGGTCCTGGCCTGGATGGCACAGGCGGAGCCCCAAATGCAGGGGGAGGGTTAAGAGGAGGTGGAGCAGGAGGACCAGGGATGGGGCCTCGCACTGCAGGAGGACGACCAGGAGGGGGAGCAGTTCCTGGTGGCTTACGCTGAGCTGGAGGACTGAGAGGGAGTGGAGACAGCATGTAAGGGAAATAATGGAAAAGCAGCCTATAAAAGGCCAAAATAGATGGGAAATTTGCTTATAAAGCATCTCAGGGTGACGCCTCAAGAAGGTGGTTAATAAAATGCCAAGAGTACCATTGTTCATTCCATCTTTTAAGAAAACAGAAGTAATGGTAGAACATGCACTAGTAATGCTAAGGTTAGGGAGATGCACACACTGATAAATGCACAGCAGCTTTTGGTCTATATGGTTTGTAGAGGGGTACCTGGGGTCTCTCTGTATCCAGGTGTCGTCAACAGGTGGTGGAACTGGCACAGACACAGTACTGGTGCTGATATCTCCAATGATGTTTAAAGCCTCTTTGAGCGCGTGATACATGCGCAACATCTCGTCTCGGTGCTGAGCCTGTTCTGCCGACTCCTCCATCAGGCTGCTCTGGTCTGCAGACGAGTACAAATACGCCAGCAGCTCCGAGTAGATGAACTCCTTTGCCTGAGAGTCACATGGAACACAACCGTAAACAGCCAGTCAGGTGAACGACATCATTCACCAAAAATACAATTTCTCACATTTGCAAAGCTGAATATGATCTAGTATGATCTTTCAGTGAAGACTGGACAAATTCAGTTGGAGTGATGAATACATTTTCTGAATGCAATAAAGTATATATAAAACCTTGAAAAACTGTTGATCATAGTATTTAAAGCACTCACAAATTTTAATTTAGACCAGGTTATTCGAAATTGTATATCAAATAATAACAACAACAATACAAATAAGGCTCATAATGTAAAAATGCAGATGATGAGAAGATACGCTCTGCCCACACTCACACTGTTGATCATGAGGTGCATGATGGTTTTAGGCATTAGGTCTCTGATGCTCTTGTTGACAATGCCGATGTAGGAATCCACCAGGTTGCGGATGGTCTCCACCTGTCTCTCCAGCTGAGGGTCCATGGAGATGGAGTCTGCCGGAACTCCATCCTCGTTCTCCACCTAAATATACAGGTGACACACATTAATGATCAAAACAACTGCAGAACCATCGAGAAAAGCAAGACAACAGAGCTGTCATCTTACTTCAGCTCTGGTATGAGATTCCTGTTCAGAATCAAGCTCTTTACTGGTAAGATTTACTTCTCAGAGACAGGAGGTTAAATCAGGTTTGGTGAGATTTACATGAGAGTCAAATTAGATTTCAAAATGTTTAGGTTTAGTGGAAACTCACGTACCTGGTCTTTCTCAGGATAGACTCCTGCTCGCAGAAAAGAGGCTTTCCAACTGTCCACATCCTCCTGAGAATCACAGGCTAACTCAATCTGACGAAGATCTTTATACACATTCCTAAACACGCACACCACAAGATATAGTTTTCACAAATAAAATGATCACATTTAGGCACATTTACAGCCATTCACGGCAAAAACACACCTCTGCTCAGTGTTGAAGATAGCAAAGGTGTGTTTGGTGGACATAAAACCTTTCTCCACATCTCTGATCTTCAGGTTATCCAGAGGGAGCATGAACTTCTTCTCCTTTTCCTGAAAAACACATAAGTCTTTCTGTGATCCAACACAAAATAAAAGCTATATTAATTTGCTTTAACCAGACCACTTCTAAAGGACACAGAGACACATATACAGACACAGACACACCTCTTCATCTTTGTACCAGGATAAGGACTCTGCAGTCAGAACAAACCAGTAGTCTTTAGACCCACCCTTCATTATGCTTATGTTGATTGTCAGCCAACCTCTTCTGATCACCTAAATGAAGGGGTGGAGATATGACAGACAAATTAGCACTTACGGTTCCATCATGAGAAGCAGAGTTAGTGTTGTTGGTGTATGTGTGTGGAGATGTTTGACCTGGTTGGGCATGGCTCTCTTCTTACTGACTGCTGCACTTCTCTGCTGAGCGCTGAAACACACACATATGTATAGCAAAACTACACCCACAACACTGTGATCTGATTCAGGAGAGGTCAGTGATCTCTTACTTGGCAAAACCAATGAAGTCCTCATGGTTTGTGTTGATGTACGAGAGCTCGATGTCTATCAGTAGCATCACCTACAAAACACAACAATAAACACACATCAGTTTCAGCATCAAATATGCTGCTTAAATTGACAGACAACACACAACACACACCTGCTCTTTGGTCTTGCTCTCTCTCTCTCTGATGTAGGTGGTGACAATTCTCTCTGTCTCATCTCTTAATCGAGGGTATGAGTTCAACTACAAAACACACATAAAACTGCAGCACAAATACACAGACTGATGTACAAACGCGCACACTGCAGCACAAATAAACACATGCTAGCACAGTATACTCTCACACATGTGCGCTAGCACAGTTTACAGTCTCACACACACAGCTGATCAAATGTTCACTATCATTTATAAATTCAAACTTTCACTGCGAGTTCAAAATATTTTACATCATATTCTTTTATCATTATTCAGACAATAATAATATGATCATCATAAATTTGAATGATTGTGTAACAGTGAGTCAGAGATAATTACACAGACTCTGCCTTGAGATTTTACAGCAACTAACGGAGTTTGACAGCATCTCAGTGTTTCATAAGCACTATGAGTGAACATGACTGTGTTTGTACATTAGTGTGGTTAGAAATACAGTGAGACAAACAATCTCCCCAAAGCAAAAACAAGCTGATTTGTCTATGGCAACTCCACAAAATAAACCTGTCTTTATTTCTCTATTCTAACGGTTGTCCTAATTCTTTAAAAACCTTTTATTTGAAGTCAAGAACATGGGCATCTCTAGATGTACATAAGAGAAGGTGAAATTTATCATTTAAAAAAATATCAAAATATAAATAAATCAGAGTTGTGGAGGGCCAACAAATTGATCACACAAACAATGATTTACCTGGAAATACAGTTAGCATAGTAAGTGTGCTGAGCTGAGGTATTTAATTGGTCAATCACTGGATCTGTCAATCACTGGACTGCTTTGATTGGTGAAACTGTCAATCACAGATTAGAGAGGTTCAAGCTACAATGACTGGCTAAGTAACACATTTACTGGTCAAGCCAGGGTGGAAATATCCTTACTTTTATAAGTTACCTTCTCTGTGCACTTGTGGATGAGAGTAGCCAGTTCAGTCAACACCAGGTCTACACATTTGAGACACGGTTCCTTCAGCTTTATCAGCTGCTTTTTCACCATGGCCTCAAACGCCAGATCAGGGGTGAACAGCCCCGTCCTGAAGTATCATGTAACAGCGGTGTTTTATTTGAGGTGATAGAGCAAGAGACACATTTTCTTTAAAGCTGCAATCTACAACTTTTTTAACAATAAAAAAGTACATAACAGATCAGTGTTCAACACTGTCCTTGCCTTACCCTGATTCACAACAGTAAGTTTATAGTAATGGTTTATAATTTGACATGTTGAGTGCCATTTTGATTTCAATTTGACCTGTGGGTACATCATGTCTGTAAACAGAAAGAAGATCCGGCTACTAATTCATCTCTCCGTGACCAGATACTGCAGCATTTGCAGCTTGTTCTTACAGCAGTTGTTTAGGAATTAAACTTGTCATCCATATTAACAAAATGTGACGTGATATAGTAGCCAGATCTTCTTTTTTCTGTTTACAGACAAACATTTCCTGCGAAATCGGAGGCGACAGCTCAAATTGTAAATCATTATCATAAACTTACTGTTGTGAATTGGGGTAAGGTAAGATCATGTTACACACTGATCTGTTGTGTACTTGCTTTTATCTGTATGGATTTCAGAAAAATCATCACTAAACAATCTTGCAGCTGATGGCTAAAGTTTCATAAGTTCTGTACTTCACTGAACTTTTATGCTATCATTTAAAATATGGAAAGAATATTAACGTTTCATTTTTTACATTTACGCATTTGGCAGATGTGTTTGTCCAAAGCGACTTACAGCACATTCAAGTTATACATTTGTCAGTATGTTGTGTTCCCCTGAGAATCAAACCCACAACCTTTGTGTTGCTAACGCAATGCTCTACCAGCTGAGCTATAGGAATACGAGGAATATAGGAATATTTATAGAGATGCTCTGGTGTGCTCTATAGAAGTAACAATTAATTGTTTTTGCTTTGAAGAGTCTGAACACACGAGCCGTGTTAGTTTGGTCAGATGTTATAGATGGGCTCCTCACTGCAGGCACATGCGCTACCTTCACTGTGCACTGCCTGACTGTATTTATCAGCTCCTGGATGACCAGATCAATGCATTTGAGACACGGTTCCTTCAGCTTTATCAGCTGCTTTTTCACTATGGCCTCAAACGCCAGATCAGGGGTGAACAGCCCCGTCCTGAGATCACACACACAATACATATAATCAACACAGAGAGCGAGGGAGACAGAGAGCGAGGGAGACAGAGAGCGAGGGAGACAGAGAGCGAGGGAGACAGAGAGCGAGGGAGACAGAGAGCGAGGGAGACAGAGAGCGAGGGAGACAGAGAGCGAGGGAGACAGAGAGCGAGGGAGACAGAGAGCGAGGGAGACAGAGAGCGAGGGAGACAGAGAGCGAGGGAGACAGAGAGCGAGGGAGACAGAAGAAAGATGATGGAATAAAAAATGCTCTCACCTGACACCATGAATGTTCTTTATTGCATAACTGATTTCCCTCCTTAATTCCTTCTCATCAAACTCCATCTAACACACACACACGTTTCACTGTATAAGAAATCTCATACACATTAATCGTTTCATTCGTCAAACCTAACGTGTGGCTAACTTAACACCACGAACTGGACATCAGTCAAATTACAGAAAAACAGGATTTTACTTGCGTATAAGCCTTTTTCACTAGTAAGAACCACTTAAAATGTCTTCACAAATTCTGATGACTTTTTTCCTTTTTTTATTTACAGGTTTCACCAAACAGTTCGGTTCATTTCATAATGAACCACAATCAAATCAGCATTACTTTCAGGTGAAGATAACTTTACATTGAAAAAAAAACATTGTTCTCCCAGTTCTTACAAAAATGCTTTTAGGGGTCAAAGTAGGATTTTATTAAAATTAGGCTCATAATCTTTTGAGAATAATGTCATGTCAAACAATCTTCAAACTGGAAATTGTTGATAAAAATCCTTCAACACTCTAATTTTGTATTTTTCTGCTGTAGCTAAACTAGTTGCCAAGAATGACTGGTCCATTTTCATAGCAATTGAGGTCTGTTACCTTGACGAGCTCAAAAGGAAAGCGTTCGTGAAAGATTCTGTTGATTCGAGCTCCTCCAGAGAGTTCTAGAGTGTCCACCTGATCTCCAGAACCCTCAATCCGCTTCTCAAAGTCCACACCAAACTGCTGAACCATCCTACACAAACAAACACAGACCCAGCAACCTGAATCAGTGAAAATATCTGAAAACATCGACAGTGTGTGTAGAATTTAAGGAAAGCAATGGCATGTCTTGATTTAGATTTTAGTTCCTGTATACTCACTGTAGCAGTGCTTTAGTTTTGCGTGCTGGATCATCAGGTTTGAAGTTCTTGTACTCATCCACTTCTTTCTCTAAAGACAGCAGCTGACTCTGCAGTTTACTGCGCAACGCTGGCAGAGTGTCACGAATGTGATTCGTCAGTTGCTGAAAATAGAGGATGAAAAGTAGAGAGGAAGTAACAAATCAATAATAATGTTTTCTATAGGTAAGGTGTGTGTACCTGGTTGAGAGTTTTCTGCAGGTAAGGTGTGCCCATTCTCTCAGCCATGTGTCTGTAAGCAGGATGAGAAAGAAAGAACTTCCTCTCAGCTGCCAGCGCAGCACGAATGTCCTTTCTGCCATCAATGTCCTTCTGACTGCGGTTTACAACACCAATATAACCTAAACACAAACACACATCAGACTTTTACAGCCTTGCTGGTTTGATAGTGTGTTCGTGTGTGTGTGTGTGTACCTCGGCGCAGAGGCAGTAGTTTGTTTTCTAGGATGTCTTTGGCATCTGTTCCTTCATCCATGAGGTCCAGTTTGGTGATTACACCAATGGTGCGAAGACCTGTAAGACAAATGTCAAAAATCAGCTTCAAGTCTGTTTGGTTTCACAATCATCCTAGATCAGTGTAACAGAACACAGAAAGCCCCACAGCACAGGAAGTTAGATCAGGGTGCTGAAGAGTTCTCTTACCCTGAGGGTCGACCTCCTTGCTAACTTTTAGAGCATCCGAATTGGCAAGGTCAGTGTTGGCAGGGGTGACAGCAAGAATTAGGCAGTTCTCCTTGGAAATAAACTGCAGCAACATGTCTCTGATAGAGAACATGAGTGAAAACAGAAACAGAACATCTGATGGTTACCTGGTACTCCACAAGACAATCACATCATAAGCAGTTACCTGATCTGGTACTCCACAAGACAATCACATCACAAGCAGTTACCTGATCTGGTACTCCACAAGACAATCACATCATAAGCAGTTACCTGATCTGGTACTCTATGTCTGCTGGTTGGTCCCCAACTGCAACCTTAGTCATGCCAGGAAGATCTATCAGTGTAAGATTTAAAACTGAAAGAATTACAGAGAGAAAAGTTGGGGAGATTTTAAAAAGCTGTATTTTATAAAGAAGCTGCTATGTTGACTTCACTTTTGAGACATTAATCCTACCACAGTGTAGCATAACTGTGTAGAGAAATTGTGATGGCTTGGTTTATAATTGCATTAACTTGTGAACCTGTTAGAGTTACCATTTGGCGAGTAAACGCGTAGGTTAATGGGAATTGGCGAAATTCCTTTATTGGATCCTGTAATTCGGTCCGTCTCTGTTTCAATCTCCACCCGAACCTCATCAAAGTCTACAAACTTACGACCCTTACAATGCAAGAACTCAGCATATTCTAGAAAGAGACCAGAGAAACACAAACTCATACCATATTAAGTATAACTGTATTATTGAATTTGTGCATTTAGGGGTCGGTGATATACCAGTTGTATAGACATTAGTAAAAATGTATCCATTTCCAAATGCTAAATATGAGAATAATGAATGCAATAATCCATTTCATTTTCTTTTCAAGTATATTGTGAGCACCTGCTTTGCTGTGTACTAGCTGGAGAATAAGGGGCCTGCGAGTAACAATGCCAGATCCTCTAGGCAGAAAATCCCTGAATGACAGAGAGACAAAAAGACATGCGATAAAGAAAAGGCAGAGTGTCAAAATTGGCAAAGTTCATTCATTTTTCATTCATGCTGCAAACATTTCAACAGTGAAACATGAAGTGAAGGGTCTACTTCAAAAGAAACGACACAGAATTACTAATAAAACCTCTTCACAATCAGCATAAAGAATCCAGCAATATAAAGCTTCACACACACCAGACACCTGCACAAAATGTCGTATCACTTCACAGCTCAAAATGTCGTATCACTTCACAGCTCAAAGCTTTCCTGCACTTACAAATGTTAAAACGATGCCATGCGTCACGTCATCATGAACACGATATATCTGAGATCTTTAGATTGAGAACGATTATGAGACTTCAGTCCATTACAACATTGAAATGACTTAATTAACAGCATTACAGGATAACACTTTCTTTATTATTATTTTTTTTCCTGAGTTCCACAGGATAAAACAGCATTAATCACCAACACGACTAATGACATCACTTCCTGTTCGGGGGGAACTGTTCCTTTAACAGTCTTTTCAGCCTGACTTGAAGACACAGATAATGATTAACGTTTTAAACTGATCACTGGACACAACCCATCCGTTTGGCATTTTGTTAGTCTTTTCTCTTATCGGTCTTTTGCAGAAGGGGTCATTTATTGTCATATGAAGCGGTCAGTAATAACACTGATTCAGGTCCAATACACAGTTACACTGGCTGCCATCCCAAAGTAATTACGTTAACTCTTATTCATGCCATTAACTTTGAGACTGAATCTCACATTAATGTTGAGCTAACATTTTTAAACCATGGAAACCACAGTTAATTTAAATTCTAAAATTATATCAAACAAAGTACATTTTCTGCGTTGATTTTAATAGCTATTTTGCACACCTTTAAGCGTCAAACAGCTAGTTCGACGTTTCCATCTCCATTATTGGCCAGCAGAAGGAAACGGTTTACTGAACGTGTATTGAACGCAGCTGTGATATCTGTCAGAATAAAATCCTTCATTAAACCAGTAAATGAGACACGAAACACACCACAGTCTGACGAACTAATGCATGCCAGTGTACAAAACCACTGCTAGTGACAAACTCACATTTGTGCAACTGGACCTCTAACTCAAAATCACAGTTACTGATAAAGCCCCTGTGACAACTTGCCCCGGTTTTCTCACTGAACAACATATTCGACACACAAACAGAGGGGTTGCAGGAACCTCCCCAGGCTTTCCTCTCGGTCACCTGCCCACGAAGTTCTCCAGCACCGAGCTCTTCCCTGCGCTCTGGCCGCCCACCACCGCGATCTGCGGCAGCTCCAGGTTGCAGCTCTGGCCGATGGAGCTGAACGCGTCCTGCAGTTTGTTGATGAGCGGAATCAACTCTTCCATCCCCCGGTTCCCCATCACGAGTTTTAATGCGCTGCTACAAACTCCAAATCAGCTCTGACGACAACCTCCTCGTCTCTCCCAAACTTCAAACTCTTCCCATCCGGTCAGGCGACCACCATAAACTTGTACATAGACCCGCCCTTATTCGCAAACGGCGCTCGATCATTGGGCACCGCCGACGTCCATCAAATACCGCGAGCTCGGGGTTGGTCGAAGCTGATGGTGGGTTGAAACGAGCTCGTGTAAACTCGAGCAGCTGCAGATGTGAGCGGCCTCCTCCAGAGGAGCCGAAGAGACGTAACGTGGCGGTAGAGAGGAGCAGATCTTTAGTGGGACAGCAGATCTAGTGTGCAGCAGATCTAGTGTGCAGCAGATCTAGTGTGCAGCAGATCTTTAGTGGGACAGCAGATCTAGTGGGCAGCAGATCTAGTGGGCAGCAGATCTAGTGGACAGCAGATCTTTAGTGGACAGCAGATCTAGTGGACAGCAGATCTAGTGGACAGCAGATCTTTAGTGGGACAGCAGATCTAGTGTGCAGCAGATCTAGTTGGCAGCAGATCTAGTGGACAGCAGATCTTTAGTGGGACAGCAGATCTTTAGTGGGACAGCAGATCTAGTGGACAGCAGATCTTTAGTGGGACAGCAGATCTTTAGTGGGACAGCAGATCTAGTGGACAGCAGATCTTTAGTGGGACAGCAGATCTTTAGTGGGACAGCAGATCTTTAGTGGGACAGCAGATCTAGTGGACAGCAGATCTAGTGTGCAGCAGATCTAGTGGGCAGCAGATCTAGTGTGCAGCAGATCTAGTGGGCAGCAGATCTTTAGTGGGACAGCAGATCTAGTGGGCAGCAGATCTTTAGTGGGACAGCAGATCTAGTGTGCAGCAGATCTAGTGGACAGCAGATCTAGTGGACAGCAGATCTTTAGTGGGACAGCAGATCTAGTGTGCAGCAGATCTAGTGTGCAGCAGATCTAGTGGACAACAGATCTTTAGTGGGACAGCAGATCTAGTGTGCAGCAGATCTAGTTGGCAGCAGATCTAGTGGACAGCAGATCTTTAGTGGGACAGCAGATCTTTAGTGGGACAGCAGATCTAGTGGACAGCAGATCTTTAGTGGGACAGCAGATCTTTAGTGGGACAGCAGATCTAGTGGACAGCAGATCTTTAGTGGGACAGCAGATCTAGTGGACAGCAGATCTTTAGTGGGACAGCAGATCTAGTGGACAACAGATCTAGTGTGCAGCAGATCTAGTGTGCAGCAGATCTAGTGGACAGCAGATCTTTAGTGGGACAGCAGATCTAGTGTGCAGCAGATCTAGTGGGCAGCAGATCTTTAGTGGGACAGCAGATCTAGTGGACAGCAGATCTTTAGTGGGACAGCAGATCTAGTTGACAGCAGATCTTTAGTGGGACAGCAGATCTAGTGGACAGCAGATCTTTAGTGGGACAGCAGATCTAGTGGACAGCAGATCTAGTGTGCAGCAGATCTAGTGTGCAGCAGATCTAGTGGGCAGCAGATCTTTAGTGGGACAGCAGATCTAGTGTGCAGCAGATCTAGTGGACAGCAGATCTTTAGTGGGACAGCAGATCTAGTGGACAGCAGATCTTTAGTGGGACAGCAGATCTAGTGGACAGCAGATCTAGTGTGCAGCAGATCTAGTGGGCAGCAGATCTAGTGGACAGCAGATCTTTAGTGGGACAGCAGATCTAGTGGACAGCAGATCTATGGACAGCGATCTTTAGTGGGACAGCAGATCTAGTGTGCGCGGATCTGTGGACAGCAGATCTTTAGTGGGACAGCAGATCGTGGACAGCAGATCTAGTGGACAGCAGATCTTTAGTGGGACAGCAGATCTAGTGGACAGCAGATCTTTAGTGGGACAGCAGATCTAGTGGACAGCAGATCTTTAGTGGGACAGCAGATCTAGTGGACAGCAGATCTAGTGTGCAGCAGATCTAGTGGACAGCAGATCTAGTGGACAGCAGATCTTTAGTGGGACAGCAGATCTAGTGTGCAGCAGATCTAGTGGGCAGCAGATCTAGTGGACAGCAGATCTTTAGTGGGACAGCAGATCTAGTGTGCAGCAGATCTAGTGGACAGCAGATCTAGTGGACAGCAGATCTTTAGTGGGACAGCAGATCTAGTGTGCAGCAGATCTAGTGGGCAGCAGATCTAGTGGACAGCAGATCTAGTGGACAGCAGATCTTTAGTGGGACAGCAGATCTAGTGTGCAGCAGATCTAGTGGACAGCAGATCTTTAGTGGGACAGCAGATCTAGTGTGCAGCAGATCTAGTGTGCAGCAGATCTAGTGTGCAGCAGATCTAGTGGACAGCAGACAGTGTGGGGTGATCTGGACCTCGTGACTTCATCACCTGCTCATCATTAAGAGCGTTCAGGTAGAAACGCAGATGCCGTCGTATGATTGGCTTACGAGGTGCACGTGATCGCTCATCGTCGCATGAAAGGCCTCCAGGACGGGCAGAAGCTCATGATTATACAGTACAAGCGCTGCTGCAGAGCAGTGTTAATAAAGCTAAAAGTGAATAACTTTATTAACAAAATATTCAAACCCTTCCCAAGAGACCCATAACACTCACCGCTCTATTGTTATATCGCTGTAAAGACTACTGTGTACCTTATCGTATTTGCTACCTTTAAGAAGCATGTTCTACTGTTTCTAAAACATCACATTCATCACACATACTGTTTTCATGCTTCTCCATTACTGCAAGTGTTGAATGTAAAACTATCCCACTTTTAAACATCATTACTTTTAGTGGTGCTTGTGAAGCAAAGCATCACTATTACTCTCCTGCATTCTGCTTCTCCTCATTCTGCTTCTTCTCATTCTTCTTTTTCTTCTTCTGAACAAAACTTCAGTATGTAACTCACGGCTGATTAAGAAGAGGTGTGCTGTGACTTTTATAAGTGATCAGGTTTTTAGGATGTTTTTAGGGTGTATGAAAAAGTGGGTGAAAAATCCCATAGACTTAACATTGGGCTGAAGTTTGTGATGGAAAAGCTCAGCACCAGAATGTGGTAGAGACTTGGGGGTGGGCTCATATCGTTTGGCTTAGTAAGCAGCAACAAATGGTGACGTTTCAACTTCATAGCCACGCCCTAGCAACCAGTTACAGTACCCTAACAACCACCCCATGGACTTCCATTTTAAAAGGTAAGAGGCATCAGAACATCATAGAGACAAGTGGGTGGCCTTTTTTGACTTTTGACTTACAATTCACATAGTTTAAGTCCAGATAAATCTATTTAGCTGGGTGGGAAAGAGTGTCATAAATTTGTTAAATTAAACTAACAACCAATTTTTTAAGTGAACAATCAGTTTCAGAAATTAATCAGATCACATCTTGAAACTCAGAAAAAGAACAAAAAGGAAAGCAAATTAAATTCTGCATTACTGCCATCTACTGGATTGGAGTGTGGAGCGCAAAATGTTTGGAAAGTTGGGAGAAACAGATTTAAAACAAAAACCTTTATCCTATATTCTGCTGATCAGTCTTGTTTCTTTAGTTAAATAAATCATAAACAACTGTTCATTACTTTGTGCAATTTCTCAACAGAAACTTGAGAAACAAATAATTTATTCCCACAGATCTTAAAGCCTGTTACGTTAAGTTTTTATTCTGTACAGGCACTGATTTAATGAACAATGTGATGAATGTGATGTAAATGTCTACCTTTTGTTATTATTTAGAAAGCAGGTCTACTATATATATATATATATATATATATATATATATATATATATATATATATCATTGACCTTATTGCTTGTATTTCTGCTAATTACTGTAATGCTAGGAATATAGCTATTAATTCTGTAGTAAATACAGAATTATGACCCAGGATTCATTTTGAAATGTTAACTTTAAAATAGGGTATGTAATCTGTTTATATCTGCACTGAGCTATAATATGGTCAATCAATATATTGCTGAGCTTCAAATCTTTTTAAAATATTCTTTTCCTTGTTATTCTGTCTTCATATAAGTGAGTGTCCACTGAATGCATGAGGAAAAGTCAGGGAGGTATCACTGGCAGCAATACTGATCTCATTTTATTTGTTGGTTTTTTATTCTCATAATCAATCTTTCAGGATAATCTGAAGTGGAAGACTCTCCAAGTGGCTTTTTGTACTAGTCTAGTATCTCTACTTTAATTTGATCATTTGAGACATTTTATCAATCTCTATTACTGGAGAATGCTTGTGTTAACTTTAAGATGTTTGTTTTAGATGTAGAACTGTACATCATACTGCCATCATAAATAGCAGCTCTTATCAGTGCACCATATATATACTTTGTAGAGACTAGCGGCATGCAACTTCTGCTAATCGAATCAGTCTTTTTTTACATTTGGCTGAATAATTTTCTGAATAATGTACTCTAAAATTAAAATTTAAATCCACCCACATTATCACACATTTATATATGCACATTATGTATGTGTTAAATATGTACACTGTGTACATGTTTCATCCAATTGTGAAATTATTAGTTGTGAAGTATGAGAGAGAACCAACATCAAAACAAATATTATTGACTGCCTACTATCATAATTTGTGACATTCATGCACATTTTGTATAGTCACACCTCTGTCACGCCCTCCCCACACCCCCCAACACTGTAAAATGTGCACAAACACACTACTATGCACCAGAAAACCTTTACTGTAAAGTGTGCACAAACACACTACTGCGCACCAGAACACCTTCACTGTAAAGTGTGCACAAACACACTACTGCGCACCAGAACACCTTCACTGTAAAGTGTGCACAAACACACTACTGCGCACCAGAACACCTTCACTGTAAAGTGTGCACAAACACACTACTGCGCACCAGAACACCTTCACTGTAAAGTGTGCACAAACACACTACTGCGCACCAGAACACCTTCACTGTAAAGTGTGCACAAACACACTACTGCGCACCAGAACACCTTCACTGTAAAGTGTGCACAAACACACTACTGCGCACCAGAACACCTTCACTGTAAAGTGTGCACAAACACACTACTGCGCACCAGAACACCTTCACTGTAAAGTGTGCACAAACACACTACTGCGCACCAGAACACCTTCACTGTAAAGCAGCGTTTATCACTTTTTAAAATTAAATGAAAATAATTGAATAAAATCTCCATATAAAAGGACGTAATTACTGTTTCTTCCTCTTCAGCTTATTTTGCTATCGATGTAGTTTACATATCTTTGATTTGTTTTATCCACATCACTTTTGTTCTCTTTATTGTCTGTAGTGTGTTACAGACAGATAAAAAGCCCATCGCGCATAATGTGTTTCTCTGAATGATGCAGTCACGCAGCACAGCAGAGAATCATCTCCAGTTTCATATGTCTGAATAATCATATGTCTGGTAATATCGCACTATAGCGCATCTATAAGCACCGACTGTGATAATAATAAGGACCCAAATAAGGTCTCTAATTGTTTAGTGTCTGATGCACAGACACTGTTTTGAAGCATATGTCCCACACTTTGAGAACCTGAGACACACCACAACCCTCCCCCAGTATTTTTTTACCTCTTTAGTTTTACACACACACACCTTTAATGTTTTAACCTCAGTTTTCTGAAGTAACTTTATGCTTTAGAAAAATTATATATTTGTTCCTCAAATCTAAATTAATTACTTTGCCTTTAAGTCCTGAGTTTTCTTCAGGTCAGGGCCACTTCTCTTCCCAGTGCACTCCAAGACCTCAGTAAATGTCTGATCAAATATGACAGCAGAGCTACGCTGGACAATTTACAGCCAGCACTGAAAAGTGTAGCAGGACAATGGAACAGACTTAAAGAATCACATCTGCATGAATACAAGACCAGAAAAGTGGAAGATGATCTGCAGGACAAGAGGAGACTAATGTTGTGAATTAAAGCTGTGCCTCCTGCAAAAAAAAAACATAAAAAGATGTATTTTAATGGCCACTGAGAAAGACATCGTCATAGTACTGGACTGGATGTTGGAGCTCTTTAATTGATTATGAAAATATTCTGACAATATTCCATGTTCCCATCTTTTAAAGGAGCTCATCAAAGGTCACCTGCATCCTTTGTTTCAGAGTTTACACTAATTCAAAGTTACATTTATCTGCAAGTCTGGAAGACACTGTTCACCTGCTCAATCATTTATCATAACTGCTCTCTCTCACACACACACACACACAATACCTTCTATTTCTTTTAAAGGTTCAAGGATGCAGCTCACAAGCATCCTTTTCACTAACAGTTTATTTGGTGTGACACTTTGGAAAACAGAGATAATCTGTTCAACCATTTATCATGTGTTTATTTCTCTCCTTCAAACACACACAGACGGGATGGATGTCAGAGCTTGTATACAGTTCAACTGTACTAATAAGTTACACATTCTGAATATATTTAACGTGCAAACTCTCAGTCATTACGTGGCTGTAATGGTTTTAAGGAGTTAGTAAATGTAATGTGCTGTAACAAACATGAAATGGGAAGGCAGGATAGTTTTATTTTAATAAACTTTTATTTTAACTGTTATTGTCCAAAAACATGGACAGGTAATCCAAGCACATTGCAGAAGCACATAGACATGAACAATAACCAACACAACTAAAACAACAAGGGTGTATATACATAGACAGATCAAGAGGAACAGGACACACCTGCAGAGAATTACAGCAGGTAACACTAAAGACAGCAAGGACCAGAGACATGGATTACAAAACATGACCTCAAAACACCTGAACAAAACAGTCTCATTACAGTATACATATTATACTGGTGTGCATATATAAGGGTGTGCAATGATGGGTGGTGTTTGTGATCGTATGTAGTGGGCCAGTCTGAGCCAAAATGCCAGCCCAGAGGAACTTTTATTTCTCAGGTTTGCTCCTTCATAGCTCAAAAGATTTGCTCAACTTTGTCTCAGATGTTTCTCCCAAATTTGCTTAGGAGAAAAACAAAATTGAGAAAATTGTCAAAATACATTAGGAGTATGGAGCTGTAAAATTGTATGTAGGTTGTGGTTAAAATAATCTGGATTTGTGTAAATTTTGAGTAAAGTTTAAGCTCATATCAAATCTTCAATAATATCATATAATAAATCTGACTTTAAATCTGATTTATTTAGGTGAGTCTGGGTATATATGGGGTAAGCAAGCTGTTAGTTAGTACATACTACAGTAAAAGGAGAACATGAATTTTGTAAAAAAAACAAAATCTTGTGCAATCTTGTAAAATCTTCTTTTTGTAACTTTTTTTTTTCTGGTGAGTCTGAAAATCTCCCAAATAAGCAAATCTTTCCCCACCTTTACGACTGGTAAGGTTTCTCTCCAGTATGAACTCTCTCATGGGTTCTCAGGCCAACTAACTGAGTAAACGTCTTGTCACACTGAGAGCATTTGTAAGGCCTTTCTCCTGTGTGAATTCTCTGGTGTGTAACTAAATTGTCACTTCGACTGAAACTCTTTCTACAAATGTTGCAGCTATAAGGCTTTTCTCCAGTGTGAACTCTCTGATGAACTTTGAATTGAGATAGAGTAGCAAAGCTCTTTCCACAGTGAGAACAGAGGTAAGGTTTCTCTCCAGTGTGAATTCTCTCATGACAAATCAGCTGAAATTTTTTACGAAACCGTTTATCACAGTGTGAACACTGACAGAGTTTCTCAGAGTGTATTTTTTGGTGGGACTTCAGACAACCTGAATCTCTGAAGGTTTTTCCACATTCACTGCACTGATACGGTCTCTCGTCTGTGTGTAAACGCACATGTTTCTTAACATCGGATACACAGATGAATCTCTTCTCACAGTGAGGACACTTGTATGGTTTTTCACCCGTGTGTGTTCTCTTATGAACAACAAGATTTCCTTTGGTGCTGAAATTCTTGCCACATTCACTGCAGTGGAAAGGCTTTTCTCCACTGTGTGTCCTCATGTGAGCAGTTAGACTAGAAGAAGAGACAAAATCCTTCCCACACTGCTCACAGTGAAACTTCTTCACTCTGTGCACTTCTGAATGAAGTTTCTTCTCTTGTAAGGTAGGAAAACTGATCCCACATCTCCTGCAGGTGAAGATTTTCTGTTCTGTGTGTTTTCTCTCATGTCTTGTTAAATTTCTCTGGGAGCTGAATGTCTTTCCACAGGTGATGCAGGAAAGAGTCTGTGCGGTCAGTCGCTGTTTTAATGTAGAGACTGTTCCTTCATCACAACATGAATCACTGTTCTCATCTGAAAGAAAAATGATGGCATAAAAATTTTATTTGCACGTGCATGTACACAAACTGCAAACACAGAAAACAAGAGGGTGAAGTTTTTTCCACATTAACACAGCAAACAATGAGATCTGTCAACCCTTTTGAAGTTTTACATAAAACTATTACGATACATTTGAATACTGATGTTATACACATTTACATCAGTATATAATACATAATAAAAGTTTTATTAGGAACCCTTACACATACATAACAAACATCCAATAAATTACTGCTACCTGACATTGATGACAAATCCAGGGTCACTGCATGTGCAGCACTACTTAATCCAGACAAAAACACTCTGTCAGGATAATGATTATTTTTACAGAAGTTTTACATTGTCTGTGCAGTCCATCACATTAATAATAAAAATAAAACTTAAACACAAATAATAAAAACTCAAATGAAGAGATGGCTCTAAAGAGGCGACACACTGATGTTCTTAATGAAAGCTGTGCTTGTTCTTCAGCAGACGCATGCACTCTTTAACCCCGGTAAACTCACACTGCCTGTGAGGTAAAGCCTTTCAGCCTGTGAGGCTAAAAGGTTTCGCTTTCAGCAAAACTGCTAGAACAAGTCATTTCTTAAGTGTAAGAAAAACCTGCTGGCCAAACAGACACCAAATTTTTTTGTCTTTTATTTCTTTTTTGAGGTTTAATTATTCAATAAACACATACACACTGCAAAGTTCTGTTTGATGTGAACACTTCCAAAGCCTCTGAGCTGAGCTCAGACAGGACAAAATCCCTCTACAGAAGTGTGAAACACTCAGAAATAACTACTGCACAGAAATCATTTTTTGCAGTATTTGGCTGATTACAACCAGTTATTGGTCAATCATAAATGTAACCACTAAAAACTGTTTCTTCCTGTGTAACTTGTGGCTGGATTTATGTAAACCCTGAAACATCAGAAATTTGCACCGTGAAATGTCATGAAAGAAAAGAACAATATTAATGAAAGAAACATACCTGATGGGATAAAATCATTATTCTCATCCTCATCTGTCTGTTCATCAGTCTGATCTTCCTCTGCTGTGGCTCTTCTCATCTCCATCAGGTTCCTGCAGTCCAGCAGTTTCACTGAACACATCTTCACTGGTGTCTGCAGGATCTGCTGTTCTCCAGCGTCACAGACAGAATCCAGAGACTCTGTGGAGGTCTGATCAGTAGATTCATCCTGCTGTAACCCCTGATTACTGTCACACACAGTCTCCTGAGCGTCTGTGGGGTTCGGATCAGTATAACAGAGTAAAGTGAGGCTGAGCTCTGAGTCCCGTGTGTGTCTGGATTTCTGATCAGAAAGTTTGTCCAGCAGCGGCTGGGGTGTCCTCTGATCTCTGCTGCTCCACACTGAATCCAGACATTCTGTGGAGGTCCCATCAGTCACACACACTGAAGATTGACAGGAAACCTTCTCCAGCTCCTGAGAAACACCACACAATCACACAGACTGATCACCACAGTCCATCGCTCTCACTTCACACATTTAATAGTTTAACAATGTGCTTTTTATTATGTAATGAACCACTTTGAGACGTTCATGAGATGTTACAGACTCTGGTCTGGAAGAGAAGCATCATTTGATGTCGACAAACTGGTGGACCTGTACAAACCTCTGGGTTCAGTCCTCCTCTTGCCCTCAGCTTTGCCTCCAGTAACTGCACCTCTTTCTTCAGCTGAGAGATTTCGGTGATGAAATCATCAATATCCAGCATGGACAGATCAGTTGCTACTGATTTACAGCACATCACATCCACCTGCTCTCCCATGATGAACATCTAACACAAAACCATCACAGGTCTACATTTATAATGGACAGACACTCAGCAAACTCAAACACCTTCTTTATTATGATTACAGGCGCTGAGCAGGAGTTTGATCACATATTGTAAAACAAACTATATTTCATATTTTATCTCCTTTATTTAACACATGTACAATCAGTCGCGGGTTTAATCAGATCACGTCAGAAATGAAACACGATATTTCCAGATTTCTGCTCGTTTCTCCTGAAACTGTGAACGATTTAAAGCGTCCAGCAGAAAACAGCGAGAAAAAGCTTCTTTAACACTCATTAAAACACAGAAAATGAAGAAACACGTGAAAACTAAACGGATGTAAACACTCACCGGTGATGTTTGAGCTTCTTTCGGTCTTCAGGTGGTTTATGGGCGGATTAGAGCTGCAGAGCGCCTCCTGCTGTACTGGAGAGAGAGCGACTCCGCACTAGACTCATGACGTCACCATTTTCTCGACTTTCCCAGGACTGCCAGCGGTTTTGGTTTTTGTAAAAGATAAAAGTTCAGAAATATAAACGTTTCAGTGTTTCATATTTAGCAGACTGACCACCTACAGGACACACAAGATAAAATGACAGAAAAACAAGAGAAACAAGATACATTAATGCATCTGAATGCGACGCGCACACATTCCCGTTGTAGGTTTTTTCTGTGTTCAAACTCAATCTTTACAGTAGAAACGCAATACGCTACCAGCTGAGCTACAGGAACAGATCAGTGACTTGAAAATTAATTCAGATTTTGTTGCATTAACAGTATCAGTATGTATGTGTACAGTATCAGTATATATACATATATATACAGTACAGTGAAATAATAGTGTATCTACTAATATCATGTATTCAAATTGTAGCGAAACATGGCTCTTTGGAATAGTCATAGCATATGTACTTGCAAAACAGCAAATAAATATTAACAATGAAGACAAAAACAGCCTTTCAAAATATTTGAAGTAAAACAGCAAGACCAAAATAAAAAAAGGTCTGTTTATTTATAATAAAAGGTGAAAGTCAGAGCCCTCCAGCACATTTCACTTCAACAGCGCTGCCACAAACAGGTGCACTAAACAAAGCAGGTGGAAGAATATATTCATATGGAATATAAATATAGAAAGGTAAGAACAAAGAGCAGGAAACTGAGCTATCAAAGTCAACACATATACTGTACATACACTGCACAGCTGGCTATCAAACATGACACGGGGGCGCATGGAGGACAGCACACATGTGCTTCTGAGTTTAGTATAACCTAAAGGAACCTACAGCCAAATATGCAAATGAACCAGTTCAGCCTATCTGTTTGACTAAAAAGATGTGCTGGTTAAACTGGCAGGTGTCTGAAATCATGGCAGGTTCGTATTTTTGTTTTTATTTCTGTGGCACATTCATACAGTTATTCTTGACTAAACATCATCATTCTTACAATAATTAACCATGGTTTCATTATTAGAAGTGTAGTAAGCATGTTTTTGGTCAATTGATTACTATTTGTATAACCACAATTTTACTACAAATACCATTAACTGCTTTTACTGCAGCAAAAAGCTATTTTGTCGTTACCATAGTTTAACTATATAAAAAACAAATAACCATGGTTACTATAGGAAATCATGGTTAATTTCTGTAAGGACACACTGACTGCCGTAAACATTGCAGGGTAAATGTGTCAAAATGTTATGATTGGCCCAAAGCAGACTTCTTACATCAGCCCTTTCTCTGACCATACAGGTAATTTACTGGTGATGTTCCAACTTCTCTACCTTGTAAATTACCAGGACAGATTTACAGGTATGTCTGAGAAGATCCTGTTACCACAATCTCTTAATGGTAATTTACTAGTAAAGAGTGTATGTGTGAAAGGGCTATAACACAGTAACAGAGTCATAAACTCTGACTCCAGCATAGAGGGGTTCAGTGAATGTGGTGTTGAATGTGTGCAAGTGTGTGAGTGTGTGTGTGTCAGAGACGCTGTAGAAGGACAGAGTTCCAGCCCACCAGTCCAGATACACTCCTACTCTCTTAGAGGGAGGTGAAGAGGCAGGTATGTCAATGCTGTTTTTGTTGTGACAGACTACCAGTCTGTTATCAGAACAGTAAAGACTCCAGGACTTTACATTGAATCCAAAATCACATTCACTTCTTCTTCCCTTTCTGCTGATGCTTTTATATGTCACTGATATACGAGCCCTCCAGCTCCATTCAGCCTCCCAGTAACAGCGTCCAGTCAGACTCTCTCTACACAGAACCTGATGAACATCATCAAATCTCTCTGGATGATCAGGATACGGCTGCTCCTCGTCCACATATGTGACCTTTCTGTTCCCCTCAGACAGAACAAGATGAGTGTTTGCTGTGTCTGGATCCAATGAGAGATCACAGAAATCTAAACACAAGAGACATTTATAACACAAAACAACAACCACTGAACTGTGTGTGTGTGTGTGTGTGTAGACTTACATTTCTGTAGTCCTGCTTTAATCATAAACTTTGACTCATGTTCCATTCTACAAAAAAAACACATCATCACATCGAGTCAATATATAGAGAGGCCATTTGGTACTCACAATTATAGCTAAACCTGTACACACACCGACACCCTCATAGACCCACACACAAACCAACACAGACTCATCCACCCACACACACAGAGGACAGTTTCTCGGTTTTACTGCTGAACTCACTTGAGTTTCTCCAGTGAGCAGTTTGGATGGTTGAGTCTCTCAGACAGCAGCTGGACTCCTGAGTGTCCTGGGTGATTGTAGCTCAGATCCAGCTCTCTCAGGTGTGAGGGGTTTGAACTCAGAGCTGAAGCCAGATGAGAACAGCCTTTCTCTGTCACCATACAGCCTGATAACCTATAAACACACACACACAGACAGATAACCTACAGACACACACACTTCAACAGACAAATCTACAGACACACACACTTCAACAGACAAATCATCTACAGACACACACGTATTAATAATCTACAGACACACACACAAGGACAATCTATACACCATATATATGGCGAGTATATATATATATACCATATAGAGGTGAGTACTGACTGCATTTCCTGAAAGGGGAACATATGCTATTTAATACCTCAGTATGTGAAGTTTACAGTTGTGACTCTTCAGAGCACCAGAGATCAGCTTCACTCCTGAATCCTGCAGGTCATTGTTACTCAGGTCCAGCTCTCTCAGAGGACAGTTTGAGGATTGAAGAGCTGCAGCCACAGTTTCACAACACTGACTAGTGAGATTACAGATAACCAATCTAAACAGAAAAATAAAGAATTATGTTGTAATACCTGTCATCTAATTAATGAGCAGGGCGCAATTTAACTGACATTTATCAATTCTGTTTTATAAAGTGACATACTTATCAGATATGGTAACCCATACCCGAAACTTGACCTCTGCATTTAACCCATCACTGGTGAGGAGTGAACACACACTGCAAATCATGAACACACACACACCCGGAGCAGTGGGCAGCACTGCTGCGCCCAGGGAGCAATCAGGAGTTAGGTGTCTTGCTCAAGGGCACTTCAGTTACTATCTGCCAGCACCCTAACCTAACCCTAAACCAACAACCTTCTGATTATAAGCCTGACTCACTTAACAGTAGGCCACACCTGCCCATTTACAGGTGATGCATACTTGTTTCAATGTTAAATGATTTCTTTTAGGCTCATTTCAGGCAGGACACAACACCACCTGATGGGGAGTAAATAAAACAAGATATCACAGTGTCAGTCGAGCTCTAGGGACTGTTTAATGTACATGTAAAAGAACTTCATTCAATACTCGCGTGTTGTGTGACAACTGTGTGCGCGCTTTAGTGTGCATGCTCAGAAACCAAATGTTAGAAGAACAGCACATGAGTAAAATCACATAAATGTTTAAATAAATAAACTTTTATGATGAATAACTGCAAATGTCACGAGCATGCCATCACATCACATTTCATGTTTTCAGGGTGGGGCTATCAGCCATACAATGTGTGTGCTGTAGCACGATCTAACAATCTATCCAGACATTTAAATCCTTCACGATCTGATATTGCACATCCCTAACTTATTTTACACTTAACTATTTATACCACCAAACATTAAACATTTATAACCAAAGTGACCTTAAAGCATTTCAATAATTAATAATTTACAGATTGTTTCAAAGCTTTACACTTTACAGTATTGTAACAAGTGTTACATAAAGGTTGACTTGACATGAAGTGGCATGAAACTTTAGACACAATCAAATCCATTTATTATCATTTATTGTCCATATAAGTCCATTTGGTGCCACCTGAGGCATCAGTGGACCCTTTAGCACCTGCATACACTTTGTAGAGGATCTGGAATCTTAGCTTGCCACATGTTTTGAACAGATTATGTAGCACTGCTTAACTGACTCTTGATCATACAGCCAAAGTTTCATATTCAGAAGAACCTTTATAAAAAGCCACTTTAAATTACATGCTACAAACTGTTACTATGGTTACCATACCACATTTATAATGTATATTTCTACATAATAATTTATATATATAGAAGTCAAACCTCAGTATGTGAAGTTTACAGTTGTGACTCTTCAGAGCATCAGAGATCAGCTTCACTCCTGAATCCTGCAGGTCATTGTTACTCAGGTCCAGCTCTCTCAGAGGACAGTTTGAGGATTGGAGAGCTGAAGCCACAGGTTCACAACACTGACTAGTGAGATTACAGCCCGCTAATCTAAACAGAATAATAAGAGATTAATAGACAGTAATAATCAGTAATGTTGTACTCTCTGTAAAAACTAACTATTTACGGTTGATGTTATTGCCTCCTCATGATTTATCGCTTCATTGTTTTCCTCACCTTGTAAGTCACTTTGGATAAAAGCGTCTGCTAAATGCCTAAACATAAATGTAATATAAATGTAATATCGCCTGTCTCAACAACCATTTAATGAATAAATGTTGTTACTCAGAATCTAACACAAACTTTTTTATAGAGAATTATAGAGAATCCTAATTTAATCCTGAAGTTTAATCCTAATTTCAAATGTAATTTGTCTGAAACCAATTATAGAGAAATTGATAAATCAATCAATCTGAAAGTCACACCTCAGTATGTGAAGTTTACAGTTGTGACTCTTCAGAGCACCAGAGATCAGCTTCACTCCTGAATCCTGCAGGTCATTGTTACTCAGGTCCAGCTCTCTCAGAGGACAGTTTGAGGATTGAAGAGCTGAAGCCACAATTGTACAGCACTGATCAGTGAGATTACAGTCAGCAAGTCTGAAAGAGAGTGAAACACAATTTTCAGTTCACATTTATACTGACTCCTTCAATTCCTAGTTATTCATAACTCTCACATAACCAATACAGCTGTTAAACACTCACAGAGCTCTTGTGCAGTTGATGACAGCTGGTATGAGTCTTCTTCTACCCTCCTCTGTTGTGTTGTATTTCTTCAGGTCCAGCTCATCCAGAACCTCCTCTGACATCTGAAGCATGTAGGCTATTGCTGAGCAGTGAGCAGCAGAGAGTTTATTCTCTGAGTGTTGGTCTGATCTCACAAACTCCTGAATCTCTCTGTACAGAGTCTGATCATTCAGTTCAAGCAGACAGAGGAACAGGTTGATGGATCTGTCAGTTGAGAGATCATCATCATCATCATCATCCATATTTCCACCTTTGATTTTATCTTTAATGTACCGTGTGGTCTCTCTGATGCTCTCTGAGCTGTTCTGTGTGTGTGTCAGGAGATCCTGTAAGAGTCTCTGATTGGACTCCAGTGAGATGCCCAGCAGGAATCGCAGGAGAAGATCGAGGTGTCCATTCTTACTCTCCAAAGCTTTACCTACTGTTCCTCTTAATAGTGAGTCATAGTCTGAGATTTCCTCAGGACTACCCCCCTCATAGTCATACTCAAATACATTTTCCTGTTCATATGAAAACAACTGCTCATTATTGACTACATGGCAGTAAAACACATGGAATGCAGCAAAGAACTCCTGAAAGCTCAGATGTATGAAGCAGTAGATTTTCTTCTGATGGATCACAGATTCCTCCTTAAAGATCTCGGTGCAGATCCCAGAATACACTGAGGCATCAGTGATGTCTATCCCACACTCTCTCAGATCCTCCTCATAGAACATCACATTGCCTTTCATCAGCTGTTTGAAAGCCAGTTCAGACAGTTTCACAATCACTTCTCTGTTGGACTGCAGGAGTTTCTCTGGATCTCTCTCATCATACTTCTGGTTCTTCACATTTATCTGAATGAGCAGAAAGTGGATGTACATTTCTGTCAGAGTTTTAGGGATTTCTGCACTGTCATCTTGTTTCAGGATATTTTGAAGCACAGTGGATGAGATCCAACAGAAGACTGGTATGTGACACATGATGTGGAGGCTTCTTGATCTTCTAATATGTGAGGTGATTCTGCTGGCTTGATGCTCATCACTGATTCTCTTCCTGAAATATTCCTCCTTCTGAGGGTCACTGAATCCCTGGATTTCTGTCACACGGTTGATGTATTTAGAAGGGATCTGATTGGCTGCTGCTGGTCTGGAGGTGATCCAGATGAGAGCAGAGGGAAGCAGATCTCCTTTGATGAGGTTTGACATCAACACACCCACTGATGAAGTCTCAGTCACATCAGAAACTTTCTCACTGTCTGAAAACATCAGTGTACATCTGTTTTCATCCAGACCATCAAAGATGAACACAATTTTACACTCATCATAAATCTGTGAGTCCAGATCTTGAAGTTCAGGATGAAAGTCAAGCAGAAGTTTGTGAAGACTGTACTGATCATCTTTAATCAAGTTCAGCTCTCGAAATGGAAGCACAAACATGAAATCTACATCCTGATTGGCTGTTCCCTCAGCCCAGTCCAGAATGAACTTCTGCACAGAGACGGTTTTTCCAATTCCAGCGATGCCTTTAGTAAGAACAGTCTTGATTTTGTCTTTCCTCTCTCTTCTCTTCTCCTCACATCCTGGTGCAGATAAGGGTTTAAAGATGTCATTACAGTAGATTGGAGTGTCTTGTAAGTGTTGTGTTCTGGGGTTTTTTCTCCATGTGTAAAACCTCATGTTCTTCATTCACTCCTTCACTCTCTCCCTCTATGATGTACAGCTGTGTGTAAATCTTCTTCAGGAGGGTTTGATTCTCTTGTAGTTTGATTCCCTCAAATAAACTCTCATACTTGGTCCTCATGCTGGTTTTGTGTTGGCCTTTGACTCTCTGCAGAACATCATCCACTGGTTGGTGAGAATCCTGCTGCGGGTCTGCAATCTGCTTATTTTTATATTTTCTGTAGAAACAAGAAACAGAAATCAAGAACAGCAGAGAGACCTCAGCAGTCTTACAGAAAGAACACTAGTTATAAGTGTCAGTAAAATAAACATCTATAGCTGCTGGCATAATCTCATCTGTAGTGACTGAAGAACTGGGATATCAAGACCTCAAAGTTGTATTCTTGACCAAATAAGGCCAAAACTAAAGACATTATTCTCTTTTTACAATCAAGGATAACTGGCTCACTAATGCACACTTATGATATGCCCTGATAATAGAACATTACATTATACAGAACATGGTAATAGAGACATCAGCCAACATAATCCAGTGTATAACAGGAGCATCTGATATCAAAAGACATTTTACAATGTTTTACAACATACATTTCCTAACATTGTTAGTTACGTTAAAGCTAACAATATCCATATATACTATTTGGCCCCTTGGTGTAAGTTACAGTACTGCCTCTTGGCTCTAGTACTACATAATGTCTCACCGATTAAACATCAAGGCTCCTTCACTAAACTTGAGGGGAGGGTCCATGGACTGATCGCTCTTCACAGACACACAGCTGAGCTCTGGAGATGCTGCTGTCTGACTCTCCCGTCTATTGACACTGAGAAATGACATTGTTGTGTCTGCAAAACTGTTGCTGTGTATTATTGTCATAAATCAGCTTCACGGAGTGTGGGTTTTTTTTCCATGGATTGATCACTTCTCACAGACACGCTGAATGCTTGAGGCACTGCAGGACGATGAGCAAACATGTCCTCCCTCCCCTCGCTGGGACTCATTTTATAGGCAGCGTACTCGCATGTGTCAAAAATCTCAGGCCTGCATTTGGAAACAGAACATTAATGAAACAGGACAGACTGGGGTTGGTGTCACTTTTACGTTATTTTCATTAAAAACAGTTCATTTGTTGGGCACATGCATTAACCTTTGCCCAGCAGTGAGGCAAGTTGTCACTGTGATAACTACCTGAAACTTACTTGAAATACGAAATACTATGTAAAGACCAAATATTCAAAAAATTAATAAACATGGTAGTCGTAATAAAGCATACAAACACATATAAGAATTAAACAGTACACAGTTATTAAAACCGGGTACACTGTCCTCTGAGATGCAGCAGTTTTATACTCATTCACGACACGTGAGCGTTTTAAGCGTTACTGTCATTACTTTCGTACATTCGTGATCAAGAGCACAGCCAACAGCTCAGATAGAAATATTGAAATGTAATAGTCCGATTTGACAAACTCTGTCATCTTGTATGTGTTAAGGCTTGTTTTGGTGTTAAAATAGGGCAATCTTCCGTCATTATGACAGTTCAACTTCCCTCACGTCGCTGAAGTCACTTCATCTGTGCGTTTGGCGCCGCGATGCTGCGTTAACTGAAAGCGCTGCTAACCAAACGTCGGTTTAAACGCCGGGTTTACAAGAAAGATAAAGCGAGACTAAAGCAGAGTACTGCTTAACCTACCGTGACATGCAACCCTGTTTTTGTAAAAGCGATCTGTACATTTCTCTGAAATGAAACAGAAGCAAGCTTTCGGTTTCGGCTCAGTGACGTCACGCCCTTGGAGGACCGCGGGTGACGCGCAGATGTGCCCTGCTCTTCTGTCATCGTCAAAGTAGTGGCGCTTATTTTCATTGTCAAGAACCGGCCAGTGAAGGACGGCCAGTGAAGGACGGACAGTGAAGGACTGACAGTGAAGGACTGACAGTGAAGGACGGCCAGTGAAGGACGGCCAGTGAAGGACGGACAGTGAAGCACTGACAGTGAAGAACTGACAGTGAAGAACTGACAGTGAAGGACGGCCAGTGAAGGACTGACAGTGAAGGACTGACAGTGAAGCACTGACAGTGAAGGACGGCCAGTGAAGGACTGACAGTGAAGGACTGACAGTGAAGGACGGCCAGTGAAGGACTGACAGTGAAGGACGGACAGTGAAGGACTGACAGTGAAGAACTGACAGTGAAGCACTGACAGTGAAGGACGGCCAGTGAAGCACTGACAGTGAAGGACTGACAGTGAAGGACTGACAGTGAAGCACTGACAGTGAAGGACGGCCAGTGAAGGACTGACAGTGAAGGACGGACAGTGAAGGACGGACAGTGAAGGACGGACAGTGAAGGACGGACAGTGAAGGACGGACAGTGAAGCACGGACAGTGAAGGACTGACAGTGAAGGACGGCCAGTGAAGGACTGACAGTGAAGGACTGACAGTGAAGGACGGCCAGTGAAGGACGGCCAGTGAAGGACGGCCAGTGAAGCACTGACAGTGAAGGACTGACAGTGAAGGACTGACAGTGAAGGACTGACAGTGAAGAACTGACAGTGAAGGACTGACAGTGAAGGACGGCCAGTGAAGGACTGACAGTGAAGGACGGCCAGTGAAGGACGGCCAGTGAAGCACTGACAGTGAAGCACTGACGGACAGTGAAGGACGGCCAGTGAAGCACGGACAGTGAAGGACTGACAGTGAAGGACTGACAGTGAAGGACGGCCAGTGAAGGACGGCCAGTGAAGCACTGACAGTGAAGGACTGACAGTGAAGGACTGACAGTGAAGGACGGCCAGTGAAGGACGGCCAGTGAAGGACGGCCAGTGAAGCACTGACAGTGAAGGACTGACAGTGAAGGACTGACAGTGAAGGACTGACAGTGAAGAACTGACAGTGAAGGACTGACAGTGAAGGACTGACAGTGAAGGACGGCCAGTGAAGGACTGACAGTGAAGGACGGCCAGTGAAGGACGGCCAGTGAAGCACTGACAGTGAAGGACTGACAGTGAAGCACTGACAGTGAAGGACGGACAGTGAAGGACGGACAGTGAAGCACTGACAGTGAAGAACGGACAGTGAAGGACTGACAGTGAAGGACTGACAGTGAAGGACGGCCAGTGAAGGACGGCCAGTGAAGCACTGACAGTGAAGAACGGACAGTGAAGGACGGCCAGTGAAGGACTGACAGTGAAGCACTGACAGTGAAGCACTGACAGTGAAGGACTGACAGTGAAGGACTGACAGTGAAGGACGGCCAGTGAAGGACGGCCAGTGAAGGACGGCCAGTGAAGGACTGACAGTGAAGGACGGCCAGTGAAGGACGGCCAGTGAAGGACGGCCAGTGAAGGACTGACAGTGAAGGACGGCCAGTGAAGGACTGACAGTGAAGGACGGACAGTGAAGGACGGACAGTGAAGCACTGACAGTGAAGGACGGCCAGTGAAGGACTGACAGTGAAGGACGGACAGTGAAGGACGGACAGTGAAGGACGGCCAGTGAAGGATGGCCAGTGAAGGACTGACAGTGAAGGACGGCCAGTGAAGGACTGACAGTGAAGGACGGCCAGTGAAGGACTGACAGTGAAGGACGGACAGTGAAGGACGGACAGTGAAGCACTGACAGTGAAGGACGGCCAGTGAAGGACTGACAGTGAAGGACGGCCAGTGAAGCACTGACAGTGAAGGACTGACAGTGAAGGACGGCCAGTGAAGGACGGCCAGTGAAGGACGGACAGTGAAGCACTGACAGTGAAGGACGGCCAGTGAAGGACGGCCAGTGAAGGACTGACAGTGAAGGACGGCCAGTGAAGGACGGCCAGTGAAGGACGGACAGTGAAGGACGGACAGTGAAGGACGGACAGGGTTTCGACTGGCAGTGGGACACATTTTTCCAGAACTTATGAATTCAGTGAAATGTACACGTGAAACGGGCTAATGCCACTACACAGTAACTTCACCCGCTCGCTCCAGCTTGTTTGTGGAAGTCAGTAATCGGTCAGTCATTCACAAAAGTGCACACAGGAAGAGAAAGCGAGCTAAAGACAGACCTAGTTGATCAATACATGCAACACAGTCCCCTGTAATTCAAGGCTGGACTACTGCAATGCTGTGCTAGCCGGTCCTCCAGCACAAGCATTTAAACCACTATAAACGATTGACTATTAAAACGGCCAGTGACTGCACCGACATCCCTTTACACCCTCTTACACACATCCAGAACCCTGCAGTCAGACAATGAGTGGCACAAAGGGCACAATCACTCTCCTGTCATTCACCTGCAACTCACTGCTGCTGGAATGATCTTCACACTCTGTTTGGGCAGCTGCATTCCTCACAATACAGCTACTCTGTCTCAGTGACTACTTGACAGGAACGTGTTACCCACAAAAATGCACGTCTCCCTTAACAAGCATTGTCCCAAACAATTGTTGGAACTTTGTAATTTTGTATAGTATTTCACGTTATTGCCTCATGATTGATTGATTCACTTCCTTGTTTTCCACACATTGTAAGTTGTTTTGGATAAGTGTCTGCTAAATGCATAATGTAAATATGATTAAGAAGACTAAGATTGAGCTTTGTAACTCTAAGACCATGTAATGTTTAAACCGAAAGCTCATAAGCTAATGACTTATCTTCAGAAACAGAATTATGTTGCTGTGATTACATTGAAAAGATTAAATACATACTGAAGGTTTTGCTTAAGAGCACAACTATTGTGATTCACAATGTCTCATTCTCTGACGTAATTAACTTAGGCCAGAAGTCTTTTCTTCAAGATGTTGTACAATACAAATCTGCACAATCAGAGATTTTAGATAGTCACCAACATATACAAGCAGAGTTCTGAAAATGTGGTGAGTCCTACTGGTGAGTCAGGCTTATAATCAGAAAGTTGCTGGTTTGATTGAAGCGCTGGCAGGTAGCAACTAAAGTGCCCTTGAGCAAGACACCTAACCCCCAATTGCTCCTCAGGCACAGTAGTGTGCTGTTCACTCCTCACCAGTGATGGGTTAAATGCAGAGGTAACATTTTGGGTATCACTTTCAAAAAAAAAAATACAGCATTGCCTTTATTGTACTAAAAATATATGTGCAATATTTTAACTATTGACAAACACAGAACATGTATACAGCAGCATCTAGCATGTATGCAGTGACTGCGCAGTTACTGTACTAACTGAAGAAATGTAGAGGTTCCAGTGCATTAAGAACTAGTTTTTCTCTAGTTTTTTTTTTTTAATGAGTCGCCTCTCACTATTAGTGGCTAAAACAGAGACATACAGAACATGAATGAGCAACACTTAACAGTTTCATCACTTGAAACCTGCAGAACAGACTAACATTACTTGCTGCTGTGCATGGAGGCTGTTTGGAGAGGAGGCCAATCTCTGCAGACCTGACACACAATCACACACACACACACACACACACACACACACACACAACACACACACACACACAGAGAATACATGGAAAGATGAGTTTACACAAATGAGGAATCACATAAGCAAATATTATTCTCTAAGTCTTTTGCATTTCCACATCAGCATCACGTGTCTGTAAGTACATTTAAAAGCACTTGTTCTCAAGTCATTTTTAAACTTCTCAGTTATCATTTGACACAGTTTGCAAAAAAATTACTGTCAAAACAATAGCAGTCAAATTTTCCTCCGGATATTTTCCCCTTAGAAAAGTTCATTCAGCTCAGAAACCACGCAACAGAGTTATGCCAGTGACCTTCCAGTGTTTGTAAAAATAATAAAGGCTAAATCACAAGGCTGTAATTTCTGTCCTTTACATCACAGTGTTTGTGGAACTGCACTTTGATTTAAGAAAATGCACATCCTGTTTTTGTGACTCTGAAGAGGGTCAAAGTATTAATTAGCTTCAGTTCAGCTCCATGGTAAAGACACTTGCCCTGTCTCCATGTGATTTAGGACTCAACTAGCCAATAATGCAAGGTTTTCTTGATTGCTATTAAAAACATATGTATACTGGTTTTAAACATGCTACTAAAGTAATTGTAATGGCAGTCAAATTCCTTGCAAGTCATACTTGGTCAATTAAGGAGTAATAGCATCCCACCATGCTATTACAAGTGAAACTCACCCTGACTGGAGATCTGGATTATCTGCATCAACAGTCTCTTCTCATTCTCTAGCTCCTTCACATGCTACAGGGGATAATTCAGCAGATGATGAAACACGTGAGTGACCAATGATCATTTTGTTCTAGTTCAGTAACAATTACTTGATAAAGAATGACAGATCCACAGATGAGTGTGGGTAAGATGCATCACCGCCATAATCTAGCAAAGCACGCATGACCAGTTTATTAGGAACCTATCAGTCCTATAGGGCTGCCTGCATAACATGAAGTACAGAGAATCATTTATGTAAACAGTTTAAAATGTGTTATTTAACAATTAAATTAGAAATAGTAAAATCAAACAAACATATCCAGGTCAAGAACTGTATAAACTCTTCGTTTTGCCTACAAATTAGCCTTCAATTATCAAATAAAGCAATTCTTTTGGATGAAACCCTTGGATGAGCAACCTTATGGATGAATCCCACTGGTGTTTCACCAGACTGGATATTCTGCACAAAAGAGCCAAGGTATACACAACAGTTAAGAGACAAAGCTGAGAAAATGTGAGAGTGGGACTCTGAGGTAGAATAACAGGAACCTGATCATCTGCAACACTGGTGTTGACAGCAGGCAAGAGAACCTGTGACAGGTCCACAGAATCCAAAACTGCACTAAGCCTCTGGGGTCCAGACACAGCTGCATGGGCATCAGAGCAGCAGGCGGCAGCCAGCGGCAGAAACACTGATGGAGGAAATCACTATTAATATACAGAGTGAACAACAATCATTCAGGGGGAACAGAATGAACTGAACGCAGCAAAATAGTGTTCAGTTTAGTGGATGGGGCTACAGACACATCACATCAGCACAGGCTAAACTCAGCTGTGATATTAGTAGACAACATGGAAGACAGTATGCAGTACACAAACATCTATAAACATAAAGATCTCAGAGAGACTTTGTACACCAAAAACAAATGGCTACAGTGGTAAAATGAGAAAATGTCAGACTAAAGTTTGGATGCACAGAGAGACTGCAGTCAAGACCTGAAGAAAATGGATAAAAGTGTTAATAAAACCGAGCTGCATTTAAAGCCATCATACATTTTCAAAAAACAAAATTCTTATTTTGGTTCTTGCAACGTTGTTTATGATAAAGCGAATCTAAACGTTAGCGGAAATAAAATGCACTTTTTAGACAAACCAGCAGCTGGCGGCCGGCCGGTTAATTGAGGCGCCGCCACCACCGTTTCTGATTGGCTGTTGGAAGCGCGTGTAAAGCGCTTCTGTTGGGTGTTGTAGTTCTTCAACACGAACTGATGCTGCGGTTGACGCGATTGTCATTTTATTATTACTTACTTATTTTACAACTCGTTCATTAATGTGGGTCTGTGTTTAAAAGTTTACACGTTTTGGTGAAAATCAATTGTCTTAAGAAGGAAGTTTTTATATTATCTCTCTAAAGTCATTCTAGTGCTGTCTTCTCGGCAGCTTTAGTTTGGTTGAGCTGAGGTTGAAGGTTCCTCTGGTCTAGTGAAGAGAACCGTGTGGACGTTAGTGATCCAGCAGATGTCAGTCTATAGCTGCAAACTGAATAAAGCGAAACTTTTAAAGAGTCGTGGTGTTATGCGTGAAATGTCGAGGATAAACGACCAATGATTTAGATCCGATCGCGTAATTCAGCGTGAACTCGAGCAGGTGCTTCAGGTGAAGATCAGACGCCGCTGCTGTAGATGATACCACACATACTACACGTCTGAGGATCCATTACCTGAAAAACAGCAGATAACTGCTTGCATGAGGGAGTCTGTTTTAATATCTATAAACCGTGTGAGTCTGAGAGGCTCTGCATTGCGTTTGTGTTTAGTTCTTTCACAGGCAGGCGGCTGTGCTTCTTCTGCAGTGATTTCTGAGACGTCATGGATTGGGGTTTAGGTCTTTGGGTAAGTCTTACGCTCAGTACTCGTGTGTCTTTGACTTTATTGATCCATTTGTCACATGTAATTTTTGATCTTTTGTACATGATTTTCTGAGAAAAAACTTAAAACTCCAGGAATAAACACGATCACAAAGAATGATTGAGATCATCATTAAGATTAATCTTATATTTAATAAAAAAGAAGTATTTAAATATCCGTATGTATCTGTAAATCTGTACAAACAGTAAAAATTGCTTTGAAGTGCCAACCTCAAAGCTGTGTAGGTAGCCTATGAGGTGTGCACTACAAAATGTGGTTGTCCCTGGCAAGCATTAATATGGATCTAGGTAAAATGTACAAGTATAGGAGTCCCATAAAGAAATCAATTGTTCTCAAACCCCTTTTGTTTATTAATATTGTTTTATTTTTTACTTTTAGCAAATCACGTTACCAAGGTCTATTATGATTTCCTTGTGCTGTCTGAGCTGTTATGGTTGGTACAGGTGAAACTGGTTTGGAGAACCACTGATATCTCTTAGAGCTAACACAGAAGAATTTGATAATCTCAGAAGAGAAACAGAGATCAGACAAACCGTCCGATCTCTAGTTTTCTTAAATGATTAAAGAACCAAAACTGAAGTTGATCAGTGTGCACACACCCCTTCCTGTTACCCTCTGTATCTATTCTGAAATGATAATCCCAGTAAATTTAAGTTATGGTGTGTGTGTTGCACAAATTTGTATCATGTGACCCAGCAGCCCATCTTGTCACTACTAGTGTGGAGTGGATCGACCTGTCGAGCTAGTTCAAGTGTGTATGCATAAGAAACAAGCTACACAGATAATGTGCCGCACCTACCATATAATTCAGAGAGATGAAACACGCACACTCAACATGAAATAACATTAGCTGCCCAGTTTACTCCAGTAAAGTGAAAAAGTCTTCAACAATTACAAAATATAGCGTAGGGCTATTTTTAACCATTAGGAATTGAATGACTTATAGAATATATATTGAAAGATGGAATGTAGATTGTGTTTGTGTGTGTTTGCAGGACCAGCATGATGTGATTGAGAGACACACTCAGTGTGGACTGGACCAGCTGGAGCGCTACGTGAAGTTTGTTAAAGAGAGAGCAGAAATTGAACAAAGTTATGCCAAACAGCTCAGGCAAGACACACACAGTGTGTGTGTGTGTGTGTGTGTGTGTGTGTACGTCAAATAGAAAGAAAGCATTTCCCCATGCGAGAACAGACACTTGTGTGTTTGCCTGCAGGAATCTCTATAAGAAATATTCCAGACGAGGTACCAAAGAAGATCAGGAGATAAAGTGAGTCCAGCAGCTCTCAGTCTGTGACGCTTCACAGAACCCAGCAGAATTTGTTTATAATTGTTTCAGAAGTGTTCTCCATGCTAATATTACCCACAACCCACTGAGAAACTGAGGAGTAGGTGTTTGTAACTCTTCTCAGCTACTTCAGTTGTATTATAGTGAAGAATGCCAATGTTGTAAAAGACGTTTTATAAAGACCTCATGAAAACTAAACACAGTGAAAATATAGTCTTTGCATATTTTCCTAGCCCATGGAAACAAAGCGAAAAATGCACTGCACAGCTTTTTGTCCAATAAGATGCTCTCCACATGGAAGTTCCCGCACCTGTGACTGACTAGCCTTTTACTTGACTCTTGACTTTTACTTAAATACTGCTGTTGACAAGGGCGTGCCTAAAGTTAAAAAGGTTGAGATCCACTACTGTATGAGCACTAGATGAATTAGGAGGCAGCCGAAGTATGAGTCCTATTCTAAAATAACCACACTGTGTGTTGTTAACTGTGTGTTAGCAGATTGACCAATCAGCAGGCGTTTCAGGAGGTGCTGAATGAGCTTAACGACTATGCTGCCCAGAGGGAACAGCTGGCAGAGAACATGACGGTGACCATCTGTGTGGAACTCACCAAAAACCTGCAGGAGCTCCGACAAGAGCGCAAGAATGTGAGCCAGACTGTTGAAAGAGTGAGAGCAAGAGGAATGTGTGCGTGATGAACTGTCTCCTGAACTGAGAGGAGAAGCAAATGAGGATGTGATCTCCTTTGTTGAATCTGAGGCTCTTAGTGCAAAATAAACACATTTATCTGCAAGTTTTACTTTTACATTTAGCAGACGCATTTATCCAAAGCCACTTTTAAATGAGAGCATTTAACATTTTTCTACAAAGCTGTGTTTACAGTTGAAGCTCCAGCTGAAGCTAGAGGGATTTTTATTAATAAATAAATATAGTTCATTGTTTTATTAACTGGAAGAGTTTGTGGTTGCAGCTGGATGTGTTAATACAGATTGTGTTGTCACATCAGAATTTATTATCACCATCTCCTATATATGCTTCTTTGAGATTTTGATTGTAAAGCTGTTCTTCATTGTAGTATTTCTTGGATATTAAGAAGTCTCAGCAGAACCTTGACAGCATCTTCAAACAGCTGGAACTTGTAAGTGTTGTGAATATCTGACCATGACACATCAAAGCAGTTTTGTGTTGTTTCTCTCCTGTGAGTTTATATAAAGAACAGAATTGTAACGTTATGACACTATTATGGAAATACTGTAAATAGAATTGAAATATCTCAGGGAACAAAAACTG
Source organism: Chromobotia macracanthus (assembly GCA_036877525.1). Classification (NCBI taxonomy): domain Eukaryota; kingdom Metazoa; phylum Chordata; class Actinopteri; order Cypriniformes; family Botiidae; genus Chromobotia; species Chromobotia macracanthus. Next base: position 8,575,792 of record JAZGTH010000019.1, read on the forward strand.
TAGAATTTCTACACAACAGCCAGCATGATATATACTGATATTGTTGATGTTTTTATACTGTATTTCTATTTCTGTCTTTAATTTTGAACTACGTTTATTTGAATTTGCATGAATTTTTACATTACACTTTGTACACAGCCTAGCTGCCATTGCTCTGGCAATACAAATGTTCAGTTTTTGTCATGCCAATAAAACATACCTACATTGAAAATGTAATATACTGACAGGGAAATCTGTGTCAGATACAATCATGTTGGACATTTGATTGATCTTTACTAGAGTAAGAAACGATTTGAGAAGGAATGGAAGGAAGCAGAGAAAGCCATTCAACAGACAGAGAAGGTCCAACAGGACCCCAGCTCCACTAAAGCAGATGTTGATAAGGTACGTGCACATACTACACACACATTCACACTCACTACACACATACACAATTCACTTCCACATACATGTGAACGCACATTCACACACTCACCATCCATCACACACACCTCTTAATGGCCTGTGATCTATTCTTGGCCTGTGATCTATGCATCAGGTTTGTGTGTTTTAGGCCAAACAGCAGGAACACAGTCGCACACACATGGCAGATGAGTGTAAGAACGAATACGCCTTACAGCTGCAGAGATACAACAAAGAGCAAAACAACTTTTATCACTCAGAGATTCCCAGTGTGTTTAAAGTAAGTCTTCCTCTAGATTCAGCATTAGCATTATTAAAGTCATCAGTCTGCTGACTCCGCCCCCTGCCTGTCAATCACAGAAGCTGCAGGAAATGGAAGAGCGGCGGATCAGAATGTTGGCAGACGGATATGTGCAGTTCTCTGAAATGGAGATAAAGCTCCTGCCAAACATCAACAAGTGTTTGGATGCCATCAGCACAGCGGGGAGGAAGATCAATGAGAAACAGGTATGTGTTCTCACCCGAATACACACACACACACTCATATACAGTAACAGTCATATATCAAGTCATCTCCTGCTATGGCTTTACTGTGGTATAGTAAAATAAAGTTTAGAAATACTGACAATAATTTCTCATGCTGTGTGGTGATCGAAGTTTCTGGAATGACTTCTCAGAAACCTTATTTTTCTCTGATCTTGAATGAAACGCTTGAAGATTAATGTTCCACCAGGATATGAGACCACACCTCCTTTGAGATCCCACTTCACTTCTTCCTGAGCTCATGTCAGTCTCATCTCGTGCTCATCTTGAAGAATATGTTGGTTCTCTGAGTTTGCTCCTTAATAGCTCAGAAGACTTAAGGGAGATATCATGTTTCAGTCAACTATCATATGTTTCTCTCCAGTATTTTTGTTTTTTTTGCAAAAAACACAAATGAGGCAATTATTGTGATATTAGGAGTATATAGCCAGAAAATTAATAATTAGCAACAGGGATACTTTGATGATAAACAGGTCAGAGTTGTCAATTTAATCTAGCTGTGTCTCAAACATCTCATATCTTCTTTCAAGTCTCCTTTGATTTTATTTTGTGTGTTTAACCCTTAAATAAAACACAAATATTTATTATATAAACCAGTTTTGTTTGAAAATGAAATGGGACAGAATCATCATTTGTGTTTCTTTAGGACACTGCAGTGCTTGTAGAACAGTATAAATCTGGTCTGTTGCCCCCTGCTGATGTGGAGTTTGAAGATTACAGTCAAGGAGTCAAAGCTTCTGCCAATGAGAACACGGCACACCTGCCCAAAGTCCGAATCAAGCAGCTGTTCTACAAGAAAAACAAGGTACATGCACATGAAGATGTAGTTTGTCTGCCAGTTATTTTCTCTCTATGTTCCTCTCCATACTGACACACCATGACATTTGGAGAACTTGGAACTGCTTTGTGGCGTTTTAACACCCAGTTTGTTACGAGTGTTTGTTACAAAACCAACAGTGACCAATGAAAGGAGAATTGCTCAACAAAAGTTGGTTAGTTTACAAATGCCTTGTAAACGCTTAACAAATCTATCAGGAAATTTAACATTGTGACAATTTAATCACTGTTTTCAAACAAAGCAAATGAACTACAGGTATGAAAAGAGATCAGACCAGAAAACAACATAAAATATATCAAGAGCTTGGTCCAAAAGATAATAAACAGAGACAAAGCACCATAAATTCCACATTAGTTGGGTGAAGGACTTTATGGATGCATCTTTTTACCATATTACGCAGGGGTTATAGACGCTTGTGCAAACAGCGGCCATCATTTTTATTGTCTTGGTACAACCATGATAAAGACAAAGTCTAATTCTTCTGACAATTATTCACCTAGACTGTTGTTGGGCAAAAGTACAAGTTCATTCACAAAAGTAGGTTTCCAAGGATTTGATTAAAAGCAGTGGTTCAGGGGGAGCTGGCCTGTCAACTGAAAGGAGTTGTAAAGCCTGTATAGTCAAGAAATGCGCTGTTAAAAATATATTATTTTCTAGGCTGAAGTAAAATTGGAGTTTTGTTTTTCATTTACATTTACGCATTTGGCAGACGCTTTTATCCAAAGCGACTTATAGTGCATTGAAGTTATACATTTTCTTAGTACATGTACTCCCTGGGAATTGAACCCACCACCTCTTGCGCTGCTAACGCAATGCTCTACCAGTGAGCTACAGGAGAACCTTCTCATGGTTTCAGTTTTATAAGGCACTTGAGTAATGACCCAAAACGTTTAAATTTCTAGTTTATGTTCACTGTAGCGCCATTCTGTGCACCAGGATGTGTTGTTCTATGTTTCATGAAGAATCTGTTTTAATAGTTTGACTTGTGTTTGTTTTCCAGCTCGCATCTCCTGATAAAAACATGGTACAGTGAGCAACAAGTATTGAAAATAATATTTCTGAGATGATATCAGGGCCATTCATCATGTTTTGTGTCAGTGTGTACAGTGATAGTATTTAGTCAATGTTAGGAATTGATTTCTTAAAGATGTGTTGGTGATTTAAAACATATACTTAAAAGTATACTTAAATACTCATGTAAAGATGTAATAGTAATAATATATTGTGTTATACTTGAGAATATTGATAAATTTGATCATTACATACGATATGATGTTCACATTGTAGTGTTTGAATGAATGCATTTAAAGTGTGTGTGTGTGAAGCCCCCTTTAGTTGAGGACTTTAATCGTCTCCCTCCTGATCAGAGAAGGAAACGTCTGCAGGAAAAGATTGATGATGTCAACAAAGAGCTACAGAGAGAGATGGAGCAGAGGTACATCACCATCTCCATGACTACAGCTGATCTTTAACATCCTACAGTACACATTCACTTGTGTTGATATTAAATATATTGTGTTGTGCTGTCTGTCTCTCTGTCTGTTCATCTTTCAGTGAAGCTTTGAAGAAGATGAAAGGGGTTTATGAACAAAATTCTCAGCTTGGAGATCCATCCAGTCTACAGCCTCAGATCACACAAACCGCTAACAACATTGCCAGACTGAGAGGAGAACTCAACAAATATCAGGTACACACACACTTGTAACATACAGAAGTCACATGTATAAATCTATAACCATATATGTGTTGTGTATGTATATTGTGTAGGCACAGTTAAATGAAGCTGGTGGTGGATCACAATATCAGACCAGGTTTGTTTGCACACAAACACACACATTGTGGAATTTTGTTTCTGAAAAAATATCACCTGTTTAGAAACTGTCATAAAACTCCTTGTAATTTATGTTTACTGTTTTTTTTGTGTATTTTTACAGTATTAACCTGGTATGTTGTGTTTGTTTGTGTGTAGTTCAGAGTGTGCCTCTGTATTGAGCTCCAGCGTCTCTCCGTCTCATGAGAATATATATGAATATGGTTTTGATGAGGATTTTGACGTTGACATGCCCATCGGCCAGTGTAAAGCACTCTATAACTTTGATGGTGAGTTTTTTTGATTGTTTCATTTTTATTGCTGATGTTGAAACAGATCCTAAATCCACCTATAATGATTACCCCTGATGCTTTACCCCCATAAGAAGTCTCTCTCAGACCTCCCTTGAGTCTGTCTCTCACCTGTGTGTGTTTCAGGTGACAGTGAAGGTGCTGTGTGCATTGAGATGGGTGAGCAGCTGAGTTTGATGGATGAAGATCAGGGTGACGGCTGGGTTAAAGTTCAGAGGGCAAATGGAGACGTAGGATATGTGCCAGCATCCTACATCCAAATCATTTGATTCCACCTTCAGCATCACCTGATTCCACCTTCCGCATCACCTGATTCCACCTGTACCTTCAGCTACTCTCAAGATCAAACCCTGCATCAAAACCATCTAACATCACAAGATGTTTTAAATCGGGTTGCTCAGCTCTGCTTTTGGAAATCCTCACTGCACCATATATATCAAAGCCTTATAACACACCTCAAGTAGCCATTCACAGTCTAGAGTTCACCTGACAACATCAGGCAGGTGTGTTAGTGCAGTTGGAGCTAAACTCTTCAGGAAGGTGGATCTCCAGAACTGAGCAGCACAACACGTATTGTTGAGATGTTATTGGGAATGTTTTTCAGTGGTTTCTCTGTCAGTACGCAGCAGGTGCCACATCATTACTGCATGATGACTAAATTCTGATTTCCTGAAGTCATTTGAGCTTTAAAGATGATAATTTCATTATCTTTAAGTCTGGTGTTTGTGTTTAGTAAAGATGAAAATCTATTAAAAACACTTTGTTGTGAACATTATGTTGACTTTCACTTGTTATATTTTGGAAAAGGAAACTGTATTAGTGTAAGGATACAAATGTTCTTACAAGAACTACTCTGGTTCAGTGAGTTAAGATTAGGGGTTTCATTTTCACCCTTCATTCATGTTCCATGGTATTTGCATATACACAAAGGAGTATAATAGGTAACAAGTAAGATGTTATTGATAATTTGTTCAAATAAGCTTAATAAATTGACTAATATGTAGTTCATGGTAAACCGTGTAGTTCATATACTGTAGTTATATCTTGATCTCCACCTGCTGGCTGTACAATGTTGTTACAAAATGCACCTCTGAAATTATCATCCTAAAGCATTCATTTGCGTAAGCAAATCGGTCACAGTGCGATATATTAATTCTCATTGTAATTAAGTACAATTTATTTGAAGTGACAGACCTTCTCTTAGATACTGTCACAAACCCACATGCACATAGGTGAGGGAACGTGATGTCTGTGGCTGTTTGTACCTGGTATCTTTACACAGATGTGAACACATCCACGTTGTCTTATGAAGTAAACGGTGTTCTTAGGGTCAGTCAAACACACTCTTGTGTAAATGGCTCAACTGGATTAACTGGATCAGCACTCTCTGATTGAGCTGTATCCTGCAGATTCTTCAACTTAACATTTTCCACCTCTATCACAATACTAAAACTCAAAGAATTGGACTTTGAATTGGACTCAGTTCCTATTTCTGCCAGCAGAGGGTGGTCATGAGAAGTCAACCTTCTGAAGTTTCATCTGGTTCCAGTTTGTTGGAGAGGACAGTGAGGATTCTGATAAATTTTGCATAGCGCTCCTTGCGTTCAGCCTTTGCACCAGTTTGGCCCCAGAAGAGACGCAGAGCAAACTCCGTCTGAAACACCTCCAGTAGCTCAGGGATTGGCTCCCAGCCTGCTGCTGGCAGAAAGTGACAGGTCAGTCATCCAATCAGATCACTGCACCTAGTTGTGAGTTTGTATATGAGTGTGTGCACCTGAGAGCAGACTGTGAGCATGCTTTGTATAGTCGCTGGCATGTAGTGCAGCAATGCGTGCTGACTGCAGCATGTTGTACAGCAGCTGACATCCCCTGTCTGTAGATTCTACACTGTCTTCCCCCTCCATCAACCTTAGCAAAGGCACCATGTGTGGAAGAGACAACTGTCCTGACACCACAGAGTCTACAACATACAATGCTGACTGTAAACTACAGACATACATGCAACACTTGCTACAAACAACAGGCAACAACCATAAACTACATACAACACTTATTGTAAATTACACACACACTCACCGTCGCCCTCCTGAAGTGATTTCATGAACGGTTTGAGTGTTTTTTCAAACTGCACAGCACTATCAGTATGATTCCTCCTCAATGCTCTCCACGTCATCTCTAGCCTCACCACCTACACACACATCAGTATGCGTTATCTCCAGCCTGAAATGCACACACCTGCCTATCTAAAAAGAACATAGACCAGTGTTTCCCAACCCTGTTGCTGGAGGCACATCAACAGCCTGTCTGTACAGACTTCAACACCTGAAAGGGGTGTAAATTGAAAGACACATCCAAAATGTGTTCCTCCAGTATCAGGGTTGGGAAAGACTGCAATTGGTTTGGACCAATTAAGAACGTAATTGGCATTGTCTCTAGCTTTACCATCTTCACCGAGCTGTGAGAGTTTGGTACCTGAGGCAGCTCCAGGGCCTTCATGACAGCAGAGAAGGCGTACAAGTCGTGTGTTGTGTTGCGTAGCTCCTGGGCTAGCTGGATGATCTTGTGCAGCACAGTCGCCCTCTGACCCACCGACCCTGTGCAGCCCAGAAGATCCACAGCAATGCCAAGAGCCAGCACGTGATGCCTGCCGGAAATGTCATGTGATGACATCACACATCATGAATGACATCATTACGCATAACCAGAGATCATAGGGTATCACTTTACGTCTTTGTTCTTCCTGACACACACCTTTCCAGTAGATCTTGTCTCAGTTGCCCTCCATGTGGCAGTGTTATGAGCTCTAAACCCGTTTCCACTCCCATATTCCTCTTCTGTTCCACTGTCACACCTGTGACACGGGCCACCTGAGAGAGAGAATACATGAGGATGTTTTATTTTAGCAGTGTTGAGGATGGACTGTTGTGTGCTGTACCTGACAGTTGACACTGAGCATGTGCAAGGCACTGGTCTTGGCATCAGTGCGTGTGAGCAGTTCTTTGACTTTGAGCAGCGTGCTCTGTTCCAGAGGACGGTTGTTCTCCGGCAGCAGCAGTGAGCGGAACTCATCCAGACGAAAGCATGAAGTTGTTTCGATCTGCGGACATTCAAAATGCCAGTCTCTCTCGCCTGCTGCTCTCTCTCTCTCTTTCTGCTCCTCCTCCAGTTTCTGGGCCTCTAGGAAACCAAAGCTGGTTTCGGTGAGACGTGCACGGCTGGTCCATTTCTCCTGAGTGCGGAGACGTGCTACGTGACCTTTGGGCAACATGGTGATGGGAACCTGTGTGACATCAGAGGTGAGCTATTTAAAATCAACACTCATTTTGATTTGATGTTGATCATGTCCGGCTGTGAATGCTCACCTGAGGCACCAGTTCACCGTAAAGGCTGCCGGGGTCTGGCTCTGGACCTCCTGATGCTGGGGAGAACACGATGGAGATTCTCAGCGGTTTGGGCGGTGCTCTGGAATGCAGCTGTCCATCAGAGCCGCGAAGAGGGGAGCCGCCGAGACATGATTGGCTGGGTGGAGCTGAGCAGGAAGTACCTGGGCTAAGCAGAGGTTCACTTCCTGTGCGGAACACAGGAGAAACAGGGGCAGGGCTGGACTTCTGTGACGGACTCGTCTGAGGTGCACCTGCAAAACAAGAAAAAGTATTATGGTTCATTTTAATTGGGTTAGTTTTTGGTGTAGCTTGATATAAAAACAACAGACGTCAGTCCTCACTAATTTAGTGAAAGAAATGTCTGCGAGTGTGTATGTACCTGCACAAAGGGTGGTGTCAGATTGTGCAGACTGCAGAGGTGTTCTCCCAACTGTCTCCAGGTTAGCAGGCTGACTGCCACTCCTACCACAAACAGACACACACTACATGTATCTGCAGCTGTGTTGTTTTATTGTAGCTTTATGCTGTTGTATTATTATTTGTGTGTGTTTACCTGAGCAGGTTGTTGATCTGTAGTGTGTCTTTCTGAGACGAGCTTAAGCTCCGCCTCTTCCTCTGACCACTTGACAAAGTAGATGAGCTGGACAATCTCGCAGCCTGGTGCTCGCTGATGATGCGTAGCGGCAGGGTGCGTGTGATTGGATGAAAGATGATGGCTCCTAAGGAATTTGAGACTGGCCGCCGTCCACCAACATGGAATCGAATTAAAGCAGGAATGTTGTCGAACTGATCGTTTTCAAATTGAAACAGCTCCCGAGAGTAACCCTACAGACACAACACACAATGCTTAACACCTGACTGTTTATTGGGATGACAGACAATGCAGTTGTTTGCAATGAGCAAGCTACCTGTTTGGGTCGCAGCATGACTCGTATGATTTTGAAATGCATGTGTTGATTTTTCCACATGCAGCTTAGGACGTAGTCACCCACACAAGAGCTTGAGTCTCGCACCAGAAAATCACCATCTCTACACAACAGCTGCTCGGCACCCTGCACACATACAGTATAAATGCAAACACAAACCATATAGACATACAACACATGCACTAAAAAAACCTACAAATTCAAACCATTCAAAATAGTAAATATGAAATGTTTTATTATATTGAAATGTTGCCACTTCAGTTCAAACAAACAAGAAGTTTAACATTTTAAGTTAGTCCAATAATCCTCTACTGTACACTGTAAATAAACATACATTGATGCATTTGGCAGACACTTTTACTCAAAGCAACAGTACATTCAACGATACACCTGGGAATTGACCCCACAACCATTGCACTGCTAACACAATGCTCTACCAGTTGAGCTACAGGAACACCACGCTGAGAAAATGTAGCCAAGCATCTTCTAACTTGTGGTCCCAAAGTAATGATTTTTATCACTGTGTATGGTCATTTAAAATTCTTAACACATTCTATTCTTATGTCCCACAGGAACCAAGCAGCACACAGGTGTGAAGCAGATACACACCTCACGCGCTAGCTGCCCGTGGTACCAGGCATGACTCCTCAGATCTTCAGTGCTGAGTTTCAGTTCCTCCTCCAGTTCCTTTTTCAGAGAGTCCATGTCCTTCAGCCTAGAGAACACCTTCAGAAACATCACATAACAGAGAAATCCTAGTAGAAAGAACCACCAGGACCTTCTCATCTGAATGTCAAAGAATATGAGTAAAACATAGTTTCATTTAGATGAAAGCAACGGTCCCAAAATATCTGAGCGCTAAATCCTGTGTTTTGAGTTACTCTGTGAACAGCATATATCACACGAACACCAGTCCCCAGAACACACACTCACCGGACTCATGAAGGCCAGCACACTCTTCCTCCTGCTGAAACAAAGCAGAAGAGATTCTTGAATGACCTGCACACACACATTCACAGGGCTGACGTTACACCTGATGTTTTCCACTGTAAATTTAACTTCTACAGTGGTAACATTATCAGCAGAAATATTTTTATAGCAGAAACAAAACCAAATGTTTAAGGTTTGTACGTGATAAAACAAGAATGCGACGGACAGATGTAAGTCTTGCTCCAGCCGGCCACGCCCTTCCCCCAGTGACGTCACAGCTGTTGGCAGCACGCGCTGAACCCGTCAGATGAGCACCTGGCGTGTCGGGGCGCGTTTAATCGCGTTTCCTTCCCGCTCATTGTGTCTGGACATCAGGGAATGTCCTGGGAGCGGTTGTCATGGAAACGGATGTGATGGGCCCTTCCTGACCCGCCGGACTCGAGGCCTGTTGTGTTACGCTGTGATGCTGTAAATAACTAATGTGTGTGTATGTATGTATAGGCCACGTAGCATAACAATACCAGTTATAGTTCTTGACCATCGCGATACCATTCAACTACCAAAACAACTTGTGTAAGGCTACAGCTGTGGAGTTTAGATACAACTAACAACTTAAGCAGCATAAAGCAGCTGTTCTGTCTAACTTACAGTAGCGTGCAAACAGCACAAATCTGAAGGTGTGTCACATATCAAAGTCTCACACGCCAGGACAATCATTAACAGCAGGAGCCTGAAGAACCAGGATCTTACCTGCACGATCCGAATAAACCTCACTGTCCGCGGAACAGTTTCTTCTGCTCTGGATGATACACGATCGCAGAGTCTTAAAGCACAAACACGCAGCACATCTGCACGGCGGCGAGTTGACGCACGTCGGCTGGTTTTCGCGCTCCCGCGCACGGAGACGCGCATTCCTCACATTCCGCGCTCACCTGTCTGTGAAAACCCGCGACCCGCCCGGCCAGACCCGCCGGAGGGAGACCCGTGAAGACCTGATCCGGTTCAAGTGAAAAACTGCGACTGTTGCGATCATGAAAAGAGGAGGAAATAACTATCATCAGACCTACATAATAACTTGACTAAAGGAATGGCTACTGTGGGTACTAACTCTAGTTCAGACAAAAAACTGTACAATCCAACTCCTACAAATTGTGTAAAGGTCGAAAAATGTTGAAAATCAGACTGGAGCTTAGAACGAATTAGAACATCTACAGGGGTTAAAATATTTCTTACTAGGTTCCTGTTTCTGTCTGACTGTTTTATCTACACAGGTCATTGCGTCACATGCAGTCCACTCTGCATCACTTCAGTTTGATTTCCTGCATCAGTACAGCATCGTTGTGTTCTGAGTTGGGGGGGTTGGATTCAGAAAACACATTTTGGTTTAAATGTTGTGATGTGAGGGAGGAACCTGAGTTTGTGTTTGTGCAGGGGGTGAAGTCTCTGTGATTGTCACATTGAGACAGTCTAGACACAATGCTTTGACGAAAGAGTTTTGTGGAGGGTTTGACCAGATCAAGGGATGATGTCACAGAGCACTTCAGGGTTATTCTGCATGTGGTTACTGTACATTTTGTCTCTGAGGTGGAAACACAAAGGAAATTAAATCCTTTATTATATATTCTTCATACTACATACTACACTTTACTTTAGATTTAGGGGATAGTACAGTAAGTGTGTGTGTGTGTGTATACCTCTGTCTGTTTGTATTCTCTGTTGTTGTTTCTTTAATTAGATTATCATGATAGTTATATGATCTTTATCTTCTACTCCCATCAATTTGAGATCATCTTCTGTTACATACAGGATATCCTACACACATGCACAATTATTTGAAAAATGTTATTTGAAAAAGTTGTAAATGAATTTAAGCACAGCAGAACACTGAAAGAGAGACACAGAGCTATTTCCCATCATGCACGTCTCTGTACCTCGAGGCGTAACACTGTCTTTCCAGTAAACTGGTGCACTGAGGCAGCCTGATCTGTCTCAACTACTGTGAAATAGGGTGATTGTTCATGGCTCAAACTTGCAGCTCAGAGTGCTTCATCAGTGCTGTCTACTACATACGTACAGAGAGAGATTGCATACATGTCAAAGCCAAACTCAGAAACAGAAGTTCAGCTTAGAAGATCAAAGCACATTTTGGTCTGTAAAGCATTCTTCAGTTACTTTATAATTTGATACATTTTTGGCATTGCATTGTAGGTTCCTCAGGGATGTTTAATTAGCTTTCAGGAGGACACAGTATACTTTGTCTCATAGTTTTTCCTCACAGATTATCCCATGCAAGTCTTGCCTGTCTTGTTAAACACTTCTTTAAATCTTCTATGTTGTTTCTGTTGTCCTTTTCACTTTCTTTGTTCTCTTTAAAGGTTTTTTATATTATATGAATTCTGTATCAGTTGTATACAAACTCTTTTCCAAATCTCCTTCTCTCTTAACTGCGCTGTTTCATTTCTAGCGGCTGTTGGTGGTGGAACGTGGGGCACTGTGCTTTGATTGGCTGCTTTATCAGCCTCTCTGAGCCAATCATGTTACAGGAGTGTTGAGCGTTTACTTGGGATTGCAAGTCGAGACACATTCAGTCATTCTCAGAAAAACATCAGACTCTGTCAGAGTGTTTGAGGTGTTTGAGTTGCTTCGGTTAAAAAGGTATAGCATACTGCTAGCAACTCCTAGGTTACTGGTTCAAATCCCAGGGAACACATGCTCATGAATGTATTGGATTAAAGAATCTGCTAGATACACAGATGGTTCAGTGCCTTGCAGTGGAGCTTATCCTTTGGTTCAGTGTGTTGTGGTCAAACAGAATTACTGTTTGCCAAGACACATTCAGTTTTAGGTTTGTTTATTCAATTGAAAAAAACTATTTAAAACAACTAAAACCAGTCCTGAAGCTTTAAACCAGGGCATGCTGATCATGCATGCCCTGGTTTAGTTCACCCTTTCATGTAGCCTCATAATTACACCAGTAGGTGGCGATGAGACACTTGCACCTTTACATTTATAACTACAATCACTTACATCAACTGAAGCCTCAACCCACCAAAACAATCAGCCTGGCAGACTTAAATTCATGCTTATATGCCTTTAAAATCACTTAGTAACCCTTACAACATCTATTATAAAGTGAAGTATTAGAGATTTGCAAAATATTTTACCAGAAATACAGATATGTGCAGACAAAAAAGTCATTGCTAGTCAAAGTTGCTGTATTCTGTTAAAGTTATGTTATAGAAGATGTTTTGCAGGTGTCTGAAACTTGCCCTCATCTCTGTTAGCTGCAGAGAGTCATCAGTCACATGACATTTATGTCTCAGCTGATTGGCTTAGAAATATTTTCTGGAACAGAGTGCTCATAAGTTCAGATGGTCAAATAATCGTGAGGCAGTCTGTCTGTGTCTGTCAGTCTGTGTCAGTCAAATGTCTGTTTATATAAACAATCCTGATGGGTCATATATACATGACAGTTTTAAAATATTCAAGTCAGAAAGTGTTCAATGTGCTAAAATCTTACTGTAACAAATCAGTAATGTATAGAGATCTATAACAGTCAATCTGATTTTCCGATAATATCTGAGTGTGCTATCTGAATGTATTTGAGAAATTATATGGATGATTTAAGAAGATTTGTTTAAATTTACCATGATCAAGCTGTTCTTTAAAATGAAAACTATGGTTTAAAGATCACATAAACAGAAAATTAAAATATTCCAGCCAGTGATGGTTCAAGAACGTATATGGTAAACGTGTGTGTGTGTTTCTGCTCTCATTCTGTTTATTGTACAGTCTGTTTGTGTGTGCATTTTCATGCAACAGTGCATTGCTGCTCTTTGACTGCACATGCTGTGGTTAGTAACGCATTCATATTCTCTCTCTCACACACACATACACACAGCCCTGCACACACATTCACACTCATATAGAGAAACTGATCCAACCCCCCACACACACATCTGACACTTGACTTGCAAAATTTGAGGTTTATTTTCTTTCATGTAATTGTTTTAGTGTGTGTGTGTGTGTGTGTGTGTGTGTGTGTGTGTGTGTGTGTGTGTGTGTGTGTGTGTGTGTGTGTGTGTGTGAGGAAAGAGGAAGTTGTGTGCAGTTGAAAGGCTTCCTCCTTCTGCAGACCTGCAGAGCAGCACTACTGAGAGAAGAACGAAAGAATGAGAGACGCAGCCATCAGAGAAGTACTGGACGTCCTGAAGAACCAGGAACACCTGAAGATCAAAGTGGCCTGAGAGAGAGACTTCATTAATGAACAGACCACCATCAGCCGCTTGCTTATACGGTTCTGCATTGTCTACAGTGATTAGTTGAAGTACAGTTATTAGTTTTTAGTTGAACTAAGTTTAGTTCAGTTTAATCTGGTGAAATAATCCATTACATCATCTAGTTTTAGTTTTACTCTGAGTCCTAGTGTTTAATTTTTTATTTAAAGTTGATGGATTGAGTGGAGTGCTTTGAGTTGCGTTTAATTGGGTTAAATTTAGTTTCACTCAATGTTTGAATGATGTTTGAGTTGAACATTACAATTAATGTTCATTGATATTCATGTATTAATATTTTGTGGAAAGTTATTTGGTTCAGTTTATGTTCAGTTGTTTTACATTGAGGTCATGGTTCAGTTCAGCTGATTTAAGGGCTGCACTAGTTTTCAGTTAATTTACGTCTGTCTGGTTGGTTTGGAGATGGAATTGTGGCGACAATGTGCTGGTTGGTTAATTCAGTGTCGGGTCCTTCCTGACAATCACAGAGTGACCTGGGACAGCACACAGGTGAGTGTGTGTTCAAAGCGTCTGTGTGTCAGATCTTTGGAAGTGTTTTCTGACCGTGTGTGTGTGCATGTCAGGTGTGTGATCTGGCTCATGCACTCAGAGATGGAGTCTTACTCTGTCAGCTGCTAAATAATCTGCTGCCGCAGTCAGTCAATCTAAGACAGATTAACCTCCGACCTCAGATGTCTCAGGTAAGAGATACAGAGTCTTATTATCGTTCTTATATAAAAACATTTGATGATCATCAGTACTGCTATTGACTGTAATGACAATTCAGTGTGAGTGAGTGTTTACTTAACCATATATTGTGGACAAATTTGTTCCCCAGCAAAACCTGACAAATCTGAGAAGAACCCACTTTTAAACATCTTTATCTGTACAAACACAAAAAAATTGTAAAGTTTTCTGTTTCTGGATTTAAATGTGGGTTAGGGTTATGTTATAGTTTGTAACAAGCTGTGTATAAAAATAATAGAAGCCCTTGGAAAGTCCCCATATAGACAGATAAGTAAATGTGTATGTTGACAAACAGAACTCCCTGGTTGTGTTTAATAGTAACCTCTTATTTCACACACACGTTTCAGTGTGTTGTGTGCGTACAGTAATGATACTGGTTGCTTTACAGCAGTTGATTTATGAAGTCTTGCATTTCACTTCCCTGTTCTAACCTTAACTTCCTCTAACATACATACACACACACAGAGCACAAGGCTGTGACTCAGGAAGTACTTAAACTAAAGATGTAGACGCTGTTTCTCCATTGAGGCGTGTACTTATCATTTTATGATAACTGTGTGTTCTGCCACATACTGTGTATATCATGCATTATTTAGTGTAAAGAAAGCTGTTGCTTTGATCTGTCAGTTTCTGACCTTTTGTTTGTGTGTTTGTGTCTGTGTTTTGTGTATCTGTCTGGCTGTGTGTGTGTAGTTCCTGTGTCTGAAGAACATCAGGACGTTCCTGTGCACATGTCAGGAGAAGTTTGGTCTGAAGAAAAGCGAGCTTTTTGAGGCCTTTGACCTGTTTGATGTGCGAGACTTTGCAAAGGTGAATAATTCTGAGAAATGATGTTTAATTTCTACAGTGACTGTGATGATGTCACTGTGACGTCACCAATGAATGTTTGTGTGGTAGGTGATTGACACGCTGTCCATACTGTCTCACACACCAGTGGCCCTGCAGAGAGGTTTCCGGTAACATACACACAGAGACACACTTTCAGTTTAAGTCTGTTTGCTTTAATAAAGTGGATGGCAGTAAAGGCAAGACTTATTGCTTCAGAAGGTCATGTTGTGTTTGTTTTGAAGCTTATTTCCTGTGATTGTGTGGGGCAGTGTGAACAGTCTCCTGATGCATCTCACACTCTTTTGATTGTCCTCTGCAGGCCGTTTCCAGATGAAGCATGTGTTGGTGATGATGATATTTACACAGGCCTTTCAGACCAGATTGAGTGAGTTATGTTTGTATTTGTGTGTATGTCTGTGTAATGTATGTGTGTTTGTGCTGACTGTCACTCTATCTCTCAGTGATACAGTGGAGGAAGATGATGATCTCTATGACTGTGTGGAGGAAGATGAGAATGAAGGAGATGATGTTTATGAAGATCTGATGAGGACAGAGGAACCAGAAACAGTAAGAAACACACACACTCTCACAGTTTTGTGTAAGTTATACAAACTTCATTCATTCATTAGTCCACAAACTATTTAGAGCTTGATTTGAGTCTGGTGCTCTGATCTTTGTGCCTGTTTCACTCTTTGCCCGTCTCACTCTCTGCTGTCTCTCTCTCACAGCAACCGAAAGCTGAAGTGGACAAGCGAAGTTGTTGTCTTGAGGAAATCAGGCAGACTGAAGAGAAATACACAAACACACTGGAATCAATACTTCAGGTGCACACACACTATTTCCTGAAAGTTACTTGAAATTAACATGTACCCTCTTAACACATCCTCCTCATACTACTGTGCACGATTTATCAATGCACATTGTTCTGAAGAAGAAAAAATGTTTTGGTAATTTTTGTGTCTCAAACACCATTTTATATTGACTATCTAGTATAAATAGAATGTCAAGAAGTGGGTGATGAACACACACACACACACTGACACACACACACACACTGACACACTCACACACACACACTGACACACACACTCACACACCCACTGACACACACACACTGACACACACACACAGACACACTGACACACACACTGACACAGACACTTACACACACACACTGACACACACATACACACACTGACACAGACACTCACACACACACACACACAGACACTCACTCACACACACACACACTGACACAGACACTCACACACACACACTGACACAGACACTCACTCACACACACACACACTGACACAGACACTCACACACACAAACACACACACTGACACAGACACTCACACACACACACACACTGACACTCACACACACACACACACACACACACACTGACACAGACACTCACACACACGACACACACACACTCACACACACATACACACACACACACACTGACACAGACACTCACACACACACACACACACACTGACAAAGACACTCACACAGGGTTCTGGATTCTATTTTTTAATGTGTTAGTCTTTTCTAGTAAACCTGTGCTTCAACAGTCTAGTGTGTTAACCATTAATCTACCACATCTCATCTACCAGCTTTCACGTCTGTGTTTTTTTAACTGTGTGTCCTGCACCACTGTTGAAACACGCATGGTGAAAAGTATAACCTCTGTGTTATACATGTTTGAACTGAACCCAAAACCACTAGAACTTGTACAAGTGTATTAAATGATTCTCTCACAGATGATTCTGATAAAAAGGAACATGTAGGTCACAGAAGTGCCTAAACTGAAACTGTATGTGCAGCCAGGGTCTGTGACCACAAACCAGAAACAGAGACGGCTGATACACAGTAATGCTCAGATGAAACAACTCAGATGAACACTCTGTAGTGCTAAAAAACTCAGAGAACTGATTCAACTGATTCTGTTCAAAAACAAAAAAAAATAATTCTGTTATGTTGAAAAATTAACATTAACTGATTTGGTGATGTTGAAAAACTCAGATTAACTGATTCTGTGGAGTCAGACACAGAATCAAGGGGTCAGTGCAGAGATAATAATTAATATATTTGTGATTAATTTGTATCTCGTGTATTTGTGTTTCATTTTAGCATTTTCTGAAACCCCTGCAGCCCTTTTTACAGCAGTCTGATGTGGAGACCATCTTCATTAATATTCAGGTGAGTTATCTGTCCATCCAGGACATTTTCTTATTATTTCACTGATTTGATATACACTCATTTATCAGTTCATCCATGAGTGTATTTATTTTGTCACAATATAGGATCTAGCAAAGACACATCAGTCTCTTTTTCATGAGATTCAGGAATCTCTTCTGCATTTGGGAGCAGAAAATCTTTATCAGATCTTCATTGACTATAAGGAGAGGTACCTGACACATCTGGTATTCTGTGCTGTTAATAAACTTAATCTCTTTTAAATCAAGACAGTATTACTGTTTCACTGTATTTGTAAGAACGTTTTGAATGTTTAACTATTTGCTTACATCCTTTTTTGTAAGCAAATCACAAAAGTATCACAAAACATGTTTGTGTGTGTGTGTGTGTGTGTGTGCTATAGATTGTTGCTGTATGGTCGTTACTGTAGTCAGGTGGAAGCTGCTACCAAACACCTGGACAAAATCTCCAGTACAAGAGAAGATGTCAAAATGAAACTAGAGGTTACAGACACACAGACACACTTCTCTCTAACTGTGTGTGTTGTCAGGAGTGCTTTATGAGAGTACACGCACACTTCTCTCTAACTGTGTGTGTTGTCAGGAGTGCTTTATGAGAGTACACGAACACTTCTCTCTAACTGTGTGTGTTGTCAGGAGTGCTTTATGAGAGTACACGCACACTTCTCTCTAACTGTGTGTGTTGTCAGGAGTGCTTTATGAGAGTACACGCACACTTCTCTCTAACTGTGTGTGTTGTCAGGAGTGCTTTATGAGAGTACAAACACTTTTCTTTAACTGTGTTTGTCAGGAGTGCTTTATGAGAGTACACACACACTTCTCTCTAACTGTGTGTGTTGTCAGGAGTGCTTTATGAGAGTACACGCACACTTCTCTCTAACTGTGTGTGTGTGTTGTCAGGAGTGCTTTATGAGAGTACACACACACTTCTCTCTAACTGTGTGTGTGTTTGTCAGGAGTGCTTTATGAGAGTACACACACACTTCTCTCTAACTGTGTGTGTTGTCAGGAGTGCTTTATGAGAGTACACGCACACTTCTCTCTAACTGTGTGTGTGTGTGTGTGTTGTCAGGAGTGCTTTATGAGAGTACACACACACTTCTCTCTAACTGTGTGTGTGTTGTCAGGAGTGCTTTATGAGAGTACACGCACACTTCTCTCTAACTGTGTGTGTGTGTGTTGTCAGGAGTGCTTTATGAGAGTACACACACTTCTCTCTAACTGTGTGTGTGTTGTCAGGAGTGCTTTATGAGAGTACACACACACTTCTCTCTAACTGTGTGTGTGTGTGTGTTGTCAGGAGTGCTTTATGAGAGTACACACACTTCTCTCTAACTGTGTGTGTGTGTTGTCAGGAGTGCTTTATGAGAGTACACACACTTCTCTCTAACTGTGTGTGTGTGTGTTGTCAGGAGTGTTCTATGAGAGCAAACAGTGGCAGGTTTTCTCTTAGAGATCTTCTGATGGTGCCAATGCAGAGAGTTCTGAAATATCATCTACTACTACAGGTAACACACACACACTGTTTGTTTCACTATGTTAGGTCATTCCATAGACTTCCATTAATTTTATCACTCAACCCTAAACCTAACCCTCACACAAACATGTGATTTGGATGATTTATGGGCATTTTTATTTAGTGAGGAGCAGTGAAATGTCTCACAAGTTGGTTGTCATGATATTTCACTGTTAGTGAGGAGATTTTGATTCACTTTGATTTTAATTCCTTTTGTTATTTTAGCAAGTGAATAAACATTGTTGCTTTTAAAACATCATTCCTAATAAAAAGTAACTCATAAAGTTACAGTGTATCTGTTAATGAAAAGTAATTTGCTGGATGCCTCTGCATGACTGTATGTGGGTAAAACAGGCAGCCAGTGAAGCTGATAAATTCTGACAAATTCATTAAAGTAAATCTATAATGCAGATGGATGTCAGCAAAGGTGATGGCGCTGTAGAAATAATTCACTGTTTGAGTTTATATAGATTTTTCATTGTTGATTCAGGAGCTTGTGAAGCACACAACGGAAGAACAAGAGAAAGAAAATTTACGTAATGCACTAGATGCCATGAGGGTGAGTGTGTGTGAGAGTGAGTGTGTGTGTGTGACTGTGTGTGTGTGTGAGAGTGAATGTGTGTGTGACTGTGTATGGGTGTGTGTGTGTAGATACGGGTTTTTCTTTGATAAGGCTCTGTGTGTGTGTGTGTGTGTGTGTGATGGGCTATAAATGTTACATGTGTGTCTGGATTTCTTTTCAACAAATAAAAAGTGTGATTCTAAAAGTAAAACAGAAATAACAAATCTTCAGTGAACACTTAATTTGTTCTACGTTTCATATATTTGTAATTTTCAGAGTGGCATGTCTTTGTATTTTATAATGTGTGTTTGTGTGTGTGCATGTGTCTGTGTTTGTAGGACCTAGCGCAGTGTGTGAACGAGGTAAAAAGGGACAATGAAATCATTCGTCAAATCACGACATTTCAACTGTGCATCGAAAACATGGTAAAAAGTGTTTGAATCTGTCTGAGACTTTCAGAGATGAAGATTCCTTTAAACTTTAAAGTGCGTACATATTCTTGCATTTTATTACTGAATTTGTATTATTATTGATCACTGTTTCTCTTTAATCTGTAGTCTCAGTCTCTGGCATTGTATGGACGTCCAAAAATAGATGGAGAGTTTAAGATCTGCAACCCTGAGAAGAAATCCAAACAGGACAGGTGTGTGAGAGAGAGAGCGTGTGATCCTGATAAACTCAACGTTATGAGGAACAAATGCAGTACTTATGTAGAACCAAAGATAGTAATACCAGTCATTTTTGGTGGGGACTTTGTGGGGGAATTTTTTTGGTCCTCATAAGGGAAACAGCTTATCAATTACACTAAATAATGTTTTTTGTTTTTGGAAGCATAAAAATGCAGAAAGTACAGGAACTTTACACATACTTTAAACTGTACACATACAGTTTGTGCACTTATGTGTGTGTGGGTGTAGAGGTACGGGGTTCTCTTAGATAAGGCTCTGTGTGTGTGTGTGTGTGTAGGTATGGGTTTCTCTTTGATAAGGCTCTGTGTGTGTGTAGGTACGGGTTTCTCTTTGATAAGGCTCTGTTCGTGTGTAAGAAGCGCAGTGGGGAGACGATGGAGCTGAAGGAGTTGATTGAACTCCAACATTATCAACTGAGAGATGAACCTGCAGGAGACAGAGACAGCAAAAAGGTTCAGCAGTCCTTATCTTTTCTTATTGCTCCTCCACATCGGCCATCAAAATATTCCTGTTTATCTCAGCTTTATCTCAACTGTGTTTGTGCGTGCAGTGGACACACACCTTCCTCCTGATGGATCTGTATGGTCAGGGTGGCTATGATCTGTTCTTCAAGACTCGTGAGCTGAAAAAGAAGTGGCTGGAGCAGTTTGAGATGGCTCTGTACGTCTGATAACATCTACACTGTAAAAACTTTTGCTGCTTTAAACAGTTTAATTAATGTGGCTGCAAGTCATTTCAACTTACTCTTTGTAATCTTGACTGATCTTAAGTTGCTGTAACTTATTAAAAATAGTTGACAAATTGTTTACTTATTTTTATAAGTTATACCAGTCAGGATTTAAACTATTAAGTTGACTTGTAAAGCCAAGTTGATTAAACATAAAAACTTAAGGCAGCAAAGTTTTTTTACAGTGTAAAATCATCTCAATCATTCAAGCATATACACTGCAACAAAATCACTTCCAAAATTATTATTTTTGTTTTGTTTTAAAACAAAAATCTTAAAATCTTGGAAAACAATTTACACTAGAAGCTAAATTGCTTAGTAGGAATGAATTTATTTTGAATTCAAATTTAGTAGTTTTTATAGTTTAAAAAAAACTTTATAGTACAAATTTATAGTTTTTTATCAGATGGGCATATTATTTTAAACATAAACCTCACAAAATATCTAGCAGCATCTGGAGGCATTTTTAAATGTGCCACTGTATCAGATTTATCATCTAATAATCTGTCTAAAATCTGTAATATTTCAGTAAAAATATATTGTAAACATCATAGTTTGATCAAGATGGGAAAATTAGTTTAAATGAAAGTATGATGATAAGAAGCTTATATTATCCTTTGACACTTTCTGCATATGAAAAGATATTTCTGTGATCTGACGAATGAATGCTGTTGTATATGTGTGTAGATCCAACATGTGTCCAGAAAATAGCTCTGCTAATGGACATGACTTCCAGATGCACTGCTTTGAAGAAACCACCTCATGCAAAGCCTGTCAGATGCTCCTCAGGTAAAGATCTCGCTGTCCATCATCATCATCAACACAAACTGTTGCATGTGCTTTCTGACTTTTAAAAGCTCACATCATTTTTCCTTACAGGTCTTGTATTTGGACCTGTTTATTATATTATATTGTTTTTATAATTACACACACATATATATGTATATTTATTTGTATCTTTGAGAATATATTATAGTTAATGTGTGTTTGTCTAAAACACTGTAGCAGAAATGGTACGTTTATACATGGTCAGTCCTCATACATTATAGTGAATATTGAAATGATCAAGGCAAATCAAACATTATTTTCTATTATCTGTTGTCTTCAGGGGAATCTTCTTCCAGGGATATCGCTGTGGACGGTGTAAGATGGCTGCTCACAAAGAGTGTTTGGGGCGAGTTCCTATGTGCGGACGTAACTCTGGTGAGAGCAAACTGAGACGTAAAAGAGAAATGATGTGAGAATGTAACTGCATGTGACTTTATTAGCATTTATTATCTGATTATCATGTTTGTCTGTCTGATCCACAGAATTCCCTGGAACATTGAAGAAGGTTTGTCCTTCAGCCTCATCCACATACACACACACAGTATACACCCCAAATATATTTTGATGTAGACATTAAATAATTATTTTGTTTTTCAGGGCAAAACGGTGAGGTTAGCCTCCCAGAGACAGACCAAACCAGGTAGAGCAGTTAAAAACCTGTTAACACACTGTTCAGAAAGACACAGCTAAAGTTTACATTTTAATTTCTTAACCTCTGTTATGTCCAGGGCTGCCGAAGATGGAAGTGTGTTTGGATTATTATGGTCTGCCTCCTCCTCCTGTGGGGTTTGGCCAGCCGCTGCAGCTGTCAGTGGGTGATGTGGTAGAGCTCACACGGGCTGAGGTGGACCTGCAGTGGTGGGAGGTAAAATCAACTTCTGTGGATTCTCCTGCAGAAAACTTTATTCATAACCGCTTGACATACAATCATGTCAAAGCATCAGTCCAAACATTACCAACAGTAGAAACTACATTTGTAGTGTACATTCTGCTTTATTTCAGTTTTTACTGACGTGTCTGAATAGGTTCTTAAACCTGTGCCTTGAAATTACATTTGAAACCAGAACATCTGATTCCAAAACAATTCCGTCTTTAATTCCATAAAGGTGTGTGATGGAAATAAGAGACACAGCAGAGCACATCTCTGACAGACAGGGTGTGAAGATCTGACATGTCAAGATTGACATCATTAAAAGAATATATAGGAAGAATCGCTGAATCTTGTGTGTGTGTGTATCAGGGCAGGAATTTGACTGTAGGAGAGGTCGGCTGGTTTCCTTGCAGCAAAGTTCAGCCGTTTATACCAGTAAGTGAAACCTGTACTCAGGAAAACAGCTGTTTATCTTACATTTTATATTTGCATGCAATAGTTCAGAGTGAATCTTTATTTTGAACAATACCCCCAAGTGCTAGAATAATTATACTTTGATTTTTTATTTGAGTTTTTAT
The DNA here is from genome assembly GCA_036877525.1 of Chromobotia macracanthus. Classification (NCBI taxonomy): domain Eukaryota; kingdom Metazoa; phylum Chordata; class Actinopteri; order Cypriniformes; family Botiidae; genus Chromobotia; species Chromobotia macracanthus. The sequence goes on from JAZGTH010000019.1 coordinate 8,598,783, forward strand.
TATATCTGGTAATTCGTAGAAATGAATTAATCAGTATTTGATTGCTTTTGTCTGCTCACTGTAGGGACCTCCACCAGATTTAACCGGTCTCTCCTGGTAAAACATCAGCAACAAACAAATATTCACTCTTTTGCATTAAACTCACAAGGACATAAACACATATACACACAGTACCTTAAGTCCTGCTCACATTGACAATAGTTAAGTCCTAGACATTGCTGTTTTGAATCACCGTCTACAGTATGAATACAATCCCTTCTCCTCCTGATGGAGAGAAACAGATACAAAGTGTGTGTGTGTGTCAGGTTTGCTGGTAACATGGACCGTGCTGGTGCTAAAACTCTCCTGATGCCCCGATCTGACGGCACATTCCTGGTGCGACAGAAAGACGCTGGAGAATTCGCCATCAGTCTCAAGTACTTTAAACACACCATCAAATGTGGCAGCTGCCAATCAAACAGGTCTACTAGTGTTTTTTTTGTCTCAGGTTCAACATGGACACCAGACACATAAAGGTGATGTATTCTGAGGGTCTCTACAGAATAAATGAGAGGAAGGCCTTCAAGGGTCTGATTGTAAGTGCACACACAAACACACACATTGTAGCTTTTTAAAACCTAAAACCACTTTTTAAGAGGGTGCATTTAGGATACCTGCCACAAACAATAACTGGCTTTGTGATGACTAATAATGTTCAAGAAGCAAATAAGACAAGAATCTCATCAGCTCCTCAGATTCTCACACACATTCATTAAAGAAGGTGGAGCAGAACAAGGTTTCCTAAACAGAGCTGGTGTCAGGTCAGATCCATTTACACACTAGAAACTGGTGTCAGATCAGATCCATTCACACACCAGGAATTGGTGTTAACAGTTAACAACTTATGTTTACATATGTAAATGTTGTGCAATGAACTTCAAATGTCTCTTATATCTATAAACAAGTTTTATATTGTACAGTTGTATCAGATTCTCATTTGCAGTGCATCTACATTCTTTTGTCCTTTAACAATGTCTGAATCAACAGTCTGTGTGTGGTTCTGTTGTGTTGCAGGAGTTGGTCCAGTATTATCAGGAGAACTCTCTGAGAGAATGTTTTAAAGACGTCGACTCAAGACTGCAGACACCCTACAAACAACCTGAAGAGAGCACAGCAGTGCACATACACTCACGCAACACAGGTAATACACAAGCAAGCTAGCTTTGACAGCTAAAGGGC